>JBBBVU010000005.1:13401598-13426013 GCA_037177055.1 Atherinosoma microstoma
TAATGTTTTATGTAAAGCACTTTGAATTGTCTTGAACCTGAAAATGTGCTATACAAATAAACTTGCCTTGCCTCATTTAAATAGATTAAAGCTTTAGTTTAAAGCTGCAGAAGATGTTGAAGATGGTGCCAAAATGTCAGGGAATACTTCTGGAATATGCATTAGTGTTGCTTGATTATAGATATTTAAAGCCAGTTTACTAGCGTGAGTGAATGAAGCAAATTCCTTATTTTGTCTTCATAACTATGGTTGAAGATATGGTGTTTAACCACTTCCTGTTACAGTAGCATTGGCCTAAAACATCAATCCATTCTCTTAATTTTATTCCCAAACAGCCCAAACATCACTTGAAGCATTGACTGATAACAGATGTTTGAAGAAACTGGGAAAATTCTAATGATTCTGTTGTAGTTGTATGCTTTGAGAAAACTATAGACATGAGCTATTAGCTGGAAGACATGATCGGACCACAGCCTGTGATGTTTTTCCTTGTCCTAGTTCAAATTTGATTGCAAAAACAAAAAAAATTGACAGTTTGCATAGTGGAGATGCTCTTAAAAAGGCCTCTCCTTGTCAGATAGTTTTTCTGTACATTTGTCATTGTCCAACAAGTGCATGCCTGTACAATGCCTTTAGGTATAGATTTAATTTTATAACCCAGTCTGACATATTTTTGTCTCAGAAACATAAAAAAAAAACCTACCCAGACAGATCCACACAAAGGACTCTGTGTTAGAAGTTTCATTAGATGTTACTTTAGGCATTTACACATTCTCAGATTTTGATTGGATATTTGATGTGTCAGTCCTCAGGATGCTCATTTAATTCTGGTCCAGTGTATACACAGCAGAAACAACACTGCAACACAGGGGTATGATGGATGATGTAGCCTATGAATGTGACATGCAGACTCTCATAGAAGGTTGGCTGCTTTTACACTTATTTACACAGCAAAGTAATGGAGAAAACAGTTGACTTAGACTTAGAAAATCTTTATTGTCCATTGCAAGGCAGTGGAGATTGGTCTTTGACAAAGTGGCTAACAGAATACAAAACAGAAACAAAACAAGTTAAAATATTCATATAAGACATACCAACAAGCTAACAAAAGCCTGAGTTAAGACTTATTTAAAATGTTGATTGCAGCTGGATCTACTTCAGTGTCTTTTCTCATGTCAAACATTACATGTGGATGTTTATACTAAGATTCTGGCAGTGATTTCTGACTGCTCCGTCTCTTTTCTGAACAGCGTGCCCATCTGGCACCTATAAGCCAGAGGGAACACCAGGAGGTCTGAGCACCTGCCTACCATGCCCTGATGCACAGCACACCTCCCAGCCTGGCAGCACCTCCCTCGATGACTGTGTCTGCAAGCCCGGCTATCGGCCTGTAGGCATGACCTGCCAGGGTAAGAGGAACTGATCTGTTTAGCACACCATCAGATATGAATCATTTAATTTAACAGGGATTACACCCTGAGGAGGCGTTACATTTATGTTACTCTAAAATACTGACAGTCAATCGTTTTTCCCAAGTAAAAGAGTCTGCTCCATTAGGAAACATTTCTTTTACTTTTTTGGCTTTATGGCTCCAGAGTTTAATCCCAGTATATGAATTATAATTTTTATTCCAACAGCTCACCTTTAGTGTGTCACTGTGGAGAATTGTGTGAGGACAGCTGAGAAAAACTACCATTGGACATTAACATAGTAGAGTTTTTTTATTCACTGCTTACAACATTTTGATAGCCATTTAATGTAGTTTAAATTCAACTTCTAGGAATGAGAAGGAAAGATAGCTATTTAGCAAATTCTTTAAAATTGCTGCATCAAAGCTGCATAGTAAGACATTGCAATGCTGCATTGTGCTGCAGACAGGAGACAAATTTCCTTACCATGACTCAGTTAAACTTACCTTACTCATCCACTAACAAGGAGAGTCAGTCAGTGAGGAAAACACAAAGAGGAAACTGAGTAATACCTGTGCTTTTTTCCTTCAACATGTGTGCTTCTCATTCTGCTCTTCTTCTCATTCATCGCAACACAAGTCCCTCAGCTGGGCAATCATTTCATAAACCTCTGAACTGGAGGGATTTTTCAGGCCTAATGAGTACGTAATGATGGGCATTGCACATGCATGTGGAGTGGAAACATGTTCCGAAAGTAAAAATGTGTTTTCATGCAGTAGGAATTTTCAGTTAATAAGAACACAGTCGTGAAGGCTTGTAATTGTAGTTGGAAAACAAACAGACGCTTCCACAGAAGTATGAGATTAGAGCGTCCCCGATCATGAATCTGCTTCCAGTAATTTAATTTTCCCTCCCTTTCTTTGAAAAATGAGCCAGGGATTTTTCCCCTCAACAATCCATCAGAAAGCAACGACATCCATTAATCACCAATTTCACACACTACATTGTGTTTTCTCTGCCTCCCTCTGTGTAGATGAGAAGGTGAAGCTTGACATGTAATTTTTTACACTATCACTTTTTCTGTTTTTGCCAGGAACAATCATTTTATTTTACTGTGTTCCAGAGTCAGAGTTTCCTACATGCAGACTCTATGTGTTTCACACTGTGTCAGTATGTTAGCCGTGCTGTAATTTGGAATTAACTATATTTTTCCTCTCCTCTCCTCTCCTCTTCCAGTGGTGTACTGTCCAGCATTGTCTCCCCCAGAAAATGGCTTTTTTGTACAAAATGTGTGTAACAACCACTTTGATGCTGCCTGTGGAATGCGGTGCCAGCCCGGTTTCGAGCTCCAGGGAACCGGCATTAGACTGTGCCAGGCTGACGGCACCTGGTCAGGGACACCAGCCAGCTGTAGAGGTGAGCTACACACCTCATGACTGATATTCAACACATTTCTCATTAGCTAAGTAAAAACTTCATATAGAATGATTGTTTGGTGGCTTAACTCTCTCCTTAGTTTGCATACCCAGACCTAACTACACAGCACTGTCACTGTCAGCTCTCTAGCTTGTTTTAATTTCTTTAAATCCATCTCAGTTGGTGTGGAATGCCCTTAACCGAGTAAAAAGCAATGATGCCGCTGTAAAACAATCTGTGTGGCTACTTGTTTAGTTGGAATCAGTGAAGCTTTACACATTTATTTGTGTAGTATTTATTTTAAATGTTCCCTGCAGTATTTTGAATAAAGATTGTAAATAAGTGGCTGGTTTGGATAGCTGTAGTCACATCCATGCTTTCTTTGACCTCGTATTTCAATTGTTGACTTGAAATTGAAAGACACTTTACAAAAAACAGAAGAACAGAGGAGCAAACCTCGAAGCTAAACTGCAACAGCTGAAAATTAAAGAAAATAGGACATAACTGTAAGTAAACTGTCAAGTCTCTCTGGCTTCCAGATGAAGTGGATGGTCTGATCTGGAGTATGTTGCTCTAATCATGCATCAGATTTTCAGAGTTATATCTTTTTCTAAAGCCTGCAATCCTTTTTAGAGCACAGGTGCTGTATTTTATGATCTAATAGAGGTGTTTTTCTTATTATTAATAACAGCAGGCTCCTCCTCACTGTGCTCTGTATAAATCTGGATTAAGCTATGAGACCTTAATCAGAGCTTTGCAAACCTCTTCTATGATGTCTACAAACCACCATAAACATTTACACTGCACTAAATCAACTTGTCAAGCTGACGAATATGAGCTGATCTGTTGTACTGATTTGCTGAGTCTCCTACAACTCAAAACGCGTGGGAGTTGATTTAAATCAGCATGTAAAGATTTCTAGGATGGATTAAGATCATATGTTCTAAAGAATGACGGAGGAGTCAACATTTACCGGGGAAACTACTGCTTTTTGCCAGGCCAGATGTTTAGAGGAAGAACGGTAGAGAGGATTCAGTTAGACAGAGACAGGGTTCATGGCAGTGAGAGGAAGAGTCATAAAGGAAAAAAGTGAAGGATGGACAGTCGATGATGCAAGAGATTTCAAAAAAGCTGAATGGAAAGAAAGAAGAGAAGAGGGAGCTAGAGAGGTCAAGAGATTAATGAGGAAACTGCTGGTTTTAGCAGAAAGGCAGCAGCAGAGTGACTCAGAAATACCAAGGCACTGAATATTTAAGGGTGTGTGTTGAAGATTTATAGTATGTGGCTTTCAGTATATGTTTTCTAAGTGTGTGTGCATATGTCTGCTCCTACGGGTTACTCTAAGTCTCGTATTTGCCACATACTGTAGGACCTCCCAGCTAGTTAGGCCCTGAGGGAGGGGGTCTCCTCTGAACTGTCTGTCTGTCTATGGGTGGTGATGAGAAATAACACACCACACACCCTCTCCTAAACCCTAGCATAACTCAGAACAGACACACACAGACCAATATTTTTTTCTTTCGTAGGGACTTTCACACTTGAGGTTAAATGATAGGACCCAAGTTATTGCTGAAGATGATTCATTCCTGCGTTCCTGCTGTTGATTACTGCTTTCTCCCCATCTTGTGATTTATATTCAGTACCTGAGTTTATCTGTTATATCTCAGTTTCAGTATTTCCACACCATAGACTCTTTTGAGAGCAAAATTACTTGTTTGGTTACCTTGGAGAAGCATACATGGGGGATTTGTGATGATATCTAAAGAATTATAGTTGATACACCACAGATTTTTTTCTCTGTCTGTTGCTGGATTCAAAAATATTCTAGGCTGCTTGTATGAAATGGACCTTAGTAAATAAATGAAGGTGGAAAAATAAACCAAGACATGGATCTAGTTAAAAGTAACAATAAATATTACAGCTTTTGTTTCTCCATTTGCTGGTTTGGATCCTCATGTTTATTGTCTTCTGGCTTTTTCAGTGCGCTCCTGCCCACCCCTCTCTCGGCCCCAACACGGCTTCCTGCGGTGCAGCAATGGTGGTGCGTCCTACAAGGCCGAGTGCCAGGTGGGCTGTGATCGAGGCTACAGGTTAGAAGGAGACTCCACACTCACTTGTCAGGCCAGCTCTCAATGGAGTGGAACCAAACCTCGGTGTGTGGGTAAGCCCTCCCTTTCCTTTTAACTACCATCTCACACTTATTATTATTATGTTATTATGTATTCAAAAAAATTATTTTACACACATTCATAGCGAAAATATAATAAAACATTGAAATTACACTGTACTGAGTGATAGTAATCCAAATGATAGTAAGCTGAAAGTGAAAGACAACAAAGTTTGAACTTCATTGAAGCAGGGCTGTTTGTACAAAGCAGCCAAAACTTTTCAGACCAGTCTAAGTCCACATTCTGTCACATTTTAAACTAACTGACCACCTTTGTGTTGATGGAAGAATCGGAGGGCCCATTCTCACCAGACCTTCTTAATAAAACCTTAGTTTGCTTGCTCTGAAAGTCTGGTTCGTTTAGGGAGGTGTGATTGCGCAACTGAACTTTGGTCTGCCTAACAACACAAGTTTTGGGTCTCTTCAAGTGAACCAAATGCATGAAGTGGACTACAACACAAGGCATTGTGGGTTTATAATACAGGGCATTGTGGGTACAGTGCCTTCAGCAGTCTGCTGCCTCATCTGTTGCTCATGCTGAGCAAATTGTTGCAGCGTATATGTGTAGTATGTTTGCATAAGACATGGACCTGCATCAAATCCTTTTGGTCTTATGTGGGAATGTGAGAAGTTTTCTTGTTAATTGTTTGTCTTGTATTCTTTTTTAGTAAGTCTTGATGCTCTGTCACCTCAGACTAGGATGGGAATACGTTATTCAAAGGGCTCAGTTTGTTTGACTTAGTGGAGGGTGAAAGCAAACTCAGACCGGCTGAATCTTGCAACCCTCAATTGAACTGAATCCCCAATTTTACAGTCTAGAGGAGTATTAGCACTGCCTTAGGGGCAACCATCAAACCTTTATGGTAGTGGTCAGACAAAAGCCATTCCTCCCTAAAATGCACATTATAGCCCACTGGCAGATTGGTAAAAAGCACCAAAAGGACTCGGAGACCATGAGAAGCAACATTTTCCAATCTGATCAATCAAAGATTGAACTAATTGGATACAATTCATAATACAAAGTTCGGCGGAAAGCAGTCACTTATTATTACCTGGTTTCGTAGTGTCAAACATGATAGCAGCATTATTTGGTATGTACGTTTTTCTGAGACAGTGTCAAGAAGATTAGTTATAATAGTGGAAAAACTTTTTTCCAAAATGTATCATATGTCAGGACGGAGCAAAGGTTGAAAAAACAACAACCCGAAACACACTGCCAAGAAAACACAGATTTCACTTCATGAAAACTTCATTCCATTTGTGATTAAAATGAGTCTGAAACATAGCAAATGTGAAAAATTTTCGAAACTCTTTCAAATGTTAGCTGGTTGGTAAGACAAAGCTTGGTCTTGCTTTATCAATTATTTTGCAGTCTTATTTAGTTCAGGTGATCTTTGTCTTGATTTTGGCAGTAACCTTTTTAATGATGAGTTTTTACAAGACTTATAAAGAGATTATATTCATTTAGCGATTTTGTTAATATGCTGGTGAAAAATAAATCATCACCATTTTAATAAAACTGTCTCATATGCAAGGCAATCTATCTAGTTGACTTTTTTTCTTCCAACTTTCACCTCTTCATCCCAGTTTTCATAGTTTCTCCATCTGCAGAGTTAAATTAGATTTTCTTTTGTCTTTGTCTATTATTGAATTGCATTATTTCTATAATAAATCTTTGCAGCTCTAAGTTTACTCAGATGCAGAACAGATTTTGCTGCACATCCTTTTTTTGTTGTTGATATGAATATGTGTATCTGAAGCTCATATTATTTGGTATTTTTGTCTGCCTGACAACAGAGAAAAGATCATTTATCTGTTAAATGACTCTAAAATAAGACTTTATCTACTTTTTGTACTGTTTGTACCATAATCATGTGGTTTTACACGCATATGTAAGCACACATATACAGTGGTTTAGCATATAGCGCTTATTTGCACCCATTTTCAGTGAAAGATGCATCTGCTTTCTCAAAGCAGCAAAGTGAAGGCCAACAGTCATACGCAGCACTTGCAATCAAAAGCACTCAAACACTTCAAAACCGATAGTTAAGTTGAAATAGTTTGACTCACTCATGCCCACCACAAAGAGCACTCAGGTCAGACACACAAACACACAAAAAAAGGATCAGTGTGAGAGTGTTTAGCCACAAGCCTCCGGCCTCACAGCTCCGGCCTGTACTCACTCACTGCCAACCAACCAGCACGTCGTGCTATTTAAAAAGCCTGAGTTGACCGATTCCGGAAAACTCTCTCCGCTTATCAATATACACCATCTCTGCTGCTCTGTACCAGCTGAATTGGAGCTTGTTTGTTTGACCATCGGAGCGTTTTCCCGCGGACTGTCATTACTTCTTTAACTTAGCTATGAGAGCTCTGTGGGCTGCCGTTGCAGCTGAGTGGTTTGTTTTAGTATTTGTTTGCACTGTGGTGGGAAACACGTCATTTGCCCTACAGAGGATGCTGAAATATTTTCATCTCGCTGAAATTTTACATTCTGATTGTCCCTTTAAGCGAGTTTTCCCTTTATATCCTACAGCTAGAGCCTACAAAACTCAAGTACAGTGGGAATGGGAATGAAAATTAGTATGATGTATCCATCATCAAGTAGAAGATGTACAAACTAGCAGTACTTCCAGTATATAAAAGCTGTGGATGTGCTCAAAAAGGTTGATTTCTGCTTTTGTGACAGTTTTTGATACACTGTGACTAAGAATAACTTAATTACTTGCCTACCTTTTCATCTAAATGGAGAAAGAACCTTTCTACTTCTAATAACAAACCAGACTCAAATAGAGACCTGTGAAATCAGGTATACGTTGGATCTACAAAATTTTTTAATACAACTTGGCAACTTCAGATTAATCATCTCTGTCTCATTCTGTCTCCACAGAGGTCCGTTGTCCCCCAATTGGGACCCTAAAGAACATCTTGCTGTCGCCCCCTGTCTGCGGGAAAAGGGCCGTGTCGCCGAGCTTCATTTGCCTGCTCACTTGTCGCCAGGGCTACAGTCTCCAGGGAAACAGGAAAGCAGTGTGCCTGAACTCTGGGAACTGGACCGCTAATGTCCATAAAGCTGTCTGTGCAGGTAACGCACTGTGCTTTTCCCTGAGGAGGAATATGACTTCTTCTTTACAGCTGCACTGAGGTCAGAGGTCATGGCTGTTTGAGTTGTAAACTAGTTGCGGGCTTGTAGTATGGATGTGATATACATGAGGTCAAGTCACTCTTGTTTGGTTGGATGATGTTGCTTAGGTCAGGGTTTGACTTAGTTTTTTTCTCACCTAACATTGTGGTGATATAGTGATATATTTAGTGAAATCTTCCCATTTCCTTTTGTCTCCAAGAGTCCAAACAATCTCGCATCATCACTGAAAATAAGAAAGTAGAGCAGCAAGAAGCCAGTTGCCTACTGCCATCCAAAAATTCAAAAATACAATCTTAAAGCCCAGTAATTTATATTTCTTATATATTTAAGCTCATTCCCATCCTTGTAGAATATATGACTAGATCCAAAGCTTAAATGTATGCACTCTGACAGCCCGTTTCTCTGCTTTGGTAGTTTTCAATCAATTTACCAAGATCTATAATTAATTTTATAGGGTAAGACTGGCGTTTGTAACATATGGCCTTATTAAAGAGGAGGTTGAGGATTGTTAAAAGTTGTTGAAGAAGAGATATGCAAAATTTGTGCAGAAAGAGGAAGATATAAAGAAATCAGCAGGGAACTTGGAGAGAGATTTTTCCTTTTCCATTTCCCTTTCTCTGCTTTTTTATCTGCTTTGAGAATGGTGGAGGCCTCGTTTTGAAGCAGACTCTGCGTCCACTAACTCAAACCATACCATGTCCAAGCTCTCATGTCTCCCCCACAACTCAGAAAGGGCTCTGGAGATCATTATGATGGACTGCAGCGCTCCAGATGCCTTGCAGGTGAAACAGGTGGTGCAGTGCAATTCTGCCTGCCTCCCCCCGAATGTCCTCAATCCCCTCATTTCCTCATGGAGAGAGTTGGCTAATGAAGGTACTGCTGTCGTTAGTGAGAGGAAGAGGTGCCATAAACATGAAAACGCATGGAGAGGTAAGGGTGGATGAGTCATCTGTGGGTGTTTTGTAATGGTTTGGCAGAGAGGGAATGACTTTTTCTGATCCTGTCAGTCACAAATAGGCTGAAGGAAGGAGAGAAAAAGAGATACGGAAAAAAATGTTTTGCAGATTAAATAAAGAATAAAGAGTCAAGGCTGGAATATGTGCACCACATTAAGAGGAAATCAAGGAAACAAAAGTTGCGACGAAGCTGAGTGTGCTCTCATCCTCCTCTTGATGACACCCAAAGTGAAATATGCTTCCCTTGTTGTAAAGATGAATGAGGCTAATCGGATCTAAGAGACAGCGTTGAACGGAGATGGATGCCTAAATGAATGGGTCATCAGGTCCAGATGAGAGAGGCTATCTTACACAACTCAATAGGCATGAACACCCTCGAAAGGAGATTCATCTCTTTGAAACAGACTTGAACTGAGTTGAACTTCTATGGTTGTATAGAGAGTTGGATAAAGGAACAAAATGTTACATCCAAAGTTAATGGTGGCTCTGAACAACACCATAAGAGGTTTGATGTGTCCTTCTGGAGAAATGTTTGGTTTGAAGTTTGTATCATTGTTTACATATTATAAAAATATGTTAGTATTAAACCTTAGCAAACAAAGTCCAGCAACACCAGCACTTGTCTGATGACCATGACTTCAATAGTTACCTTTTGCCTCAAAGGTAACTATTTAGGCCGTTGAAACTGCAGTTTGCCAGTGGGAACCCAACACAACTCTCAGCTTGTTTGGACAGATCTGAAGTTTTCCTGGAATTGTTCTTCCCACTAATAAAACCACAGATAGGTTGAGCTGTCTAAACCACTCAAAGCAAGAGAAAAGGCAAAGCAGTGTCAAATTACCTTTATAGAGCAAGTATGTTACTTTCTAACCAGAAATCTGCTTATGTTTTGCTGCCTCTAAGTCCTCTGACCACCTCTTAGTGGGTTGATTCCCCATTGCATTGTCGCACATATTGGTGAACTGAAAAGCAACAGTTTCAGTTTCTGTATAACAATTAAAAGAAAGTCAAACAACACACTAATGTTGCCAACTACAATTTCATTTACTGAAAGGATAATAGAAAACCCAATATAACCAGTGATTATTACCACCAACTGTTAAGGAATCTCTTTCTTTTTGTTTTGTTCTTTTTACATCAGATATGCAATATTTCTAATATGCAAGCATGATAGCTCATTTTCTCACAAGGATACAAGTTAATGATTGAACTGCTGGGAATGATGCTGCTATGCTGCTGATGGCGCCTTAAGATGGGTTGTCTGTTGTTTCCTTTATCTCTACTTTGATTCCTTGGTCACAACACTGAACTGCACTGTGATCTAACATGTTAAAGTATTATGTTGCCCGATTTGTAAGACCTAATAGAGTAATTTATGCAATTAGGATTACACTTGCTTGTTTAACAGCACTAATGCACTAAAAAAGACCCAACTGAAGGTGGGTGCTGGTGCTTTCTGTCTTTGATGGGATCATTGTCAGTGATAAGTAAGTGATGTCATGATTAAAGAGATCAGAGGTCAGATGACATCACACTGCTGCTCCATCACTGATAACAAGGAGCAGATTGAGGTCATTTCGTTTCCAGGATGTGATGGAATCTGCAACATTTGGATCTGATCAGAAATCTGGTTTAATTTGCCAGACTATAATTAATAGTTTTAATCCCACATTTGACTCTATTGTCTCTTTGTTTTGTCATTTGTCATTTGGTCCATTTAGATACTGAGCCGCCGTGGCTCCAGTGCCCCAAGGACATTGTTGCAGAGACAGATGAGCGGCGAGGCACTGCTAACGTCGGCTGGAACATCCCAGTTCCCACCGACAACTCTAAAGAAGAGGTGGGGAAACTTGAGAAAATGGGCAGTTTTTAAACCTTTTTGAAGCTGGAAGAAGAGAATGTGTGAAAATTCTGCTTGACTCATGTCTGCAGGTAGTTGTGCAGGTGAAACCCATCTACAATCCACCTCAGCTGTTCCCCATCGGAAAGGAAACCATCACCTACATTGCGACTGACCGCTCTGGGAACCAGGCCAACTGCTCCTTCACAGTCACTGTCATCGGTGAGCTCATTCTTCTGGAGACTGCATCAAAGCTCGCAATGGATAGTGTATGTGGCCTGTGGCATGTCTCCAACGGCACATTTTTGTGTGAAATGTTGGAAAGGTTTTGGTTCCACCATTCATGCAGTTCCACAGATTACACTTTGATTTTGTTTTTGGATAAGTGTTTATGTCTTTTCTGGAACAAATTAAGACAAAGGGTTAGGGTAAAAAAAAGAAAAAGTGCAAAATAAGCTAGTGGCCCTTCGCTTGTAGTACAGCCTCTGTATCTGTCATTATACACCATCTGTTTGTTTTTTTTCTCCGTCTGGATTTGCAAGAGTAAATTACGATTTCGTCAACATAGTCACCGGTAAGGAAGTATGTCTGCCCCAGCAGGTGCCAAAATAGCGTTGCTGTAGATAGTGAAAAACGAGGGTGTCTCGTGTCAGCCGCTCAGTAATCACTGCAGTCAGGGGGAAAAACCTCAAGCATGGTAGCCGTGAACATTTCCATGTGTTATTATGGCGGTGGAACGTTGTGGTTTTTTATTAGAGACATGTGTTTAACTTGTGCCCTCTGACTTAAAGAATCAGATCATAGCCTAGCACACTGCTACCAACTGTGTTTTTATATTTTTGTTAGAATCTGCTTCAGTCTTCGTACGGTAGCAGTTGTGCTTTTAATGATTAAGGTTAATGATACAATGTGCTGAGTTAATCGTGTTTTTTCTGTCTGATCATCAGGCTCCACACCTACCGTTAGAAAATCCTTTTCTCCTTTTCCAGATACGGAGCCACCAGTGATTGACAGGTGCAGGTCACCGCCGACGGTCCAGGCCACAAACACAGAGACAGCAGTTGTTTGGGACGTGTCGCAGTTTTCCGACAACTCAGGTATGTCTGGTCACCGTCTCTGTAGATGCTTTATTCTTTTGCAGTTCTGTTCCACTCTGCTCCACCCTCAGTCTCTGCTGATGATGGTTAAACAGGATCCTTTCCAAGGAATGATTGGAAAAATGGGATCAGGAGGGGAAGTGTGTCTGTGTGTGTGTGTGAATAAAAGAGAAAGAGAGGGAGATGCTGGACATTAGTGCATTCCAGTTTGAATGGAAGAAAGAGAGAGAATAGGACTAGTGGACAGAAGAAGCAGTTACAGCGTCTGCCAATGTCATTAATGTTAAAACAGATGCAGCCTGTGGAAAGCCACAGGTGTTATTGCTATGAGAAATATTCTTTTGTGGGAAAGTGCACTCATTCCATCCATATTTCACACAGTGATTTATATAATTATGTAAACACATACACTGCTTGAATACTCAATACAGATATTTTCTTTCCTAGTCAGAGTGACTCTTTTACACAAGACTGAGTGTTAATCATTTTCCTGGTGGAGATTACATGTATTTTAATTTAGAGGTTTGAAATGTAAGTGTTTTTTCTTTTAGTTATAATAAAGTTTAAATCTGAGGTTTAATTTGTGGAAAAAAATCAGGGCTGAGTATTGTAGTTTTAAATGAACATTATATACTGAACTTTGGTTCTCCATAGCAACCAAGATCTAAATCAGACTCCCAGCAACCAAGTTGGAGGCTTTACAGTGATGTATACTGTGTGCACAAAACCATGGTTAGCACTTTCCAGAAAGTTTAACTGATATTTAGAGAAAACGCACTCATAATTCACATACCTCACACATACTGCACACCATACATTCACAAGTTTGTTTGCTAAGCCAAACATCATATATTGAAGTGGAAATTCAGAATAAGGAAAGACAGAATTTACCACAAAATAAGTCAGACAGTTTCACAGAGGTTGTGCATCTTTTAACAAGTGAATTTGCCCTATTAAAATAGCAAATGGCTCTTCTTGAATTTTATTGATTAGTTGACACCCTGCAGTTCTATCAGTGTATCTGTCTGTATCATCCTGCTCCAGTTAGAAAACTACTTTTCAATTCAATGTCTGGCCACAGTGAGAGCGAAACAAAAACTGCATGGTGTTCTTTCCTTTGCAGTAAACTATGCAAAGGTTTCATGTTAGGAGAGGGTTTTCTTTTCTTCTTCCTTCTCTATAATCAATATCCCCTGCTCATTCCACTTCCTATGTCCACATAAATTTGGGTCTGTATTGTGAGAGGCAGGTCAGCCAACAGTTTGAGAGCAACACTTGGCTGCTCACTGGCCCAACACAGGTTGACAAGAGGCTTGTATTAGCACTCCAGGTTACCTCTCAGAAGACACATTCATGCACATTCTTATTCTCTTTGGGTGTTTTATAAGATATTGAATTATGATAACAAATGAAAGATATTTTTAAGTCACAAAGGTGCACATAATTGTAAAATTTAGCACACATCCCCAATAAATGGTCACAAAATTTGACTAAATAGTTGCATTTTGAAGTCCTGTTGACTTATCTACTGTTTTTCCATTTAGAAGTTTTTATTCTTTTTATCTACAGCTTAAGACATCAAACATGTTTCTATTCTCTTAATCTCCTCAAAACTGCATTTTGTTCTTTGCTGCTGTTTTCATTGCCATCTCTAATAATATTTTGTGAATTAAGCATTGTCTTTATATGGAAACGATTATCTTAAAGGAGAGTCTTCATCCAAAAATGGACCATGCATACGCTTAGGTACCTGCTTAAAAGAATGCCTAAGAAATGCTTATTTTGTGCCTTTGTCTGTGCAAGGTTTTAGTCATAAATCTACATCGATCTTTTTGCATCTGGACCTTGGAGACCAAAAATATTTTTTCTGGACTTCCACTAAACTGTGCTGTGATGTGTGTAGGAAATACAGAGGTGGCTATTAAAAGAAAAGATACCTGGAAAATGATGTTTATAGCCAGCAAATTGCAATAGCAGTAAAATGGTGTAAAGCTGACCCTCCAGGAAAAGACTAAAAGTTTGGAAAAATGTACCTATGCTCAGGGAGTTAAAAGACATATTTTTGACAGGATTTTGGAAACGTGGATGATTTACTTGAAACATAATTTGGATCGAGTCACTTAAGTGGTTAGATCAGTGGTTCTCAAACTGGGGGGGCCCAGCAACATGACAGGGTTTGGGATGTTTTGACAACTCGGGCTCTCGGAAACATTCTGGTCCACACTCCATACCACTTGGTGAAAGTAATAAACTAATTTGTTTTTGCCAACCACCCAAAAATTTCAAGAAGACGAAGAACTGCGGAATAATGATGCGTTAGATTTGACTTGGAGGTCGGAAATCGGATCTGGGAGTTAGCCGCCATCTTTAATGGGTGAAGTCTGAGTAAATGAGTTTACCTCGACTTCTGAGTCAGATATCCGATTTCAAAGGGCATTCTTGTTGTATTTCCAACTGGAAACTCGGAAAAACTGATTTCCGAGTACAAATCGAACGCCACTATAATTGTGTGAACGCAACAGAGATTGGGGTTTACCAAAACTATATATCTATATGTAGATGTATATGGTTTAATGCTGTTATTCCTCCAAAAGGGGGCATGGTAAAAAAAGTTTGAGAACCACTGGGTTAGATTAACTGGAAGGTGAGTCTTCATGTTACATTATTTTGCTCTGTTTTGTTGCCAAATCTTGAAACAAAGTAAGAAGTTAAGTATATAGGTTATCTATAAATTAATGTTTGAGGACATTTTTAATTTCTTGGAGTTCTGTGAGTTAATAATGGCCATTTAAGTACTCCTATTTAATCATATATGCACACTAACAAGTATATATGATTCAGATTTTCCAATAAACCAGGCTTCTGCAATGGACACTTCAACTAATGTGACTTTCTTGATCTTCTTAATGATGCTTTATGTTCCAGCTGTATCTGAAAACCAAGGTTAAACAATAAAATCAGCGCGATCCAAAGCACCTTGAACTGAATGAGGCAGATGTCTTATTTCAGAGACCACAGGACAGTGTTGTGCACCTGCTGTTGTTATGAGGGTTTCAATGACAATCTTTCGGATGAGTCTACGAAGTTTATTCTACCAAAAAGACAAAATATTATAGATTCAGACAGATTTCTCTTGGGGTCCGGCTGTGACAGACACCAGACCAGATTTATTCAGGCTTCTCGCCCACAGCGAGGCACATGTAATTCACTCACTCTGGCTCCATACATACACAAATATTTTGATGGTTCACAAACTCAGGCAGGCCTGGGCCCCAAATTTAATTTTTCACTCACTAAAAAGTCTAAGTAATCATTCCCCACCTGTCTGCAGAGGTGCACCCCCACCAAACACACTCACAAACACTCACACACCCATACATGCACTGTAATAACAGGCTGCTGCGGCTGCTTCGGGTCCACACGACGTCAGTCCAGCACTCTTTCGACGTCAGTGTTTTGTTTTTCCAGGCCCACACCCTGATGCCAGCTCTATATATAGTCATGACTCGTTAGGCACACGCACACAAACACACATGCTCAGGCTAAATATAAAGGGAGACTCCAGCAGGCCAGACGTGTGTCAGCCGTCTTGGAACGACTTTGCTACTGTTAATAGAGGAGTCGGACTGGCGTTAAACAAAAGGCCAATCTCTCATTTTTCCCTCCTTATAATGCCATCCTCGTGTAAATATTCTCATTGTTCTTTGTTTAAAACCCACAGCGTCTCACACACCAACACACTCCTCTCATCACAGCTGCCTTTTCCATCTCCATCACTTTCTTATTTTCTTAAAGACATTCAGAGAATTTTTTAACAACTATCTTTGTTGAACATAGATCATTTTATTTACTAAAGAGCAACTCATTAATCCTGAAAAACTATGTTAGGCTCAAGACTGCCCTCTACAGGATTTCTAGAGTAATACTTTTTACTCAAGTGATCAAGAACTTTTAGCAAACCCAGAATCTGTGGAGGGGAAACAAACAAAAACTATTATATGCAGGTCTTGATGTGAAAGTTTGTACATTCTTGAAGATATTTTGAAATGATAAGTTGTTCTAACATTCATCTTAACTTTGATTGCAAAACTGTGTCAAATGTCCCACTTCATGCACTCCAGAAAATCTTGTATAGATTTAATTTTGCCCAATTTAAGGAGAATATCATTACTTAACCAGCAGCATGTTTTACAGTTATGATAATGTTATTTTTCAATCAGAGCACCAATGAATGATTTATTTCAATGAAATTGGGTTAATTTCTAAGGTCAAGACAGATTTTTCTTCTTTCTCTAACTCTCTCAGGTGGTCGCCTCACAGTAACCAGCAGCCATACTCCAGGCTCTCTGTTCCCAGTTGGAGAGACAGTGGTCCAGTACATTGCAACTGATGCAGCAGGAAACAGCCGCACATGCAACCTTACCATTACTGTGCAAGGTAATATGATAACACATTAAGGCTGTGTCTGAAATTACTCTCTGCTCAATCCATAGTGGGATCTAAGTATCTAGAAAGTGAGGTCTAGAATGGATGGTCACTGGCTCAAGAAAATATGCATCAAAATGCATCACGTCAAGAGAAAAATGACTTCGCAATCAAATAGGCCGGAAGCTGACATACAGATGAAAATAATTTCAAATTCAAGATATTTTCTAGTCCACTTTATGATTTCTTGGCAGTTTATTACTGCAAGTTCGTGTTGCCATTATATATTAAATGTGATAGTCTGACAGATTTATTATTTTGTTATTCTTTATGACTGCAAACAGAAGACAAATATTTGATGTGCTAAATGTAGTATGATTTATTTTACCAGCACTTAAAGTCAAAACACAAACTTCTCAAAGTATTTAATATTTATTTATCTTTTTGGGGAAGATGGTTGAAATTAGGGATGTGAATCTGACATCAACTAACGATTCAATTCGATTCTGATTCTTGGGGTGACGATTTGATTCTGTATCAGTTCTCAATTAAAAGCGATCTTGATTCACAAAAAATACTATTTTAGTAACAAAGGTTGCCAATTCCGGGATTAACTACATTCCTCTATACGCTAGGAGGAAGTTTTCAAGGATAATCAAGTGATTCAAATATTAAAATACAGAAAACCAATCTTTTGATAAAAAGGGGGCATTTATTTTTGCTTACCTTGCAATCTTTAACATTTCTTTGTCACTAAACAATAGTTTTGAAAGTAGTCTGTCAAAAACTTTTACAGTCTCAGAATATCGATTATTGGAAATTTTATATCGATTCAGAATTTTCATAAATAAGAATTTCGATTCTGATGTGAATCGATTTTTTTTCTGCACCCCTAGTTGAAATGCCCTCTAGAGATCAAATAAATACATGCTAGTATTAACCCAGTGTGTTAAACTGCTCGAGCAGTGACCAGAAAATTACCCGAATAGGGTCTTAAAGTGATGACGAGCCCACTATGTGATCCTCTACATACAACTCAAACAGTGAGTAGGAATTAGTGAATAAATTAGACGTTTTTGGACAAATTGCATAACTTTCTAATTTTTATTAAATCCTGTATAGATATTTTACTTCTTTTTATCAATTCTATATGTTAGTAAGTTTTGTCCTTCCATTTAAAGTGTTCTCTCGGGGTAAATGTTATTTTTCTTCTCCTAGTAATATTTTTTCCTTTGATATAACTTTATTTATGGTAGCCCTGAGGAGCAAAACCCAATAACGTTATACAGTATACAACCAAAATAAACTATTTTGTTGTGTTTTGCCATCTTTTTTCTGATACATTTATTTGTATTTAATAGTGAGTAAAGACATAGAGCTAAATAGGATTTACTGTGGTACAACCATGAGATTAGACAATAGTGCATTGAATTAAAATGCATAATCAGACAGTAAAGTGACACTTAAAGGGTACTGTGTAAACATGTATTTGCTGTATATGCTTATTACTGTATGTTTCTCGGTGTGAATTTAGTCTACTTAGAAAAATAATGATATGAATATTATGCTGTGTCTTGTCCAGGGACGACTTGTGACCAACCGTATGTCCCAGTGAATGGAAAGTTCATCTGCTCTGAAGAAGAGGAGGGCGTTAATTGTACTCTTCACTGTAAGGAGGGCTACAGTTTCACTCAGGATACAGTGCACAGCTACTTCTGCGCCTACAATGGTGTGTGGGAGCCACCCTACTCCCCAGAAAGACCCGACTGCTCAGGTGAGCGCAGCACTTGTTAATCTGATGCCACATTTTAAACATGCGTTCTTTACAGCTTATTTTGTATACTAAGTCTAGCACACATGAGGTCAAGTCCTTTATTGTATTTTCTCATCTCTCTTCCAGTGAACCGGGTAGCAAACAACGGGTTTAAGCCCTTTGAGATGCTGTTTAAAGCGTCTCGATGCGATGATGAAGAGCTGGTCAAGTCATTTGCAGGGAACTTCAGTGCCAAACTTGGAGGCATGGTGAGGACTTGTATCCACACACACTCTGCTGAGCTGTAAATCTCCTCTAATATATGGTATTTCTTCTCCCTCTCCATAGCTTCCCAACATTTGTAGCAGTGATGATGTCACCTGTAAGCTGGAAGTGATGTCACAGGGTCACTGTCTGGAGTACAATTATGACTATGACAATGGATTTTCTATTGGTTAGATTTTACTGCACTAATAACCAAACATCCTACCCATATTTAAAGTAAAGCAACTTTATCAACTCATCATTCTGACGTTTTCTCTCCTAAATCTCATCAGCACCAGGGGGTTGGAGTAACAGCTGGGGTCCTCAGGGCAGCCAGGACTATGCCTACTTTGAGTCAGGCTTTGCCACAGGCACTCGGCAGCTCCCCAGCCGACAGCGACATGGCAGCATACAACCTCGCCACCGCACCAAGAGGCACAAAAAGATCACTGGTCCCACCAGAGACCAGAAGATCCAGATCTATTTCAACATCACAGGTAGAACAACTGCGATTTTCCGTGTTCACCTTTACTGAGAGTTGTTACCTTTATGCTTGACAGGAAAGTGTCAAAACTGCATGTTGATGATGGTATAAGCCGAGACATAAAGCATATTGTATTTGCTGTGAGATGTCACTCTGGTTCAGTCCTTTAAACTTTGACCATTCTCCCAGCAAGCATCCCTCTGCCCCTGTCGAGGAATGACTCAGTGGAAGTGGCCAATCAGAAAAGACTCCTGCGGACCCTCGAGCTGCTTACAAATCGCCTGAAGCGAACACTGGCCAAGCAGCCACTTTCCAGTTTCCATGTGTCCTCAGAGATGATCGTTGCTGATCCCAAATCCCTGGAGAGCAGGAAGGCCTCCCTCTTCTGCAGGCCGGGCTCCGTGCTCAAAGGCAGAATGTGTGGTGAGTGGGAGGAAATTAACTCAAAGTACACCCACCTAAATGTATTTATTCTTATTGATTATGTGTAACAGAGTTTGCTTCCTTAACAACAAGATAAATAGACAATCTACTGATACTCTGAAAGATTTATGTAAATCACTAAATCTAAGTGCTTTTGCAGTCCAGTGTCCAGTGGGAACATACTTTTCTCTGGAATACAATGAGTGTGAGAGCTGCTGGTTGGGTTCCTACCAGGATCAGGAGGGTCAGCTGGAGTGTAAGTCTTGTCCTGAGGGAACTTCCACAGCCTACCTGCACTCCCGCAGCATCACTGAGTGCAAAGGTGTGTTTCTTGAACATGAAAAATATCTTCTCTCTTTGTATTTTTTAAAGATGAACATTCATTTGTTTTATTCCTGTGGTCAGATGTAAATGAATACTAAAGGCACTGTATGGTGAAAGTTGAACTAATGTTAATATATATTTCCTGTGTCTGTTTCCCATTGTTGTGATCGGTGTGCGTATGCAGGGCAGTGTAAACCCGGCAGTCACTCTCTGAACGGCTTGGAGATCTGTGAGTCATGCCCACTGGGTCACTTCCAGCCTGCTTTTGGTGCCAGAGAATGTTTGGTCTGTCCCGATGAGACTTCTACAGTCACCAGAGGAGCTGTGGATGAGACAGAGTGTGGAGGTGATGCAGTTAAACAGTTCAAAGTTCACCACTTTAATATCTTACCAACTTAAATTATGTCAACTTTGACTAACTCTAATTATACTTGAGGGATTCATAATGCCAGTTAGGAAGAAACCAACATTTTACTGACTTCTAAGAGAAGTGCTTCTATTATTATTTTGCATTGAAGTTCAAATATAAAACATTCCTGTCTGGAAGTGTTGATTGCCCTTGAAAATTGGCTGGATAAATCTGGAAGAATACATTTTAGATAAAAGTCTTTTATTTAGAATACATGAATAACTTCTAGAGTTTCAACATATTTTCCACCGAATTCATCATCTTTATAATATTTGGATTCATCCTAGCATTTCACCATCTTTATTGTCTTTCTTTTTTTTTTTCTCTCCTTCAGTTCCCTGCACAGCCGGTCATTTCTCCCGAACCGGTCTGGTTCCTTGTTATCCATGTCCTAGAGATTACTACCAACCTGAACATGGCCGTTCTTACTGCCTCTCGTGTCCTTTTTATGGAACCACAACGGTTATCGGTGCAACTACGATACAACACTGCTCCAGTAAGTGTGCCTGACTAGGAATATTAATTTACTTTTAATATAATCCACTAACAAACACTACAGAGTACATCGGAATAAACCCTGATTTGATCATTTTTCCTTTTCTTTGTTCTGATAACCCAATATGAATGATGTTATAGAAAATTATATATACTTTTCAAATAATGATAACCATATGATTAGAAATGATTTTTTTTCCTGCAATGTTGATGTTTTGATAACTTCTTTGGCTCCTCTTTAGAGCAACTTTCTCTTCCCACTTCAGCCACTTCAGTTTTTTTGTGATGATATTTTATATCTAGACTACTTGTAATCTCTTACATAAAAACTGTTGGAGCAAGAAAAGTGAAAATTGTAAACATTTGAATACAAGAATTAGCCTGAGGAATTGTCCGTGTGTCTTAATACGTGTACACAGATGGAAAGAGCCACATCAACAGTTTTTTATACAGTAGTACTTTTTGACTAAATTACATTAGAGAAAAATATTCAGCTATCTCCCCAGCAAGAGCCTGACAGAACATCTTCATGGTCTGGTAACACATCTTGTGTGTTCTGCAGACTCAGTAGGCTTTATGTAGCGGCACATTAGGCAGTTATCCACTTTAGACTGTTGCTGTTAACCTTGGTTCAGGACTGGATAGTTATATTCTATGAGTTGGGTGAGAGACTGCAGAGAGAGGTGAATAATTCTGAGAACTGCTACAACCACAACAGGTAGCAAAACATGGAACAGGTCAGGGCTGCATAATTAGACATGACTGAACTTCCTGAATAAAATGCGACAATGGGCCGCCACAATTAAATGAATGTATGGGTTGCTGTTAATATATCTGGCTGGCCTGCCCTGGTAATTCAGATGTAGTTTAATAGTTTTCTGACTTACTTTCCCTTTTGATGTTTGGCAACATTAAAACAAAGTGGATTCCATGTGACTTAAAAATGGACCAGCACTGATCTATTAAATGTCAAATTTACATTGACATCCATTAAACTGAAAGTTCAGGGTTAAGTTACAAAAGAGACCCTTTATAATGTTTCTAGCAAGTTTATCAGTGACGTGAATGAAACTTTCTTATACTATCTTAAGGATCTGTTTTACACATCAAGCCCTAAATTATTATATAAAAATAGCATTCATAAGTCTTTCACTGTTCACTCAATCCCTTATTTCTCCACCTCTGACCGATAATACATGTAAAATAAAAGCCTTTTGAAAGGTTAAACATTGATTGTAAGTTGTAAATGATTGATTTCAGTTGTAGGTTATTGATTTTTTCTTCATGGTTATCTTGAAAATGATAACACGCTGGATTCTTTGGGAGTGTTTTATTTGCCCTTTTATTTAACCAGTGAGTTCACATTATGATACAAGATATTTTCCTCCAGGGAGTGCTTGTCAAGAGGACACCATGAGTCACATAGCCAACTACTCAACATAAAAGTTTCATGACAAAAAAAAAGACACAAGTAGTTTAAAAAGTAAGGGCCATGCTAAAACCTAACTATTTCTCTTCCAGTTAAAGACTGTAAAACAGCAAGTTTTCCTTTTGTTCACTTCTTAAAAGACACACAAATGTATGGGGCAAAATATTTCATCCAGTTTTAATTCATTTAACCCATTTTGACATGTTAAGTTGCCGTGTGACTTACTTTAAACATCTATAGGACATGGCAAGTTCAGTCGGTAAAGGAGAAAATGAACTGCTTCTAAATCAGTCTGTCTTTTATCTGTGTGAAAACTGCTGTTGCTGCACATGTGCGGTGTCTGATCTGTATTGTGGCAGCTCATTTCATTTGAAAACAGGATTACCCTATTGGATTGGGGGAAATGGAAATAATATGGTTTTTATTGCTCTGAAGTAAAATGGAAATGAAAACCATAAAGCACTGCATGCTTGAAGTGTGGAAATGAACAGTGGTTAGAGACCATTTCCAGCAATAAATACAAAAGCAGGCTTTTGTTTCGGCTGGATCTTTTGTCTGCCAGTCTGGTGGCTAAGGGAATGATCCAGCTTGTCTTTGCTGACATTGTCTGTATTTTCTTTGGGTGTCACTGTCAGGTTTTGGCTCCAGCTTTCTTCCAAAGGAGGAAAGTGTAACTCCTGCTCCAGAAGTGGAGGTCAGTGAAAACTACCAAGCCAGCAGTCAGGTAAGTTTAATCTTTTTTAAACTTGAATTATTTATGATGTGTTGAAAATCATCATTTATAGCCTTAAAACTTCCAAGATCTCAAACAAGAAACTTCTGTTACACATTATATATATCTTTATGAATAAATATTTATGGGAGTAGATTTTACTGAGCAAAGTGTGAACTTGTAGTTTTGCTGTTCCTGCAGGTTTTCCATGAGTGTTTCCTGAATCCGTGTCAGAATAAGGGGACATGTGAGGAAGTTGGAGCCGGATATGTCTGTACCTGTGCACCTGGGTTCACAGGTAAAACATCTATTTATCCATTTATCATCTGTAAACCGCTGTAGTGAAGGAAATGGACTAAAACTTGCAAAAATAAGAATAAGTTAATTATTTGTTTTTATAGTGTGTTTCTTATCATTGTTATGGAGACCATGCCAGACTGTAACACCCGATGTGTGTGTGTTTTCACGTCTGCCAGCAAACTTCCATCTTCACCACACTAACATTGTGTGTGACATTGCCGTGAACAGTAAATTCAGCCTCTGGTATTTCTCCCTCAGGTGCTAAGTGTGAGATCGACATCAATGAGTGTGACTCTGCTCCATGCCAGAACGGAGGCCTGTGTAAGGATGGGATGGGGGACTTCCAGTGTCAGTGCAAGCCTGGCTTTTTAGGTGAGAGAACTGTGAGGAAGCAAAGCTGTTGATTTGTTAAAAAACAATGCCAGGTTTGCAGATTATTTTAGGGTTGTTGATGGTTATCTCTCTTTGTCTGTGACTCAGGATCTCTCTGTGAGGCAGAGATAAATGAGTGCATCTCCTCCCCCTGCCTTAATGAAGGGGTGTGCTTGGACGAAGTCAACAGGTTCACCTGCAGTTGTGCTGCAGGATTCACAGGTTGGATAACGGATAATAACACAATTCAGGCACAGCGTTAATCTAATCAATTCTGTGATCAATTTCTAACCTCATTGTGACGTATTAACAGGATCCCGTTGTGAACTGGAAATTGACGAGTGCTTGTCCAACCCGTGTCTGAATGGAGGCGTCTGTGACGACCTGACAGGCAGCTACAGCTGCAACTGTGCTGTTGGATTCTCAGGGGAAAGCTGTGAAATCAACATCGATGAATGTTACAGCACTCCTTGTCTAAACGGAGGCTCATGCCTGGATGCTGTTAACAGTTTCAGGTATTAAAAAAAAGACTGTGATGAAAAGAAGTGGCTTAATACATTTAATGGCTCAAACAAGTCATGTATGCACACACACACAAGCACACAAAGGAAAGGTAAATGTCGGTTTTTCAGACAATAAAAACCTTTTGTTCATCCCCGTTTCCTCTGTGTCTCAGGTGTCAGTGTGTTGAGGGTTACCGAGGCCGGCTGTGTGAGGTGGATGTGGACGAGTGTGACCCCAACCCTTGCGTGAACGGGGCCAGCTGCTTGGATGGTCTGGGGTCCTACACATGCCGCTGCCTCCCTGGGTTCAACGGAACCAGGTGTGAGACAGGTACTACTGTATAGGACAGATGACACGTCACCATGGCAACTCTAGAGGAGGATAGCAGAAAAAGATGATTAATTAGTGGTGTTTTTCTGTTAAATGTTTGTACATGGATACATTTATTGGCTGGCCCTATAATTTTTTGGCATATTATTGCATAATTGACT
>JBBBVU010000005.1:13431508-13456893 GCA_037177055.1 Atherinosoma microstoma
CAACAGACTTATAGAAGATATGCAACATTTTGGTGCAGACATTGAATGATCTTAGCTTCCTTAAGAAGTAAAGTCTGACATCAAGTAATATTTAGGTTTCAGTGAGATATTAAAATGATAGAAAGCCACAGTTGCTCATAACCTTGTTATTGTTGCACACTAGCCCTCTACTGCCCGGCACCAGCTGTTCCAGAGAACTCCATCATGAAGGGAAGCAACTTCACCTATGGAAGCAAGGTGACTTTCAGGTATCATTTGCGTCTCCCACAATAACACAGTGTCATTGTGACAGAAATATGTTAAAAACCTGAAAAAATAATTGCTGTTTGGTGCTCCTCAGCTGTAAGAAGGGCTTCCTGCCTCAGATACCCTATGACTACCAGTGTCTCGTCAGTCTGAGATGGAGCGGGATGCCACCTACCTGTTATCCGGTGACCTGCGGGGGGCCTCCAACTGTGCAACACGCAGACTACATCTTTGAGACAAACACATATCTGTCCGCTGTTAAATACACTTGCACAGAGGGATACAGGTATGGATAAATTACCTTCTGATGGTGTTTTGTCATTTCATTTATCAAATATTAATGTTTCTCATTGGCTGTTGAATAGGTTTTGGGGACTTCTGAGTAAAATGAAATGCATTAATATACTCTTATAAAGCCAAATTTTGACTTAACAGAGTTAAATTAGCAATTTTTCAGTTTTGTCCTCTTCTCATCTTCTGTGAATTTGATACTACACCAGTGTGAATGTCTACACTAAGTAGTATTTTGTTGTGAAGACCACAGGGCTCCATGGAAGTGATTTGTGAAGCGACAGGGGAGTGGAGCCGGCCTGTTCCTCGCTGTGTGAGCATCCTCTGTGCTGAGCCACCAGCACTAAAAGATGCTGTGATTGTAGGAGAGAACTATGAAGTGGGAAACAAGGTGCAATATGTCTGCAAAGAAGGGTAAATATGGATTCAAATCTACTCATTAAAACTTACATTTGTGTGATTAGACAATTAAGAAAATCATGAATGTGTTTGCAAACTGTTTTGTGAATGTTTGCTCATCTTTACATGCAGTTACACTCTGATTGGCCCAGAGACCAGAGAATGTCTACCAAATGGCCAGTGGAGCGAAGGCTTTCTCCAGTGTGCCCCTCGCTCCTGTGGGCCGCCGCCTGCCATCGACCATGCTGTGCCCCACGAGACCCACATGCTGTACGGAGACACTGCCAGCTACTACTGCACAGACGGATACACTGCCGGCAACAACTCCAAGATGATTTGTAATGCTCAGGGTGTGTGGGTACCCCCTGATGGCATGGAGGCTCCTCGGTGCATAGCAAACTTCTGCCTACGTCCGCTTGACCTACCACACGCAATTTTAGATTCCATCAATAAACCCAAATATGCCAGTAACACTGAAGTGAGCTATAAATGTGAAGAGGGCTTCATGCTCAACACCACAGCCACGCTCAGATGCCTGATGGGAGGCACGTGGGAGCCTTCGCCATTCGATATCGGCTGTGTCCCAGTGAGGTGCTCCAAGCCTGAGGGCATTAATCGGGGCTATGTGAGAGGAACAAACTATAATTTTGGAGCTGTGATAGCGTACAGCTGCGAGACTGGCTTCCTGATCCAAGGGGAGAAGAGGAGGATCTGCAAGGCTAATGGAGAGTGGGGAGGAATTCTGCCAACATGTGTTCCTGTGACTTGCTCTTCCCCTCCATCACTCAAGAATGGATACATTAAGGTTAGCCCCCAAAGACAAAATGTGTACTTTAACCCTTATATGTACTTTTATGTGTTATATGTGTCCCCGTTTTGTTCCTCTTTAGGTCAGAAGTCGATTCACTTTTAACAACAAGGTGATATATGCCTGTAATAAAGGCTACACACTGGTTGGTCAACCAGACAGAGTTTGCCAAGCCAACCGGCAGTGGTCCAATAATAACCCTCCAACCTGTGTCCTTTTGACCTGTGATGCTCCACCTGACATCAGTCATGGACACTTCAAGGGCTCTGAGTTCCAGGTGGGCCGCAGGGTACAATATGTCTGCGATGAGGGTTACGAGCTGACCAGCGATGCTATCTGGACTTGTCTTGACAACGGAAAGTGGGATAAGATGCGGACTCCGCGATGCTCTCCTGTCAAGTGTCCGGAGCCACCGCTGGAGGAGAACCATCTGGTCCTGAAGGGCCTGGACTCTGAGTCTGGAACAATGGAGTTATCCTGTGAGGATGGATATGTCCTGGAGGGAGCTCAGATTCTTCGCTGCACTCCATCTCAGAAGTGGAATGACACTTTTCCTGTGTGTAAACAAGTGTTTTGTGGACCACCGCCCCAACTATCGTTTGGTCGCCCTTCAGCAGTCTCCCCCCAGTACTCTTTCAGCTCTGTGGTGACCTACACATGCATGAATGGCTTTACTTTTAGGAAAGAAGATTCTGTGTCCTGTCTAGCCAGCGGGGAGTGGACCACACCTTACCCAGAATGCATCCCAGTTGATTGTCCTCAGCCTGTAGAGATTTCAAATGGGATTGTTGATGTCCAGGGTCTGATGTACCTCAGTAAAGCTCTGTATAGTTGCAAGACTGGATATAATTTAGTGGGCAACTCTACTGTCCTGTGTGGAGAAAAGGGACTTTGGATTGGTGGGGTGCCATCTTGCCGTCCAATCGAATGCTCCATTCCTAAACAGATAGCCAGTGGGAAAGTGGTTTATAGAAAACTCCAGTTTGGTCACAGTGCCACCTACTCCTGTCGCCGTGGTTACCGCCTCCAAGGTCAAGAGACTCTGAAGTGCCAGGCCAATGGGGAATGGGACTCGGCCCCACCTTCCTGTGTGCAGATATCTTGCACTCCACCCCAACCAATTGAAAATGGTTTTGTGGAGGGCCAAGATCACAGCTTTGGTGTTACTATTTTCTACAGCTGTTTTCCAGGCTTCCAGCTCGTGGGTCAGGACCATCTAACCTGTGAGGAGTTTGGTTGGTCTAGCTCTGTTCCTGTGTGCGTGCCCTCAGACTGCGGCCTGCCTCCTCACATTGACTTTGGAGACTATGTCAGGGTGGCAGAAGGAAGATCTGAAGATACTGTAACAGCAGCAGCTATGGATTTGAACTTCCTACATGGGACACTGATTGAGTACCGTTGCCACAAAGGTTACGACATCACCAGCCACACCAGGTTGGTGTGTCAGGAGGACGGTGGATGGAACGGGACGGCCCCATCATGTGTCCCTGCAGAGTGTGAATCACCACCCAGTCCGGAGCATGGCTCGGTGAATGTGACTGATGCCTCTCTAGGCAGTATAGTCAGGTATTCTTGTGAGGAGGGATATGTGCTGGAGGGGGAGCCTTTGAGGCACTGTGTGTCAGGCAAGCTGTGGACTAGTGATGCCCCAGTATGTCGACCTGTGTCCTGTGGTGATCCAGGTCCTATCGCTAATGGCACTGTTCATGGAGGTGATTTTGTTTATCTTGAGGTTTTGCACTTTGAGTGTGATCTTGGATTTGTCCTAAAGGGTAGTGACACTATCGGCTGCCAGGCAGATGGAAAGTGGAATGAGCTGAAGCCCTACTGTGAGCCAGTGTCCTGTGGTCCTCCAAAAGTCCCCAATGACATTACCTTTGAAGGCAAAGACTACAACTATAATAGTGAAATTGAACTGAGCTGTAAGCTTGGTTTCATCTTAAAAGGGAAGTCTAAAAGTGTTTGCCAGGCTGATGGCAGCTGGAGCCACGAGTCTCCTTCCTGTGTACCAGCCCGCTGTGGAAAACCCTCTCCAATACCCCACGGGCATGTGTTAGGGTCAGAGTTTGGCTACAGCAATAAAGTAAAGTATGAATGTGATGAAGGATACAAGCTTAATGGAGATCCCACACTTGTTTGTCAGTCAGACGGACTTTGGAACAAATTACCACCTCGCTGTGACATCATCAGCTGTGACCCACCTGAGGACATCAGTCATGGCTTCCTGAATGGCTCCAGCTTCAACTATGAGGATGTGGTGGAGTACGTCTGCTTCGATGGATATGAGGTGGTGGGGGATCCCATCCTGCAGTGTAGTGCTCAGGGCGTCTGGGTGGGCTCTGTGCCCCAGTGCCAGCCCTGCGTCTGCATCCCACCTGAAGTGAAATTTGGGGTAGTTCTTGGTAATGACTATGCTTGTGGGGACAGCGTGCACTTCCAATGTGATGAGGGCTACAAGCTGTTAGGTCCTTCTCAAGCAGTATGTGAGAAAGGAGGGGTGTGGAGCCCTGGGGTGCCTGTGTGTAGCCGTGGGAGGTGCAATGTCGCCCCGCCTATGGTTTCTAACGCCATCTTGCAGGGCAGTTTTACCACCTTCCCAGACACAGCTATATACAGGTGTCGGCCTGGCTACAAGTTAAAAGGGTCCCCACACATCTCATGTGGAAGAGATGGCAGGTGGGAGGAACCCAGGATCAACTGTGAGCCTGTGAACTGTGGACAACCACCTTCAGTAGCTCATGCTCAGGTGGTGGGGAACATCTTCACCTTCCCAAACCAGATCACATACAGGTAAATAGTAAATACCCTAATTACTTCAATAAAAGCCATACATTACAAATTCTTTATGTGAAAACTCAATAATGTTTACTTGCTCTTTAATTTTTTTTTTTTTTTTTTTTTTTAGAAATCTGTCTCTATAAGTAGCACTAATTCCTGTTCAAAATCAGTTTTTAGCTATTTATAAGTGATATCTAAGAGTATATGCTTGCAATAAATGCCTCTTACTCCCCAGGTGTGAGGGTGGTTACAAACTAGCCACGCAGACAGCTTCTCTGTCCTGCCAGAGTGACGGCACCTGGTCCAAACACAGCATTCAGTGTCACCCAAGCCCCTGCCTGCTACCCACCAACGTCTCCATTGCCCATCTGGTGATCAGCGGGAAGGAGTTCACTGCTGTCGGGGGTACCATTACCCTGTCGTGCCCTCCTGGTTTCTACCTGCAGGGATCAGCACTAGCAGAGTGTCAGGTAGGACAAAATGATGACTAAATGTCCCTTAAAAACCAAGAGAAAATCTAAAACAGTATCTATTTTGAGCATAAGTGACTGTATAGGCCTTAAATGGTTAACTGCTGCAAACCTACTTAATTTTCTAATGAAGGATCTCAAACATACCAAGAACATGTCAGAAAATGCTGCTTTAAAGCAACACTACTGAACTTTGTCAGATTTTCACACATTGGCGCTCCCTAACAGCAATTTCAGCATCTGTCTTGCATCCTGTCTTTTCTCGGAGCTCTCTCCAACCAGTGAAAGTCAGTCCAAGGTTGACTCTTTTCTTATCTCTTGCTCTGTCACTTTCTATTTATTTTCCCTGTTTACTCCGATAATGCCTTCTAACGTTCCTTGTGCGCTATTAAAGTCATTATGTTGATATCCAGTTACTGGCGCGTGATGCGATGCTGTAAAGCAAAGCACAGCTGTAACGTGATGCTCCAGGCTTGTAATAAAAGTTTTGAAGTGTGCTTTTTCACTCTCGGGATACTGCAGGGCAACAACGGCTCCAGGAATGTGAATAATGAACATTAGTGTGACATCAAAACAAGTCAGAAGCAGAGATTTACAGTCAAAACATTTTGTAGGGTTACTTTAAATGATTTCAGTTTTTGAGCTGTGGATCCTTGTGAGAACTTCACAGAAGTGCACACATCTGTTTGCTGATGGAACACAACTCCTTATCATTGTAGTAAATTATTTCACTATTATGGGTTCTCCCATGACCCATGAAGAATTATCAGCTGTTAGTAATGTAGCATGTTTTTTTATGTGTTGATAAGGTGGGTGGAAGCTGGGCTCCAAGCATTTCGACAGTTTCCTGCGAGATGGTGGTATGTGAGAAGCCTCCTCCCCTTCTTCATGGTGTAACTGAGGGCGACAGCTACAACTATGGAGACTTTGTTCTGTACTCCTGTCTGCCTGGGTTTGAAATAAAGGTGCAGTTTGTTTTTTTCTTGACTTTAGTAACTTACACCTGGAAAATACAATATAATGAATGAACTCAACATATATGAAAAGAAGATTGACAAAGATTGCAACACCAAGCTATGATTGGAAGTTATTTAAATCTTATATTTACTTTATATTGTAACATGTGAATTATGTTGGACAGTGCCTCTGAATATGTTGCCTTGGTCTCATATTTCTAATAAAGTGCTCCTTCCCTGCACTGTACCTTTATGCAGCATGCAGCAAATACAAGCAGATTACCAGAAGTCACATGGTTTCACATCAGTAGTGAATGGGAGTGTTTAGTTACAAAGCCATTAAAAAGAGCTGAGTCACTCTTCCTGAAAGACTTATATCTGATGACCTCGGCCAGCTTGAATTCTTACTACATTGAGGCCCTTTGAATGCACACAGAAGACAAGCTTAAAACTTTAATTACACTTAGTATGGCTTAAAACAAACAAACAAAAAAAAAGCTAAAGTTAATTCTATTCAATATGCAGAAAAATCTATCTCCTAGACATTAACTGTATCCTGTTTCATGCTGCAGTGCAGATCAATACAGGATGTGCTTAGCTCATCGATTGCTTTTCTTGCGTTTTTATCTCAGGGAGACTCTGTCCAGACCTGCCAGGGAGACAAAACATGGAGTGGCACACAGCCAGTGTGTGTTGGTAAGTTTGTGTTCTGTTGGCCATGACAGCATCAATAACATTAGCATGTTATTAATCTTGATTTTAAAAAAAACATTGTTATTAAGGATGGAAATACACCACAGAAAAGTTTCCAAAAACATATTTTAGTCATGACAGTCACAAAAGAGCACACATTGAATGACTGAGTGAAACATTTAGAAAATCTTGGAAACATTCACACACACTTTTTTATTCCATAATAACACCTATCAAAATGAAAGTTATCTGTCTGATATATGTTGCAAAGATACCTGCAAAGGAGGAAAAATGTCAAACCTCATAATGAAGTGAAGTAGCCTACAGTGGACTATAGAACCATTTTCACTCGCCTTGGTTCAATTGTATCTTGAGTTTATTGGAAAAGGCTAAGATACAAAAAAAAATTCTTGCTGTCATACAAGTTATTGTAGGGTATACACAGAAATTTTCTGACCACACTTTTGAAATTTTTTCACACTTATTCACAGCTTCCTCTGCAAACTCCTGCGGGCCTCCACCCACAGTAAAAAATGCACAGCTCACAGGAGAGACTTATCTTCACAACGTCAGTTATATGTGCAATGATGGACTGCAGCTTGTCGGCCCAAGTATTCTCACCTGTCTGGCTAATGGCACGTGGAGCCTGCCAGCACCTACATGTGAAGGTATGAAGGACAAACTGTTGACTGAATGAAAGATAGAAGTATTTAGTTTACTCTTTCTGCATCACAAGTATAACCTCCATCACCGTCTGTCTTGTCAGTGGCCAGAGGCTGCGACAGCCTGAAACAGGTGCTGCATGGTAAAGTGCTAGAGCACAACCTGAACGCTGGCCATGCTCTGGAGTTTCAGTGTGATAAAGGCTACAGGCTGGTGGGAGATCAACTGGTGGTGTGTATGGGGGGCAACACCTGGAGCTCCACTTTCCCCACCTGCCAACGTGAGAAATCTTTGCCTCTAACACACACATACACACACATAAAACACAATCTGTGAGGACATATATATATATATTTACTCATTTACTTTTTTTATTTTTTGTTTCTTTGCCCCCTTATTAGCCTGTCGAAACTGTGGCAACAGTTTCATTTTTACAAAAGCCTAAAGATTTCTCAGACGTTTCCACTACATTGCAAAACACCCCATCTCAACATTTCTTCCATTAGTGGGTTTCATAATAAGTTTCCCAACACTGATTGTGGCAATTTGTCATCTCTCCCTCCCTAATAGCTTCTGTTGGAATTCACTGGAATAACAAGATTTCTGTGCCAAATGTCAGAATATCTGTCAAAACTAAACCAATTCATAATGTTTTCATCTGATTATTCCATGTAAAAAAGAATCAGAGTATATTAAGAATGACTCACTCGTACATTCAGACAGTTTAATCGTTAATCAGGAAGTTTGGTCAGATTGATTAATTAGCTGTGGAACAGACTATTAACTTTTGAGAAATAATTACAAGTTCAAATCATTTCACAAGCAAATATTTTCAAGCTTCAGTCCTTCAGATGTTCGGATTTGTTGCTGTTCTAAGAGCATCTACGAAACTATGTTTGAAGGTATACAGTTTGTCAACGGGATGAATGCTTGAGAAATGAATCCACGGCTTCTGTCCCTCACAGCAAAGTCTTGCCCACCTCCTCCAGGCTGGAGGGTGGAAAGTAGTGGAAGCAGACCCCAGCAGGATTTTCACGTTGGACAGTCAGTGCGTGTTTCCTGCCCGAAAGGGCAGCAGATGAAAGGTAGCGGCACCATCACCTGCAGGCCAGACCAGACCTGGAGCCCACTCAGCTCAGTGTGTGAAAGTAGGTGCCATCTTTACAAAAGATAATGTTGCACATTAAATCCCCAAAAATAAAATATTTGATCAAATTTAATGGGCTACTTCTAGGATATCCATGAGACTGAAGAATTTGATCATCTTATGTCATTTTTTAGTTCTTCCTGTTAAAATAGCAAACACACAATAGAAAATAAAAGGGGCATCATTTAAAGTAGATACAGTTTATATAATTAACTTTTAATAAAACGCCTAGCTGTAGTACATACAGAAAAAATGATTTCACTAACAAACCCATTACTGGTAAAGCCTGACCACTCTGTCTTCCAATCATTAGTATTTCCACTGATTTCTTTTTATTTGTTGGTATATTGCCTCTCAAGGAAATGTGATTACCAATAAAAATGTGTGCTGTGTGTTTTATCTTTTTTAGTTCATATTAATTAAAAATCTTACCTTTATTATTCCTGTTGTCTTAAGTGGTAAAGTTTAACTGCACAGTACACAGTTTTGCCCCAGTGTTTCATTATATTTCTATAGTTAACATTCTAGGTTTTAATTTTTTTCCCCCACTGAATTATTAGTTGGAGTGTTGCTTTTTTAAAAATTGAGTTTAGGTCCATGTCGTGTTTTTCTCACATTTGAAGTGATCAGTTTTTTTTAAATAAAAAGTTCAGTAAAGATTATGAAAGAATGACTTTAATAATGTGAAAATCAAGTAAACCACTGTGCACACCTATGCATGTTCTCCTCATCTTGCACCAGATGCTTTGCACACTTGCATAGCTGTTGGCTTAAATCTATTCGCTTGCGCATCATCCCTCTTTGTTGTTTGTTGCTCAGTGAGCTTTAATCAAAACAAAAGAAGCTGCATCAAACACTGCGCTTGTGTCCTGTATGCTGAAATAATTACAGGCACCTCTGCAGCTTCTATGGCAACCTTTGTCTGCTGTACTTTGATGTGTCTTAAGCGCAGTTGTACTGAATATCCAACACGATAGTGTTGATGTTGCTATGTTTCGTTGCATGTATTTGCATGTTGTTAATTCTCCTATGCATGTTTATTAGTATCCCTGTCGTCTAAGGGGACATTTCATCCAGTTGAAACCACTGCACACAACTGATCCGGCACCTTTTGTATATGTTGCATGAAAATCACTGTCTGGGGTAACGAGAGATGAAGAACACACATTTGATGTCATGTAATCATCACAGACTTATCTGTTGTCAGTTTTACTGTTGTATTTTCGTTCACTCAAATGTAAATAACTGAACCAACAACACATCAGTGGAGCTCTGTCAGCTTTTAATGCTGTTTATTTTGTTTTGTTCTGTAAATGTTGGCCAGAGTTGTCTCCCAACATGTTGATGCATGAGTGGGAAATCCTTAAATCAAAGGTGAAGAACCATTAGTTGAAATAACATCTCTGACAGCCTCCATTATATTTAAAATTACAAATGATTATTTCACTATTTAAGCTGTTTTTGTAGACGGACTAACTCTTAAATGAGGAGGAAAAAAAAAAAGGTTTAGTGAGTAACTCGTGGGTCCCTCCATCTGGGCTGTTGTGCAGGGGTTTCCTGTGGCCCTCCCCTCCATGTGGCCAACGGGGTGGTGCGGGGGGCAGTGTTCCAGTTCGGGGACGTGGCTGTGTATTCGTGTTTTAGCGGCTACATCATGGAGGGTGTTGGAAGGAGCAGGTGTCAGGAGAACGGCACCTGGACGCCACCTCCCACATGCAGAGGTAGAAGGGAGTCTCCTCCTCTCTGAGGACACTTCCTGCTTCAGCTGACTGTCTCTTCTGCACAAAGCATCATGCTGCTTTACTGCTTTTTAACTCCTTTCCAAACCGCTGCCCATATCCAGCACGCTCTTTATTTTCCAAACACCATGGATGTTTCTTTGCCTAATCTCTTGGAAATCCAGTGGGTTAGCACTGCCTGCATGTGTATGATGTATAGAATAGGTTATTTCCCAAATTTTGTGGTATTTCTTGTTAAGGCGGGGGTTATATGATTCAGGAAGTTATCCTAAAAAGCGGACTTTCTCCTTTGCTGTTTAGACACTGTGCTGATATATCACCATAAAATTCTTATCTAATATTTTTCTGTAGCCTGGATCCAGCAAAAACCCCTTCAAACATGTAAGAAACAAACACCTCCTGTGCTTATATTTATTATCAAGAATATTATCTTGTTTGATTTTCAATAAGTTTACATGAGAACATGTTTAGCCAAACTGCAGAGTATTGTGATTTACCGACATTTAACAAAGAAAAAAACATATTTGAGCATAATGAAAGATGTGATGAGGTTCGTGTTATATTCTGTTGACGCTGAGGTTAAATTGTAAAGCCGACACTCTCTTTGATAAACCTCAATCCTAAAAATGATTAAAATCAATACATTCCTTGGGAAATTTGGTTTGAAAACCAAGCTAAAATTTTGCTAAGAGGTCACTTTAACTTTGATGAAAAGGGTCATTTATCAAACATATGACTAAATTTGCTCTTTTGAATTAATTCTAAATGAATAAATAACATTGTATGTTCATGGGCTATCATTAGAAGCTATTGGCATCTGTGTTTATTTGACCAACCTGCAGACAGCCAACAAACCATATAATCAAGTCTGTGTTTGAGTTTCACACGAGAAGAAAGCGAAAAGCCATCGCCGGTCCCGTGCAACATGAAATTCAAATAGTCAATTTAAATGTTTTACACGCAAAAAAAAAAAACAAGGGCTGGGTCCAGGCTTTCCTCAGACACTGCTGAGTTTGTTTCTTTTCTGTCTGCACTCTTACATCATCGGGGTGTTACTGAGAACGTTAATGTTCTGCATGTGAATTCGGCTTTTGTTTGTGTGCATGAGGTTACATGGCCCAGAGCTGCACCAGATGTCCTGGAGACTGTGGCCGAGATGTAACATGAAACTCATGACAGCAGATTCCTTATTTTACTGGGAAGGCAGTTCACTGACTAACTCCCATTCTGTGTGAATACACCAAATTTAACACAATACTCTTGTGTACGTGTGTGTCTGCTACCGTAGCGGTGTGCTGGCTGCATTGTCAGAACGGAGGTGTGTGTCAACGGCCCAACACTTGCGCCTGCCCAGAGGGCTGGATGGGCCGACTCTGTGAGGAGCGTAAGTATTTGAACATTGAATATCTTTGTTGACACAGTGTCTCAACATGAACACCCACAACATGATTCTTACAACCCAAACAAACAAAAAAGAACGATTCATTTAATCCAGGAATCCAGCTGGCTTGCTGAGCAGGTTTTTAGCAAATAATAGAGCACAAAGAGAGTCTGGGCGGATGGACTAAAGGTTGCTCACAGCTGAGGAAATGAGTCATTGTGATTTTATCTGCTTTTAAAAAGCAAATTTTATTCATATTAAGTGTCCTCACAAATCAGAATACAAGTAGTTTCCCTTTCCTTTTTCAAAAGAAACTTAAAGCCTAAATTTAATAATAAAAAGGAAAGTTAATGAGAGAGGGATTAAACTATTTTCTTCCTTAGCTAATTTTTTAGCATACAGCACAATATTATTCTTTTTATTGCTTGCTTTTCTATCCATTAAAATACATCCTGTAAGTGGGTTAGCTCAGTGTGTGTGGCAGGAAGTATAATAGTTGATTGTACTCCCTAAAAAATCTCTTTAAATTGATACAGAGACAAAATATCAAATCCTGAAAGTGAAATTTAATTGTTTAAAAGTTTGGTGTTAATTTTGGATTTAAAAGTTTGAAGAGGGGCAATTAAATACTGGGAACATTGTGTATTACTATAAAAGCCCCTGATGGACATTGAACAACTAATTAGGTTAGTTAAACATCAACTACTCTGTAATATGACTGGATATTAACGTCTCAAAGAGGCTTTGAAGATCTCATCTACTAAACATATGATTAAAAGATTCTGAGAGAAATCTCTGTAGGCTATACAAGATACAGAGCTGAAAACCCATAGTTGTGGTTTTCAGGCATTAAAAAGAAACCTGATTCTGCAGTGGAAATCACTGCATGGACTCTGGAACTCACCTACCCAAAGAAATACCCAACAGCCAAACGCTTAAAACCAGTTACTCTCACTGCCTATCTTGTTATCTACAACGGAAAGATCTGCTGGGAAAACCTGCATCCTGGCTTTAAAACCGCAGCAACTGATTTCCACAGGCTGCTTTTATATAAAGGTGATTCAACACCGTAGTAAATGTGTTTGGAAATGAATCCACACTTGTTCGGAAGACAACTTGCTTAAATAGCAGATTTGTGCTGGTTTTCATTGAGTAGATTTTGCTTTACAAATTTGCACAAAGAAATTCAGACTTTGAGAAGACGTACATTTCCAGCTCTGTGAGACGGAGTGTTATTCAAATATCTCACAAGTATTAGAGCCAAATGTTAGCATCCTGACAGAAACAAAGATGGTGGACACATTATAGAAATATTGAATTATTTGCAACTGTTATCTCATGTAAATATAGTATACGTTAGGGTTGCCCATGAATGTACTCATTAAAATGTATTAACTGGATAGGATCATTTTAATTATAATAAAAAAAAGATACTAATTTTGATCGAAACTGATTGAAGCTATTAAATAAAATCTTTTAAAATGATGTCTTGTCTGCAGTCACAAGTGTCTTGATTTGATCTCAGCAAAGAGACGTAACTCTTGCTGTTAATTGACGTTCTGTTTCTACTCGTCTCTCCTTTGATAACAGCTATCTGCATCCTGCCGTGCCTGAACGGAGGGCGCTGCGTGGCTCCCTACCAGTGCGAGTGTCCCACCGGGTGGACTGGCACACGCTGTCACACTGGTGAGTTCATGTGTATAGGTATGATAGCTTATATGTGTATCATTTAATGTTTCACTTTATTAGTTTAATTTTCCTGCAGCACCCAATGATAAGTATCAGTATCAGTTTCTAATAATGAGAAAACAAGTAGTAGTCATGGTAGTGACGATTGTGCTGCGTTTTGTGTTTGTTCATGGTTTGTACACAGCCGTGTGTTCGTCGCCTTGCCTGAATGGAGGCAGATGCATCAGGCCGAACAAATGTAGCTGCAGTCCAGGCTGGAGTGGACACGACTGCTCCAGGTGATCATACACTCACACACCAAAGGCTATTCAGCTTGTACTTTTTAATTATCTTGTTTGGGTCAGTTTAAAGGCCACTAGGAATAGTCTCAGGGACCGATTTCTGATTGATTTGACTTTGAATTTATTTCAATATAAATGCAAAAATAAAGCAACAAAGATGGCAACATAACAAAAATGTCCTTGTTCAAAAAGAGCAGGAAGAAGCCAACACTTCTTAAGGAGAATTAAAGGTCTTCTGGTTTACATTTTGCATTGGGTCTGATCCCACTGCATTAACGCAAGCAGGAAGATCTATGCGCCTCATTTATTCAGACTGATCACCAAGAAAATCAAAATGAAAAATACTAAGACTTGCAAGAGTTCTCGTGGTTTAATGAGTCATACAATAACAGTTGTTACTGGAAAATGCGACTTGCTTTACTTCTTTAGTCTCAAAATAGTCAATACCTGTCTTTAAGTTTGAACAATGCCTCTGTGTGAAGCTGAGTGACTAAAACATCTTGTCTTTGCAGGAAGAGGAAATCAGTCTACTACCACTTCTAAAGGTTCCAGTCACCTCCATGTGAATCATCTTATGAAGGGAATTCTTGTATATTTAACTTGACACACTTGTAAACCATTCACTCATCTCTCTGCAAAGCAAGAACCATTTTGTAAAATAAAGCTGTATTTTTTCATATAGAGACTCAACAGTATTAAACATTTGCTGCTATATACTTGTATGATGTGTAAAAACTATTGATGTGATGGTACAATGTATATGTGTAAACTATTCTCACATTTTTATTAAAGCATAAAATATCAGTTAAAGCTGTGGTGCAGCCCCCCCCCCAAATCAAAAGTTATGTTGTGTTTCATGCATTTAAAAAGTAATGACACAAAGTGTGAGTAACTCATTTATTAAATCCACCTTGTTTAACATCTAACATACATCGTTGTTAGGAGGTACAGCCATTACTCAAGACAGAATAAAAAGTGGTCATCAGGTTGGAATTGTATTTAACTGGTCTTCAAGGCAGTTAATGCACACTGAATTAACAGGACAATGTCACAGCCACAAGTGGAATAAATTATTGCCAGCGTGGACAGAAGACTTGATGTCATACATTAAATGCAACGAATAGTTTCTCAGGCATCTTGAAGGGGTAAAACAGCTTCTACTGTGGTTTTATAGTGTAGTTGTGTGTGGATTGGTCAAAGAGGCTTCCGTCTATCTAAGAGCAACTAATTTTTCTTTCAGTGTTGCCAAGTTGGCACCAGAAAACTCGAACACCTGAAAGACAGGAAACACAGGGCATTAAAAAAATTTTTATATGGAGCAAATTTTATACAGTGTACCTCGAACATTTTATGTAATCTTGAACTTCTTTACTCGGTTTGCTTATGAAAATTTTTCCATTCACTAGCTTTCTCATGATGTACATCCAAACTGAATCAAAGCATTTAGAAACAGCTGTTAAATGATACTTGTTCCCCCATTGTGTGCAAGTTTCATTCATAAAAATGTTCCCAGAGTGAAAATTTTTTTACATGCTTTCAGACATCAGCAAACCAAAATAGTGAGAGTGAAGAGAGAAAGTGAATCTTCAAAATTAATTAACCCTTTCTGCTGAATGTGAAAATGAGTGAGAAATCTTTCATCTTACCTTCTCTCCGTTCTTGTAGAAGTGGAATGTGGGCATGCAGTTAATTTTGCAGTAACTGCTCACATCCTTGGGGGAGGAAAACAAAAAAAAAAAAGGGGGGGGGGGGTTAGATTCACTGATTTCAGTGCAACTGGGACTTTTCAGTGGGATCATCTACAAGTTGCATAATTGGATTTTACAGCCATGGTAATACAAAACTTCTAAATTTGCATACTCTGGATACTGCCTTGAAAGAAATACAATCAAGCATTTAATTTACAACACACCAGCAAGATGTTTTGCCAAAAGGGTGTAATCGTTTTCAAAAACTGGATCAAAAACCAGATTAATTATTGGGCAAACTTTACTCTGGTTGTTCATTTCTGTAGAAGGAACAGAAAATTAAGTTTTTTCACTTGTCACGTGAGCCAATTGCAGATCCACAGCTTAGTAAAGTTGATTTTATCGAAGGTTCACGTTGCTTTAAGCGTTATTGTCATGGCTACAAATAAATAAAACACTTCCTTTCACCCTTTTCTCACAAAAAAAGAGTTCCTTTAAAATGTTCCACAAGTGGGAAACTATTATTCAGGCAAAACACATTTTTGACAGCAAAGTGTTGCCATAAAACCAAAACCCAGAAAAAATAAACTATATTTAGTTCCCCTGTTTAAAGCTGTAAAAAGATCATATCTCTGTACTGTCAGCAGTTAGGGTAAAATTACTTGTCTCTATAAGCTTACAGGGAAATAAAAATCTATTTAAAAGTTAAATTAATAAAATACAGACTTACGTCAGCTTCATCCACATCCACCTTCAGGAAAACTACATTCTTGTTTTCAGGATCCTCTGACAATTTCTGCAAGAGTCAAATCAGAGAGCATTAACCCCAAAGGGTGTACATGGCAGACACAACAATAGTGGGGAAAGATGTGCTCCTGTTTATTTAAAAAAAAAAAAAAAACTGTTGTAGGTAGGGAGCCAAAACCAAATCTACAAAATGAACTCTTAGTTTGTTATCAAAGCAAATTTTGAAGAGATACAGAGCCATCATATTTTCCAGTGAAGCAGGCATTTCCTCTGTGAGGTGATAACAGCAAAACAAAGAGGTTGCCCCAACAACAAGCCTCCCCTTCAAACAGATGCATTTAAGCCTTTAAGCAATGCAGGAAAGAGCTGCCTTAGGACAGACACACAAACGTTTGTTTCAGACACTTCAATAAAAAAAATAAATGAAAAAAACATCAGTTTTTTGTACCCATCATCCTGTCAAGAATTGCTCATTAATGTTACCATCACTATAGATGGAAATCCAGTGTGCTTTTGCACCTCACAGGCATTATTTGAAGTGAGAAAGTATTACATTTCTAAAACAGTTTCAAAACTAAATTTAGCGGGTTTTGACAAGAGATCACAGCTACAATCATTTAGGCTACTCACAACAAACTCCGGGGCAATCTGTTTGCAGGGGCCGCACCAGGTCGCTGTGAAATCCACTACCACCAGCTTGTCTCCCGCTTCCTTAAGGATAGCATTGAAGTCATCCTGCAAAATTTGGGGGAGAAAATGTTTTTAGATGCTTTTAAATCACTTGTTACAAGTTAACCGACCTAAACTCCGTCCTAGCACTACACGGCAACATCTGTGTCCAACTGGACTCTCAGCAGTCTGACTAGCACTTAAATATGATGTCTCCTCCTGTTTGATTACTTGCTTGTGTTGTTCTCACTCTGTTGTAAATAACTTTGAAGAAAAGCGTCTGCACATTGTTTACATGTGCAGTCTGGGCAGGTTCTTGCTGTCCATTAGCTTGAAGCTTGCCTAACCCAGGCATCGTTGTGGTAGAAACTAGCAATCAGCTACATGTAAAGAATAAACCCCTGCGTTATAAGTGTAACTATACTAAGATGCGTATAGTCCGCCAGTGACCCCACCTTCCCCTTCCACAGTCTTCCAGTGAGCTGCCGAGGCCTGCTGTGAAAGGCGGTTCAGAGCTATGTAGCGGTGCTGGTGTTAGCTACAAGTTGTTTCAGCTGCTAGAGTATCGGTTCTTACGATAAGCACCAACAAAGCAGCTCCATCCACAGCCGTGTTTTAACCACCGAGCCAGGAACCTGACCCGCTTCATCGTTCCGGAGTATTTTAATATCAGTTGGCACCAGGGTGGCACCCGGCACGGTCCAACAACCTCGCGCGTAGACACTGTTACAGTTATCGATCCAACGTTGTTTTAATCACCCGCTCGCGAATTCCCAAGCGAACACCCGATGCTGGTAAGCTTTATTCTAGATATAAGTTAGTAGCACGTGGTTAGCTTAGATTGAAGTATCGCTAACTCGAGAAAGAAACGACTAGAAAATGTGCTTCAGCAGGAGAGCGAGTCACTAGCGAGAGAGAGCAGAGGCGCGCGCCTGCTCCCGGCAAAAAGCGTGGAACGTTGCTGGTGAAGCCAAAAGCATCAACCATAATGTTACAATCACATGATATAACAAGAGGAAAGCTACAGGCCGCAGCATAAAATAACTTACCAAACTTTCCACTTCGCGAACCATGGTTAACTCAGTTTAGGCGTGCGGTCGTCGGACAAACAAGGAGGCTAGTGGTTTGGAAATGCCCTATTTCCAGTAAACGCTTAGCGAGTTTATGAAGGCGGGATTAAGTTAGCCAAAACCACGCCGGAAGTTAGAGCAGCCACATTTACAAAATAAACGTAGATGTATAGTTTGGTTAATTATAAGCAGATCATTTTACAGAGACTCAATGCACTACTTTGAAAGCTTTAAATGTACTTTCTTAAGATGAATACGTCGTTTTTCTATATTTGAGGATTTCACTTGGAATCGATTTATTATGAAAATGACCAGCAATATGATATTTTACACTAATTTCTTTACTCTATCCATATAAATTATGTCCACTTTCTTGGTGCAAAAATACATTTGTTAAACCAAACATATGGTCAACTTATCAACTGTTGACGTTTTCTTTAACAAACACTATTGTACTGTTTAAAAATAAATTGACATTTTGTTACTTAATCACAGTAACTAATGAGAATGAGTTGAAACGGATTCAAGTCATAATGACTTGACAAATTCTTGGTTTACCGTAAATGACCGAGTCAGCGCGTCTCATTAATTCTGTAATATCGCGAGAAAACGCCAATACGTTCCTACCAGTAGTCTAAAGAATATGTACGCTGGCTGACTCACAGCTTCAGCTACTTGTGGAAGCCAAACCTTTTCACTTGTCACCTATTTTTACAGTCAATGCTTGTCACACAGCCCAGTGGCACATACCGTTAAATCTACCTTTCGGGACAAAGAGATTAGATTGCAATTTTTTTATGGATTACAACTGGCTGTAATATACTGACAACAATCTAAATTATGTAACCATGAAGCTGCATCTCAGAACCACAAGCTTTGTAATCTGTGTCCTAGTCAAACAGTCTTAACTGAAGACAGATCACACCCTGTTTGCATCACCTTTAAAATGTATACAAGTCCATACAAAGGCTTAAAGCACATGGTATTATGTAAGTTTCTAAATGTGTAGCTGGATGCTGCTCATCTAGGTAAAGGCCATATAAATTAGCAACAGTCTTAATGAAGATGGTGAAACTTTTTTTTATATAAAAATTGAAAAACAGTGCATGTGTTTCTAGAAAAAGTATGATGATACAAATTAAATGTAAAACAGAGAATGTTTCAAACTATCAGTTACAGACTTTTCAAAGCAGGTAATGCTTCAGTTTTAACAGTCATGAAGGGATGCTTGAAATTATATATCACGCTTAAAATAGCTGGCTAGAGTACAGATCAAATACATGTTTATTCACAAAAGCATTCAAGATAAAATCCAGTGACACGTTGATATGATTGTACTATAGTGGTTATGTCGCTCTGTTCATCAGGCAAGACTTCTTTAATGATGTCAGATTGCCACAATGGCCTTGCCGATGTTTTCTCCCTGCAGCAACCCCATAAAAGCAGCTGGCATGTTTTCAAAGCCTTTGGTGATGTGCTCCCGAAAATGCAGTTTCCCCTGCAGAGGCAGAATTTATAAATCAGATTAATTACACTGAGGCTGAAACACATAGGTTTTCATGTTTAAAAAAAAATTCAAAAAGATTAAATTTTATCTGCTGTCAGAATAGTAATATTACCTCTTTCAACCATGCCATCAGTCTCTTTAGGCTTTCAGGATGTTTGTGTTCCCACCTGCTTTGCATGAAACCCTCCATCTTAAGTTGCTTAAAGATCATGGTCAATTGTGGATATGGTCCTAAGAAAACAAGGAACAGATGATAAAATGATGGTTTACCTCACAACCCTAATGAAGCTTCAGTGAGACAATATCGCCCTCTAGTGACAAATATAAAGTACATTACATGAGAAGTAAAAGTCAATACCTCCAACAGTTTTAACTGCATGTCACTTTGTTTTAAACAAGCCACAAGTTAAAATAACATCTGAAAGACTATTACTATAAAAGAGGACAGAGTTTACCTCACCTGTCTGGGGTGTACCATCATTGTATGTGGAGATACTTCCACACACAGCTATTCTTCCAAAGTTCTTCATCTGTTGTATAGCAACACTTGAAAAAGGACCTCCCACCTAAAATCAACACAGAGGCTTCAGTTACACATTAAAATAGAATTTAAAAAAATTAAGATATAAACAGCATTGCTTACATTTTCAAAGAAACAGTCATATCCATCAGGAGAGGCCTTCCTCAGTGCTTCTTCCAGGGAACTGACAGTTTTGTAGTTGAAGGCCTCATCAAATCCCAGCTCTTTAAGGTAAGCCACTTTAGCATCAGACCCTGCTGAGCCCACCACCTTACAGCCCTTGATCTTGGCAATCTGTCCCACCACAGAGCCCACTGCTCCAGCTGCAGCATTTACCAGCAGGGTCTCACCTTTCTGCAGTCCCAAAACTTCCTCTATCCCATACAGAGCTGTCAGTCTGCAGAAAAAGGAAAAGAAGAGTAAACTATTTAAAAAACACAGTTTTTCTTACAGTTTCACTGAAGTCTATTTAGTCCTGATTATGCAAACTTCCAGAAAATATTTACATAACAAAAGCTATCAGTGCCTGGTATGAGACTTAAGATAAGGAGCAGGACAAAACACCTGAAGCTTCACAAGTTTATTTTCTTAAAAGATGACATATTTGCTCAGTTTCTTCTACTAAAATCACCATTTCATCATTTTTACCAGCATTAAACATCCCATATAACAATTATATCTTGCACTTAGAAGGGTGATCCCATCGTGCAGAAAAGTAGCTTATTCACCAAACATGCCCTTTTGCACGTGTAGCTGACCTTGTATCTACTGATAGAGTTTTTGACACAAACAAGTAAGTCTGCACGCAAAGAAAGAGGACACAACAGCTTTGTTTTCCTTCCAGTTTCACTGAGTGTTTCTGACTTTAATAATATAAACTCTGTAATTGTTTTCCATAAAGTTGTCCATATCTCACCGGCAAGACAAAACATCTGGAACCTGCCTAGTTCATTTTCTCAATTGTGGACACGTTTCCTTCATAAACACATTTAGAAAAACAAAACAAAAAAACACCCACAACTATTTTCTCCTTCCAACAAAAATGAAAAACATCCATTCTATTACATCACGTCCAGGAAATATCAGTCTTACCCTGGCATGCCGATGGTTCCCAGAGCCAGTGACAATGACACATCTTGAGGCCAGTCGGGCATGATGGGGACGAGGTCTGTCCCATCAGAGACGGCATGGCTTCTCCAACCACAACGACTCACAACGTGGCCTCCAACAGGAAATGCTGGGTTTTTGCTTTGGATTACTCTATACAAAAGACAAGAAAAAACAAAAAACAAAAACAAAGTCTGTAAACTGAGATTGTGGACAAATGAAAATGTGGTGACCCTTGATGGAGCAGATTACGGACCTGTAGTTGCACCACTACGGGACAAATGGCAGGTCTTTACTAGAATGGTACTGACTGGGTTGCTGTCATTATTAAGGAATCAGATTAAAGCCTTTCTGATGTCTTGCATGGCTGCCTCTCCAACAAGCCAGGTTTGCCCTACATCTTCACTAATGGATTTGTTTTTTTAAAAAGACACAGAAGATAATGCAGAAAAGTTGCTTGAGATCATTTTAAAAAAAGAAAACAAAAAACGGTCTCAGTTTGTCCAGCAGGTCTACTCCGCTCCATTATCAGAAAGCTGCAAAGTCAAGCTGTGTCTTTGACTGCAGCCATATCTTTCAATTCTTGGAGATTTATGAGAAGAAGGCTCACTAAGATAGTTCACGTTTTGGATCGAGTGTCTTTTCTTAAACCAAAGTAATAATCTAAATTCTGACTAATGCAATTTCACTAATAACTCTGAACTCAGTGTACGTACAGGACAGATTATCTTGCTGATAAGTAAACGTAAACATATACTGAGAACAAGTTTTCTCAGAAAAACGAAAAATAAACCACATCCTATATCAACCTGCCTGAACCACACCAAGGTGCAAAGTGGTATGCTGCAAGAAGGTCCCTGGTTTAAATCTTGAATTGCAATTCAACCCCCCCCCCCTCTACGAGTGAGTGTGTTTGTTTGTATGCGTTACCCCTGTAATGGACTAGCGACCTGTCCAGGCTATACCCTGCCTCTCACCTAATAGCAGCTGGGACAGCCTCCAGCCCCCCTCATGATCCTGCATTGGAATAAGCAGGTATAGATGGTGGATTTCATCTTATATTCAACAACAAAAAACTCTTGCCCATTCAAAGAGTCTGGCTTTACAATATAGGAAAGACAATGCAAATTTTTCTTGCAATGTAATCTGCATTTCTAATCACTTCATTTAACTTCAAAAGAAGACAGCGGAAACCATGCAAAGCGGAAAATAACCGTGCATTTGTTAACGTGTTGTCAGAGCCGTTTGTGTTTGTTATCCCAGACCGCTGCACATCAACTGTGTGGCAGATCGTGTTTTTCAGGACACTGTAATTCCCTCTAAATTGCAGAAAATACACAACATAAGTGTTTCCAACAGCTTTTTTTAAAAGGCTTTTTAAAAAAGTATGTTTATGGAGTAATCTATCCTGCAGATTTATTGCCAAAACATTCTCAGTGAAAACAGATTTCCGTGTCTGAATACTCAGCCAGGAATGTTATGACCTCCGCCGTTGATAGTTAGTCATTGTGAATCAAAGAGTTTGGTAATTAATAGCAGGTGCAGACTGTTTTCCTACAGTAAACAGAGTGCACAGTACATCACGATGGATAAAAGACCTGGCCGTGAGTGTGCATGTTGTTTGTTTTCCTTACTTCGCCACTTGAGTTCCAATCATGATGTCCCCTTCCTTCATACGGACCCTGCTGAACGGCCTGGTGAGAACAACAGATATTTCAAACCTGCACAGTTCGAGAAATTCAATCTAACAATCATTTAGTAGGTTTTTCCTCTTCTCCACCAACCTCATGTATGGATCCACGCTGAGAAAAGCCGCTTCCAAAAGCACCTCTGGAAGAAAACATCCACACTCATTTAAAATGCTTAATGTTTAACAATTATGACACTTTTAAAAAAGAAACAACGTGCACTCTTTAATCCCATGTCAAGACAATAAATAAACTGATCTTGCCTCCATCTTTGGGTTCAGGGAGCTCCTCCACCTGGAGCTTAAAGTCGCTGTCCTTTGGGAAGCCATCAAAATGTTTTGCCAGGATCCATGACTTAGCCTGGACCATGATGATGTCTTTGAGACAGCTGTGAGTAATAAAGTTGTTAATAAAACATACAGGAACATCTGGTACATCACAGTCACATCCAGTATTGTGAAAACCGTTTGGCTTCTTAGAATAAACTGATAAATAAGTAAGAAAATCGGACTTCCTGTTTAAACCCAATTCAGTCATGAAATTGAGAAAGGTGTCAGAACTGTTGAAAACGAATATCAGTCATGTAAAGTTAACTTGTGGCGTGACTAACAACCCCAAAGCAGACATCTTTCCCTCATTGTGATACCTGAAACTGAATGGGTTCATTTCAAATGAAGGCAAACATGTAAAACAAACATCTATCTACACATTAAGAATACAAAACAAGAAGTTGTTTTTTATTTTTTCCAGATAATACGACTATATTAACCTTCTAAAATCAAAGCAAGACAGTCTATTCTTGATATCGATGATCAAGAAATCCGAGTAATAGAACACTTGCAGCTCCTTCTAAAAAATTGAAAAGCTACAATTAACAAGCAAGAAATGTGAACAGATAGATCTCTACTGTGGACTACCACGCTCTTTTACGTTAGCGTTTACTGCTAAAATTGTGCGTAGTCGTTTATTTACCTTATCGGTCGTCTTTCGCTGCACAAAGAAGGAGTAAGTTATGCAATGTCGCCAAAGGCACCAGAAGGCAGCCGCGAAATGATGCGAAAGCGGAGAAGGCGGGACATAAGCTCCTGTTCTTAAATATGATTGGTTGAAAGTTCAGCTTGACCTATAAAGGATGACGTTTTGGTTTTTCCATGGTCGCGCGCATATTTTTGGTAAACAAGAAAGTAGAAGACGTCTTTTCAAATGCTACACAGATTTTACCCCACTAATCAATACCTAACCAATCTTCCAGTTTACCCAGGGGGAAATATCAACAGCTACTTGTAAGCTACAGGAGTAATTTTTATATTAATGTTACAGGTTTGCTGGGAGAAGGACAGACCACAAAAATTAAGTTAGACATGGAGTAGTGCAGTAGTGGCAGAGCTCACCTGCCTGTGTGTGGAGATACTTCCACACAGCTATTCTTCATTCTTCTTCAAGTTCTTCATCTGTTGTATAGCAACACTTGGAAAGAAAATACATCTCACGTAAACCAATGCAGAGGCTTCAGTAGCACATATCCATCAGGAGAGGCCTTCCTCGGTGCTTCTTCCAGGGAACCGACAGTTTAAAGTTGAAGGCCTCATCAAATCCCAGCTCTTTAAGGTAAGCCACTTTAGCATAAGACCCTGCTGAGCCCACCACCTTACAGCCCTTGATCTTGGCAATCTGTCCCACCACAGAACCCACTGCTCCAGCTGCAGCATTTACCAGCAGGGTCTCACCTTTCTGCAATCCCAAAACTTCCTTTATATTCCTTTTACTTTGAGTAACTCTATACAAAAGGCAAGAAAACAAAGTGTCAGTGCACAGACACTTTGTAAGTATTTTGAGGGGATCCATAATCATCGCCCTTTAATATACAGACATAATTTGTATAATATCAATCAATACATGAACTTCAAAATATTCTATTATAGGTGATAATCTTAAAAGAAATATCTGTGAAGCAGAATTTAAGAATTATTTAATTGGATTTTTTTTAGGTTATAAAAGGGCTGAAAAGCTGCTGGTGTGAGGAAGGTGCTTGGAATAACTGCAGTATATTTATACAAGACAATGCTGTATGAGGTGCATCCATACACCCCACTGCTTGACTTGACGTGCCCTCTTACTCGACCTTACATCATGTTGAGAATTTGGACTTTTATATCATAGGATCAATACCTTCTGGTGAATATTTCTAAGAGGCCAAAATGCTGTGTTTGAGTCAAATTTTGTGTTGTTCATTAGAACACAAAACTGTATACTCAACTGTGATTGGTTGAAAGCTTAATTCAGCAATAACGAATGACAGGGAGCGTTATTATGGTCCTGCGTGGTGACGCACGCTCATTTTGGAAGTTTGGCGCGGGCAGATATCCGGTTGGGACAGGATTGCGTCGAGTGCGAAGAAGATTTTTTTTTGTAATAAATTTGTAAGTATTGTTGAGTTACAGAACTACTAAAACCATGATATTTACCAGATTGGCTCTATTTACGAGTTATAAACGGGACAGCGGACAGTAACTTTTAGCTTACTGTTAGCTTTAGCTAACGAGCTGGTTGTGACAGATTTGTTTGCATGCAGCGGCTAGCTTTGCCACCTTCAAAAATGGCAGAAGTAAACAGCCTTACCACTAGTCTTCTCTTTAAGTCAGTGTATTTCTGATTATTCATCCGTCAGTTTTGTTAAAAAAAACAAAAAACTGTTTTTTTTTCAAAAACTGATAAAAAAAACTTGCACAGTAACGTTTTCCTTAATTTGATCCGATAAAGATCGTAATCGGCATTCTATCTATCTATCTATCTATCTATCTATCTATCTATCTATCTATCTATCTATCTATCTATCTATCTATCTATC
>JBBBVU010000005.1:13459232-13484775 GCA_037177055.1 Atherinosoma microstoma
TATCTATCTATCTATCTATCTATCTATCTATCTATCTATCTATCTATCTATCTATCTATCTATCTATCTATCTATAGGATGAAGTTGTCAGAAAGGGTTAAATATGGTTTACTAATATGACAATGAATAACTATTTTACTCTATTTTTTGATTCAGAACCATACAAAATGTTTTGAGATGGTTTGACTCGTTTTATTCATCACCCACTTTACCACCGCAAACACCGCTCAGCGCCAGATTAACCAAAGCTTTTAATATCTGAAATGAAGTCTTATTCCACTAGTAATTCACAATTCCAGTAATATTGCAAGCAGAGTTTTTGAAGATCTGATGTATTTGTTGTTTTTTTGTATGTAGTTTTTTAAGTTTTGCGTCATCAGTGCATAGGGAAGTTTTGAAAATAAAATGCACTCTGCCAACCCTTTTTCTCACACAGCAGCTGGTTAGTAAGTGGTGTCAGTTTGGATTAATGTTTACCAGTGAAATGTGATGAATTTAGCATATTGGCCATTTTCTTCTAAAGAAAGAAAGCCACAACTAAGTGGCAAATATGACCTATTTGTGCAAACTTTTCTTCCTTTACTTGACTGCTAGTGTTTTATATATATATATATGTATATACACACACACACACACACACACACACACACATTGTCATTAATCAAGTACGGCAGTGATAGCATAAAACCACTTTATTTTCTGATATAGATATCTCTCTAGTTTTGGTGTTTTATTAGTTAATTATGGAGCATTTTTAATGACCAATGTAGCTCTAGGAGACAGACATAGCAGCATGACACCCACTTGCTGCTTAACTAATCTCAAAAGTTCATAGTTATGTTTTGTCATATTTTCTCTCACTGTGTTTAATTCCTGTCTAATCTTCCTTAATCTGTCTTGTGCTACTGGATGACTGACTAGCACATTGCAAGGTGGGAACAGAGATTAAACATGTTAGACGGTGCCCAGTTTGTGGAGGCCCTGGGCCGTCTGGGTTATCCTGGTGCATCATTACTGAAGGCCTCAGAGTTTGATTGGCTGTTTGATTGTGCTCCGGAGAACCTGCACTTCTTGCGCTTTGTCTGTCGGACCCTCAACCGGAGCAACGTCCTCACCACCGAGGAGGCCGTTACATTTCAGGAGCTAAAGAAGTCCGGGAAACCAATTCTAGATGAAGCAGCCTTGGGTGAGGTCCTGAAAACCCTTGGACCTTCAGATGGGAGCAGTGCAAATATTTTGGATTCCTTTTCTTCTTCACCCTCTGTGTTTGAATCAGAGGAGGATTTGGCCTTAGAGGATTTGGAGGCAGAGCTGCAGGCACTGTGTAAAGAGAAAGAACTGAAGCAACGGCGCTACAACAAGTTGCAGGTTGTGGCCACATCTCGTGCAGATGTTGACCTGAAACTGACTGCAGAGCTGGACAGCGCTACATTTAAGCTAAAGGAAGCAAATGCTTCTATTGGAGCTGAGAATGCTGACACCAACACAATGCTTCAAAACCTCACTGATGAGATGAGCAAGCTCGAGTCATATCTCCGTCAGCCAGAAGCTAAGCAAGAAAAAGACCCTGTAGTTCAGTCAAAACCCTCCTTTTCCCAGAGGTCCACTGTCCTTCTCTCTCAGCTGTCCTTGCATCCCTACCTGCATCAAGAGGAGCTCAACACTAAAACACTTGCAACCTTCACACAGAAGCATTTTTTCCAGGGCATTTCAGACATTGTTGAAACATCCTGCTCTGAGCATTTCCAGGTCCTTGATCTCAGTTCTTGTGAAGATGAAGAGGAAAAAGAGAATAAGCATGAGGGGGAAGAAAGGGAGGACCGTGCAATTGAGCGTAGAAGGACAGAGATGGCTAGACTTCAGTGGTCACACATTGTGGCTCAGCATCAGCTGATGCAGGCCATGGCAGAGGAGAAGAGTGTTAAGGCTGCACTGGACTGGCTCTCAGAAAAGGCTTGTCATACTAAGGTAAAGCGAACATATACTTTTTTTTTTTTGTCTTGTCTGTTATTGCCTTGGCTTCATTTCTAAAGCTCTATTTTGAATATATCATCTAATTCTACCAGAGCATTTCCACTTCCTCCTCACTGCATGTGCGTGAAGTTGTGTCCAAAAAAGAGCTGCAGGCTGTGGAGGCTGAGCTGGAAGCTCTGCTTCATGGACCAGTACCTGCAGCCCTCAGAGAGTCAGCCAGACTGCTAAATGTTCCAGTAGTGAAGGGTGACTTGGCTCTACAACTGGCCAGGCAAGACTACTACACTTCCAAACAGGACCAGGTTAGTATATGACAGCACTATTTTCACCCTGATTTCTGTGAAACTTTGGTGAAAACATATATTCAAGTATTTTCACAGACTGGTGAATGACCAGGGGCAGACAAGTGAGAATTAAAATGTCTTGCTCTAAAACACTTGAGTGGGTTACATGTTTGCTAACCTTTGTTCTCTTAATTGAGCAACAAGAATTTTGAACCTGCATAAGTCAATAAATATTGATTTTAGGAATACAGGCATAAGAAATACATGGGGGCAGTTATGTACTGTGTAACACTGGAAATGAAAAACATTTATAATGAACTAAATTAAAATCTTTCCACACAGGTACGCGACTACTTACTCCGTCAGAAAGCATCCTTTGACCTGGTTCTTCTGGCTCAGGAGATGGAGCTGAGGAGATGGAAGATGTGCCAGAAGCAGCTGAGAGAAATTGGCGGCAGACTGTTGAAAGAAGGTGAAGCGGCAACTCTAAGAATTGAGTCTCTGGCACACCCAGACTTAGCAATCAACCCGAGGCCCAACCCCATTATCAGCTCCAAGGATGCTTCATTCAGCAGGTTAGAAGTTTTGGACTGTTTGTACTAATCACATGTGTCAACAGCAGTTTTACTAGACTGTTTAGTTATTAGTTAGATATTTTACATAATGATAAGCAACCCTTGTTACGCTATTTATACCTTGTAAATGTCAGGTCCTTTATACTTTTTTCCCCTTTTTTTTAATCTTTAATGAGAGTTGAGAAAAACTAGCAGCTGTAACGGGAATGTTTACAAGCCCATGGCACGATAACTCTCTCAACCTCTGCAGTACTGTGATGCTCACTGTTTTCTGTTCTTTGCACTCTGTTATTTAATGTTATACCAAACACTCTCCTCAGACTGCTCCAGATCCTTGACCATGATTCTGACCACAGTAGATCGGAGCCTTTTCGAACATTTGAATCACTGGATAAGGCTGCTTCTGATCTGGCAAACAACCTCCAGTCCACCCGGGATTCGCTAGCTGGTGCCTCCCGTGAGCAGCATTACACTGCAGCACGTCTTTATGGAGACTGTGAGGCACTCCATAGGGCCATGTACACAGAGCTCCAGCAGCTGGTCTTAGGGCCGCAGGTATGTCCAATGGCCATTACTGACCAGGAGCTCCTTTGCCCAAATGCACAGGTGGGTTTGTTTCTTTTTAGTCTTCTTGAACAACCATACAGAGTAAATTCAAGTCTTGATGTGAGTCAGCTGATTTTAAATTCTTTACTTGTCACTATTGGTGAGGGAAGTTGGGAGCACAATGTTTGTCTTTTGCACATTATTTTCATATCATTTTAATATTTATTTATAGTAAAGCTTTTCTGTAGTTTTTATGAAACTGCATCAATTTGCTTTCAACCAACTAATGTATTATGTTTAGAAAAAATTGAGAAAAGGCTTATTTCTAATGTGTTTTTAGTGATCAGAGTGCTCCTTTTTAAGTAGTTCAGGTTTCATATATTTGGTCATTATTGTTTTTTTTTTACCCTCCATTTCTTACAGGAGCTGACACTGAAGCTTGTGGAGGCAGAGTCTCAGTTGCAGAATTTGCAACAAATAATGCAAGAAATTCTTGGAGAAGTCAAAGCCAAACGCTCTCAGCTTGAGCGTAATGCTCTTCTGAGGAGGGAGAGGGAATTGTATATCTACTTCCACTTGGATGCCCGGCTACTGCAGAAAATGGTGGAAGATCTGGAAGGCAAAATGGCCAAGAGAGGGCAGCAATAAATCCTGGCAGAACACACGAAGAGCTGCCTCAGCTTCCGATCCCTTTCTGATGATAAGCAGAGTCTTCTGAAGATAAGAAGTGTGAACCAACTTTGTTTGGGGAAGGAGATGGACGACAATAAACTTAAAAATGTGCTGTGGCGTTTTTTAGTTGATTTAGATTAATGTGTATTTCATGCAAAGATTTATATAGACCACCATATTGACTTGTTTTGTCTCTTAATGCAATTAAATATAATGTTTCCTCCTTGTTTTTGTCATTTGGTAAATAAAGTAAAATTCAATCTTTTTGTGGCTTAATTTGATGTATTTTTCCCCCTTACATTATTATTCATGTTGATGTTTTTAGAAGTTAGTTTATATCACTTTATGTCTCTGAAACCAGCTCTTCTTTGTCTTGTTTAGATCTTTAATAGCTAAAGAATCAAAGATCCAGAAGAGACAGTCGCTCTGTTAGGGAGATGGAGCAGTCAAGCGACAGGTTGTACACAGGCCCCCTATCCCAGGCAGCTCAGAGGGTCCTGGCTGCTTTGCAAGCCCAGGGTCTTGATAAGGCCAAATGCAATCAACGACTCTCCAGTAATCACAGGCAAAGTCAGTGTAGAAATCGTGAAAACTTCTTTTTATAGTCATGTTTTCTTATTTAAGAAAAAAAAAGGGTTTTAATGTTTTCTGTGTTTCTTCTCCAAAGCCCTTACTAATAGTTCTTCCCCACAATTTACTGTCAAGACATTTTAGTCTTTTCCAATTAAATTTTGTTAATTTTTAGGCTTTTGTGGGGTTTGATGGTGGAAGCCCACTGAGTAAATTACAGAGGCATATTGCTCAGCATAACATGTTTGCTGCCCAGCTACATTATATGCAAGTTATAACATTATTTTATGAATTTAAGTCTCTTCTCTTTTCATGTTATGTAGCAGTGGAGAGGTGTAACAGCCAGGGGGAGTTTTGGGGTTTGAGCTGCGGGAGTCAGGTGGAAGGGAAAGACAGAGATGCACACTGGTAAGTCAGATGAAGTAGAGGCTATTCACACATGAAAAAAAGAAGTTCTGTTAAATTATAATTAAGTGTTTAATTGCATGGCCATGTGTAGTTAATTACAAACTTATTTAGTTTGTAATATGCTCAAATAGACTCCATACTAATTTACCAATATCAGCTGAGCTTTTTTCTTCAACAAGCCTTTGTGTATCCTGGTTATGACTCAGCAGTGCATAACTTTGTTACACCTTCAAAACATTGGCTGCTGGAGGTTATTCCACAAAGGCGAAGGTCATGTATTCAGTGGTGTTGGTTTGTCTGTCTGTCAGCAACATAATTCCAAATGGACAGATTTTGAATATATTTTCAGGAAATCTCAGAAATAGAATAACTAAACAAGTGATTAGATTTTGGGGTGATCCTGATCACCACCTGGATCCAGGAATTTTTGAAAGGATTCTTTACTATGGGGGAGATACAGATAATTTTGTGATTAGAGCTTCTAACTCAAAACTAATGCCCACAATCATTGGCAAAAAAAAATAGAAATAACAGTGGCTTGGTGGAGGTATGCGCTTTCTGAGTGCTTGTAGTTTGATTATTTAAAAGCAGCAATGAAGTGCCTTTATAGGCCAAAGTTCAGATATAGTGATTCTCTACATGTTGTATGCTGTGCTCAGTATCCCTGAAGAGTAAAGACATTTTAAATGCAAAGTAATTTCTCTGCTCTATCATTGAAATAGAGTGGATTAAGAATCTAAATGTTTACTTGCATTACAAGCACAAATTTTCCCAATCATAAACTGATTGCATTAAGGTGCTATCAGTTTGCATTTAAGATACTTTATTAATACATTTACTGTCATCTGAGTGATGGTTTTTACATAATCACATTGATGCAAAAGAAAATTGCCCCACAGATTGCATTAATCATCAATACTTTAGTACAGTATGCTTATATAAACAAGGGAAAAACTGTTGGGTTTGACTGTTCTGTATTATACTGTAACTGATGTTTATAAATTATAATCCTAAATATACTTACTGTAAGAGTGACAGGAGTTATTTCTTATGTTGTGGTCCAGGCCCCAGGTGACCTCCATTTCCACAGCTGACCATAATCCCCCGAACAACAGACAGAGCTGTCAGACCTGGGCCTCCTATCAGTGCTCTCAGACAACAGATTGTTCCTTGTCATCCCAGCCCTCCTCCTGCTGGGAGTCCTCAATCCAAAGGCAAACCTCTCAGACTGTAACCTACTATCAGTGCTCGCAAGCATATTCCCACAGAAGGTGCTCGGAGCCCCCTCCCTCCCCATCCAGCCAGGCTGTGTTATTCTCCCAGCGAGAGGTTCCTGAGATAGAAGCATCCCTGTTTCAGAGAGGCAAATATGACCTCTCCCTTCAAGTACTGGATAGGCATTCTGAACATCAGGCCACAACCTGCAGAAAGTAAGGCAAAGAAAATTAAAATATCATTTTATGGTAGAGACATTGCTTCAAAAAGAAGGACTAGATATTTGGAAAACATAAGCACTTGTTAGTGTTCATGAAAATACTGTCGTACTGGTTGTTAGACACCAAGCATGTGTTGATGCTCCTCTGTTCTTGCCACAATGAAATATTTAAATTCTTAATGCCCACTTTCCTTGCTCTTTCAAAGTTCTGCCAGAAGAATAAGACCATCTTTCATCCATCAGAAATTCCCACTTACGGAGGGTCCTGATATGAAATTTGCTCCCACAACAGACCAGCCTATTTCTTATGAACAGGAACCTGCTGTAGTTTCTCACCTGGTGTCACCCTCCCCTAAAGAAACAGATAACATATCGGTTGCACAGAATGAAGAGAGAACTACCTGGATTACCTCCAGAAGTAAACAAGAAGACACTGTAGCTTCAGGCGGTCAATTAGGGTGGAAGCAACATCTGTCCAATCCTGCTGCAGAGACCATCAATGGAGCAGAAGGAGGTGGAGGACTTTATCAGCAGTCAGCATCTGAAATGGTCCAAACAAAAAAGAGATGTGTGTTTCCCAGTAACTTATGGCCAAATGATTACACAGGGACTGAAATAGCAGAGAGGGAGCACAGAGAGGGTCCAGTGGTGCAGTCTGAACCCATCAACTTTGTCATGAAAGGCAGCAGTGCTCATAACCTGGAAAGAATAGTCTCAATAGAGGACACAGTGGAAGCCGAAACTGAGACCAAGAAAAAGACGGCCACTGATGAAGACGTTCAATATAAGGTGGAGACAGGTCAACTCCATTTTTCTGACATCCAACCAAGAAAGAGACAGTGTGAGACAAACTATAAAAAAGAGACAGAGGCTGGAAAGAAAAGAGGGGAGAGAAAAGTGCCAGCTGTGCCACCTTTGGGCTGCGAGGAAAAGATCAAATCTGCTGGTAGGTGTTTAATATAGTGACAGTCTTGACACATGAGAATCAGTTTTATCACATTTACCCAGACTGTTGTGATTTTGTATTTAAATTTCAACAACATTATGATTAACAGTGTGAAACTGTGTCATTATATTCAGCATCACTTCTCTTCTGCTTTGATGAACTATTAATTAATCTGTAGTAATACTATCCACCATCAGACAGCGCTATATTCCTTTGAAAACTTCACACACAAAAATCTAATGTCGGATTTCTCATAATCATAGGCATATTTTTTTATTTTTTTTCTGTAAAAGAAAGGGAGAATAGCTTAATGCTATTCTGAGATTAAAGTCCAAACTCATAATTACTTTAACTGGAGAGAGAGTTTAGTTTTAGATTAATATTAAGGACCCTAAAAACAAACTTATAAAATGTGAAAGTTTAAAAATCTGTTTGGTGTACAGTTCTCTGTAATGTTAATGCTGCAGCTGCACTATATAAGCTTTCTAATAATTAAAAAATCTGCCACTTTAAGCATTTAGAATAATCTTTCAAAATAGTGTAGTTGATATAGTATTGGATAGTATTTTTTTTTAAAGGAGCTGTATTTATTTGAATAGAAATGTCAAATGTAGATATTATCCTGCTAACATAAATTTCAGTTCAGTTCCTCAACTTGAACTGTGAAGAACCTTGGAGAAATCTTTGACCAGGACTTATCATTTAAGTCACATTTAAACAAGTAACTAAAGTCTTTTGTTTTCGTAATATTGCTTAAATAAGAAGCATCCTCTCTCAAAGTGATGCTGAGAGGATGGTCCGTGCATTTATGTCATGTCAACTAGACAAATGCAATGTCACTTTAACCGGTTGTCCAAATACTTCCCTAAATATCTTTCAGCTGGTATGAAACTGCTGCTACAGTGCTGACTAGTAACATCAGGACTCAGGAGAGATCACATTTTCCCGTTTTTGGATTCTCTTTCTTGGATTCCATTGAGTACAGTTAAAAAATCCTCCTCACCACATATATAAACCCTAAATGGTATTGCTTCTTCTAACATTAAATATGTTATAGTTCCCTACAACCTCACGAGAACACTTTGCTCTTAGACTGCAGAGACTTAATTGTGGTTCCGATAATTTGGAGGCAGATCCTTTAGTTTTCAGGCTCCTCTCCTGTGGAACCAGCCTGTCAGTTTTTAAGATGTGGTTTAAAACTTACCTCTTTGAAAGAGCTTACATTTAATTTAGCAAATTCTTTGTGCTTTATTTTACTTGTTCTTTGTCTTAAATAGTTTTAACCACTTCTTTTACTTTTTATCACTAATGTCATTAATATTTATTATATATGTATTATTACAGTTGCAAAGAGGAGAAAAATTTCTGGTAAATTTCCAGTGAATTTCCAGAAACTTTCCATGGGATGTTAAACTGGGGGATTTTGGAAATATTCCAAAGTGGAAACTTTTCACGGGAATAATGGGAATTGATGGAAATTATTGGGAATTCATGATAATTAACTGGAATTCGGGGAAAATGTCAAAACACTATCATATCCGAAAATGAATATCAAGATTTTGTTTTGTCATAAGTAGACATCCATGCAAAATAAAACCATTAAAAAACATGATATTTTAAAAGATTTATTTCAAAATAGAACTTTAAAAATGTAATTCTTGTACTGAACAATCAGTTCTTTCATTAACAACAAGAAAAAAGAATGTTGAATAAAATATTACTCATCCTCCACACCTCAGTACTCCAGGATTGAAGAAATAATCAGTGCATGTGATAGAGGAATGGACAGTGGATATAGGGGTTGTGGCCTCAATAGTCCTGCTGTAAGCAGTGTGCTGTGTGCATGTGATTGAGTAGTGTAGACATTGAAGTTTGCTTGAATTAAATCTGGTTGTTTTAGCCAACATTATGGTATATTATATTTTCCTCAACTATATATTTAAATTCCCTGTTAAGGGAATAAACCTTCAATTTAGTAAATTACCGTTTAATTCCCATATTTTCCCATAAATTCTTGTTAATTCCCATGGAAAGTTTCCAACTTTGAAAATTCCTGGAATTTTGCAACCATATATATCATATCTTGTTTGTACACTTTATTGCTTTGTTAAGCACTTCGAATTGCAATCTGCTTGAAAAGTGCTTCATAAATGAAGATTGATTGAGATAAACAGTTTTGTTTCAGCATACATTTAAGACAAAAGGACAGCTTTGTTTTCATATTTTATGATAATGGTTAGAATACCAAACAAGCAGCCCAGTGCATCTGTCCTTTAATTAGTTTAATATTTGACATAGATTAAACTTGTGGCAGCTGTACTTGGTGAAATTAGTTGGTTTTGGAAAAACAGCTGTAGAGGGTGCTAAAGCATTTCAAGTTGAGTCCCACATCAGCGTTTCTCAGCCATCTTTCATTCTGCTGAGTGGTAATGATGACATGGCAGTGTTGAAGAGAAATTAATAAAATATTTTCGTGCCTGATCACTTTGTGGCTTACAAAAAAGTCTCAGTTGCAGAGACAAAGCCGACTCATCTGACGCACACAAGCAAGTTTCAAGTTGTGGTGTTGGGGCAGTTTGATCTTAGCCAGGATTTACAGTGCTGGCTGACCTTACCCCACTCTCACAATGCTGATGTATCACACTTTGTGTACATGCTTACTCAAACATGCTTACATAACAGAATGGGTTTATTGATTTAGGATGTGCATGAAAGTGATGATCAGATAAAAAAATGCTCTTACCTCTTCTTCTGTAGAGGTCTCAGATGGAGAGCGATATCTCATGCCAGCATCATCCAAGGGGTGTGGGGCAAAACGGTCAGAGTTCAGATCTCCCTGGCTTCCTGGCAACCAGCTACACCATGCTAATGTTCAAGTGAGTATCTATGAAGCAAAAAGATATATAATTACTTTTACTGCATAATCCTAAATGATAATAATTGATATCTTGGGCAATGTCTGCAAGATGTGAGGAGAAAATAAGAAAAGATTTTGAAGTATGAAACATTTTGTAAGAATTTCTTCAAAGAAATCCACTGTGACACTTGGTATAAAAAGTGTACTCGCTCAGTTCACTTGTTACTTGCTGAATCTTCTTATGAGGACGTATTGATGTGTCTTTATTTAACCCTGTTTTAATCTGTCTAACTTTGCTCCCTTTCTGGAGGCACTTTGAACTGTCATGGTAACAAACCCAAAAGCCCTGAAATTTAAATTGCTCCTTTCAAATGAGGATTAGACTTCTGTGTCTCTACATACTTACAAATTAATCTGGCTTTTGTGAAATAAGGAGGTGTGGGAAGTTTTGAAGCACACAGACAAGTGATAGCTCTTCACTGAGCCATGAAGTTAAAAGAAGAGTCTTTATGAAGTCGTCTTTCATGCCCATTAGAAAAAGAATGAGAGTTACAAAGGGAGAAAAGGATGCGGTGGGATAAATGGATAGATCGAAGATGAGAAATAATGGGGAGGAGGCTCAAAGATGGAGGAGAAGAGAAAGAGGTGCAGGACTTTTTATGTATTGCTGCTTTGAGCTGTAAACTTTCTCTCTCATTTACTTTCCCACACGTTCATGCGCCCAGCAATGGGCTACGGGCCATGGCCTGCCTTGGTTTTCTATCTATATCCTGTAGCACAGCACCCTGGGGAGGTTCATGACTTTGTCAGCAGGAAAACGGGTTGTGTTTACAGGGAAATGAGGAGGACTCTCCCCGGGGAGCTGAATCATAGGAATTCCTTTCTAGCCAAGCCCTCTGCTGACAACCTTATAGAATGATGCACATAAATATATTTGTCTTAGAAAGTCCTCATAATACCCATCTTCACATCTCTTATTTAAATTTCATACAACACACACAAATATTGTTTTTGAATGAAGAAAGTTTGGAGTTGGAGACGTTTTGAAGATTCAAAGAACAGGGAGATGTTTTACTTCTGGATAAGGGGCTCACATATTTCCCTGACTTCCTTGACTATGAGATCATAACTGTGGTAAATGCTTTGATCAGTTAGATTCATACACTATACTCACTGACATGTTTTAGAAAGAGTTATATCCACGGTTTGTTTTGCCTTTTTATGTTCATAATCTGTGCTTTACATGCAGTCCATAAGAGTGGTGCATTAAACCCTACACCAATTAGCATCAAATAATCATTTTCATTTAGCCAAAGAAACAAAGAAGAGCTGTTTTTCTTATTTAAAGAAATATAAATGTTTGAGAGCACATGCAGTTGCTGTTGAGTGTGTCTGTGTCCGTGACATTGTCCCAGCTTGAGGAAGGCTTGTCAGACATACTGTCTGTTTTTATCATCTGGGACACAGCGCTGATGATTCACTTTCAGATCCATTTTTTTGTCTTCTTGTTTTTCATTTTGACATTTTTTTCTTTTACAAATTCTTGCATTATGTTTTATGAACTTCAAGCATAATTGAGAATATTGAAATAAATTCACCATTCTTTTTCTCATTTACAGTAAGTATGTGCAACTATAATTTCTCCAAACTATTCGCTTTTCTTATAAACGTAATTGCACGTTGTGTTTATATTTTCGATAATTATCAGGAGCCGTGATAATCTATTTTCAAGTGCTTTCATATTTTTCAGCAAGTCATTCTATTCTTGTATCTTCTTTTTCATCTGTTTTCCTTTGTCCCTTTCTCCTCTCTGTTCACATTTATGTGGTGTAGGGCACTAATAGAAGCAGTAGAGAGACTAAATTAAGCATGATGCTGATCCCAGCAAGCATCATTGCTGCTGGACAAGACTCCTCAGCACAGGACTCAAGTTCAGCTGCTGCATCCCCAAACAAAAAACTGGAAAACAGGAACTTGCCTTCTTCCCGAAGTCAATTACATCATTCTCATCTGGCTCCAAAGTTTTCTCAAAAGAGGAAGCATGATGTATTACAGCATCAACATGCAAACCCTCCTCCCAAAATCAACCAAACTAGATGTCCTACATGGGAGGCACCATGTACCCCTGAGGAGAAGTTGGTAATGAGTGAGTTGAAGAGAGCCGTGCTCAAACCTTGCAACAAAACAGTAAAGAATCCTTCTAAGCAGATCCCAGACAACAAACAATGCAAGTGCATGTCAGCTAAATGTAGGACTCACTCGGCCACAAATGGGCCTGAGGGTTTCCAGAGGGTCAACATCACTGATCTGCAGGCTCAGTCCAAAACTGGCTGGCTGCCTGCAGCTCTGACCTCAGATACCAGGGTGAAGGATTCTGGAAAGCTAAGTCCAGAAGAGAGGATTCAGATGCTTGAAAAAGCTGGTGAAGCCAAGGTGCTGGTGTTAACTATGGTGTACCGAGATGTAACAACACAGTTAGACCCTGAGAAGGTAAGCAGAGCTCTATCGTGATTCTCAATAAAGAAAATTATTTTTGAGAAATAATCTAAAACTAAGGTTTTGCATCATGTATATTTAATATTTATATCTGTAAAGATAAAAAAAAAGACTGCATAGCATCTCTCTCCTGCATGATATAATAGTGATACCTCTGGACTCTTGTGGCTTACTGCTTTCTAAATATGTGGCCCCTTTGCTCTAAATTTTACCTCTTTGGTCCTTCATATAGAAGCTCACTCCACCAGTGTGTGGCCTGTTCATACTGATGAAGGGCGATCCTTTCTGCAACACACCTGATGACTTTCTTGGTCCAAATGACATTCTGATCTACTTAAAACTAGAGCACACACCTCCATGGGCGCAGCAGCAAACATACCACACCCAGGAGCTCTTTGCAAGGTCGGTTTTTTCAAATGTTTCTGAATATGGTAAAGAGCCTGCTATTAAAGTACGGTATTGCAGTTAGAACATTCGACCCCCCCAAAAAAAACAAAAAACAAAAAAAAAACACCACCAACAACAAAGGACAATAGGTTTTCATGCTATTACAGGAATACAATGAATTGTAGATGTTTTTTTCTGTGTCTCACAGAGATATGTTTCTACGGATATTATCAAGATCTCACCTGGTGGTTTGCTATAAAGCCAAGGATTTGCTCTGTACAGCTCTGCAAATGAATACACAAGACCTCAGCTGGAAACAAGGCAGGAAACATTGAGCTAAGAGCTAAATGTGTCTTCACAGTTACGAGGAAATATATGAAGTCACACACATTTGTTCCCACTTTTTTAAAAATCTGCTTCAAATTTAAACAAAAATGAATTCAGCATTTATCAAGGAACTTGATCATGCTCTATACTGAAGTGATAGTCTATGAAGTATATTGAATTACAACCACAAGCTTTTGTAATTTGTGTTGCTCAGGGTGTCTTGCTGTTGTCAATGAAATGAGCCAAAACACATGTCCACTTGCCACTTGCACAGACACACTCATTGTTTAATGGACAGGCTCCAAACTCCATAAAACTCACTAAGACACTCTAATAAGCATGAAGTTATTTGCATTAAGTGTTCATTATCATAAAGAGCTTTCTACGTTCTGCAGTGGCAGGCTGTCAGATCCAGGACCCACAGGTGTCAGGGTGGCTGCTGGATCCTGCAGATCCTTCAACTTGCTTCGATGAGCTTCTTAATAAACACTGCAAAAGACCCTGTACAGCACCTGCACTAAGTGCACAAAAGGTTAGTAAAAATGAAAATGTAATGACCCTGTACTGAAAATACCAGTTGTCACAGTTTGCCAGTGCATAGGACATGGAAGCAACTTCATAAAATCCTGGTTTCAACATGAGTTTGACACAATATGATAAAGTGAAAAACTTCAAAAGTCAGACTGGAGTTTAATGACATCAGGCTTTATAGGTTGCATGAGATTTGTGCACACAGAAGGAAAAACCTAAAGAATAAATTAAAATGTGAAACGGTGAGAAAACCTTCGTATGTATTGGGGTTACTTTTCTGCTTCTGGTTCAGTTTGTCTTGAATCTTTTGAGAGCAAAATTGAGTTAAATGATTATTAAAGCAATAAAACATAGAAGCTCCATCTCTAACAGGATTATTCAGCATGTACACCTAAAATCACATACAGCAAGACTGAATGAGAGGGACAAAAACACTGATTCATGTTCTTTGTTCTGAATATTGATTGGATGAGCTGAAAAGCTGAGAGATCAAAACAAATTAACTAGAGCGGCTTGCACAAGAAATGTGCGCCAGACTAGCAGCTACAGTGTATAATTCTTGTTAAGTTACAAAAAAATATTTGACTGCAAAGATTACATTAAATTACTGGGTTACAAAATGTTAGCTTAAGGGTCCCGATGTTTTAATAAAATATTGTAATTGCATGTGTTGGTTTCAATTTATTTCTATGAAAACTGTTTTCTCTACTGCACTGTGTCTGTATGGCAATCATTAATTCATAAGGTAAATTCATACAACACTTCCTGAGAACTTAATGTTACTCCACTCTACTATCTCACTGTGTGTTGGTCTGTCTTTCTCTTTCAGGTTTCTCAGATCATTTCAGGTCTCAATTGGCTCTACAAGCTTAATATGAACCTATGCTCAAAACTACAGGTTGGCAGAAGCACACACACACACCAACACAGACCTACCTTGTATGTATAATAGACTCAGATTGCCTGACTGATTGTTTGTGTTCAGAACCAGGGCTTGTGGGGGCTGTACTCAGATATGGAGCTGAACATGATACCTGTTCTGGCAGGTGAACACCTTTTTTAGATTTGAAATACTCAAAAAGTTTCCAGTTTATTCATATTTTGAGTTTTCTTACAATATTGTTATATACATTCAGTTTTACAGTCTTCTTCTCTTTTCACTTGCAAACCAGTTTCTGCATTTATAATAATCATATATTAACCTAAATTTGCTATATCAGGTCTGGTGGATAAAGATATATCTGCATTATTTCAGCTATGGAGAGCCACCGCATCCATGTGGACAAAGAGGCTCTAAAGAGAACGTCAGACCTGCTTGGGGTAAGCTGGCAACAGAACAGCACAATTTGTATAAAGGACAAGAGCTATGATATGCTGGCCCAGTGGAGAGGCTTGTTTCCGCTACCACAAGTTCTGGATGTTCTGGACTTCATTATTAATAATATTCTTTAGTGAAACACAACATTGGATCAGAAGCACTCAACACAAATATTTCCTGCTCAGTGAGAAATTACTGTGATTAAAGACCATTTTTAAGTTATTTAGTGTAACCTTTATTCCAGACAAGCTTGTCTTACTGCAGGTTATGTTTTGATCGTTTCTAGAACAGATTATTCCAGTGCATCTGTTCCTGGCACAAACTAAGTTGAAGAGAAAAATGCGTTGGTGTTTAACAGCATTCATTTCTTTATATAAAAGTTAGTAGGAAAGCATTCCTGGAGCTTTTTGGCAAGTACTTTCTGTGATGCTGAGGCTCATCTCTGATTTGTAGTGCATCATTCCTACCGGATTGAATTTGAGTCTTGCTGCATAAGCACAGTGAAGTAAAAAAGCAGCTGCATAACAATTACAAAAGGCAGAAAATTTAAGGAGGAAGATTTAAGTAACTGGAAACAGGCTGGGAAAAGGGGGATAAAATGATGAAGGAAAGAAAATTTTCATTTGTCTTTTATTTTTTCTGGGTAGGATTAATGTTGTGGTGGGTGGGTGTTCCCCTGAGGACATGTCCTGATTACATGCAGATAAAAAACTAGCTCTGGAGTTTATATTTTAGAAGGATCATGGACGCATACATCTATAGTCTGTTTTAGAGACAGAAGCAAACACACCATAAAACTTGCTTACAACTCTTGGAAGCACCAGTAGGGATTTTTTGTGGAGACCGTCTTGCTGTGTTACTATAAATAGGATGAATAGTCCAATTTTTTTTTCCCCCATGAAGAGGCTTTGCTGCAGGAAAGAGCATTGCGTCTCCCTCTGTCGATGCACACACATACTGAGGCACTGAAGGTTCTGCTATAAAGTTATGTGTGCAGGCTCGTCTTTTTGTAATGTATCTATGAGTGCAGTCACGCATGTCCCCACTCTGTCGCATTGGATTTCTTTTTGTCTGAGCTGTCTCGTTCACCTGTCTGAACACCAAACAGAGAGTTGCTCCTGTCAGGCTCTATCTCACAAACATGCTTGCTTGCTCTTCAGTCTTCTCAGACAGTATTAGTAAAGTAGACTTCAACAAGCCTCTCCTTTTTATTTGGGCTTTTCAGATCACATTAGACATGCTTTTGTTAATATCTAGCGCATCAGGATCAAATGTAAAAAGTCAGCATTCTGATCTAACATGGTGTGAAATGCAGCTATTTGAAATATTGCCTGTAGATTCCTCACAGACACTGTACTAAGGGCCTTATATCTATTATTGATGAGGCAGTCTGGAGCCTGCTGTGGGCAATGAGTGAGACAGAGAGAAAAGTACTTATCTTAGAATTTGGGTGCATGTCTGCTAGCTAACCTCAATTTTGCTCCATGCTTTTTTTCTCTTCCACTGTCTCTTCATATTTTCCCCATTGCCATCTGCTTCTCTTTCATTGCTCTTTCTGCTATTGTTATTTCCTTTTGCTGCCGCACATCACTTTGTCAAGTTTTGCCTGAACTTGTTCTTATTTCACAAGCCATTTCTATCCATCCCAGCTGCTACCCAGTCCTTATCCATTCTTCCACATCTTCTCTTTTTTTGTCATTTTTTCCTATCATCCTTCTCCTCAAACAGTTTCATCACATTTCAGCTGTTCTCATCCCTTGTGTTCTCATTTCCTTCGTCCCACTTTCACAAATCTGTTACCCAGTTACAACTTGTCTTATTTCTCACCCCATATCACCTGCCCTACTCCATTTTGCTCCTTTTGTTTTGTCTTTGTTTCTACTCTTTGTTTACCTGTCAACTTATTTAATGCTTCAGCTGGACTTTAACATGTCTGCCGTTTAATTTCCCTTAACTTTCTCTGTCTTGCTGCTTCTTTCATGCAAAGTTTATTTTCTTGTTGTCCTGTTGCTGAGTCATGAACCATTGAAATTTCGTAATTATTTAGACTGGTTTCATTTACTGTCATCATAGATGAATGAATAGATGAACGCTGGTCAAACTCATGCTAGTACTGTGATTTCTGTTTGTAGTAACCTGTAATGAATAGCACACCAAGATGTGAAAGATAATAATTGTCTGACACTGAATTGTAAATAACTGCTGGTCACATAATAGGTTTTCACAGTTTTTTTCACAGCAAACTGATAGTAATTATGTCTTTGACAGACTAAAATGAAACAACTGGAGCAGGAGGCCCACCAAGCAGCTGGAGAAATATTCCTGGTGACCAGTAACACTCAGCTACGAACAGTATGTGCCTCACACTGTGCTTTTACATGCATTTCTATGCTCCTTACACTTCTCTCTATAATATCTTATCAATTTTTTCAAAGAAAACGTCTGTTTTGTTTTGTTGTTTTGTTTATTTCTGTGTGTTTCAATGTTGGGAATTTGTGGATTAACAATGTTTGAAGGTTTTGTTTGAGAAGCTGCACCTCCACGAACGCTGCGAGAACAAGAAGCTTCCAAAGACCATCAACAAACAACAACAGTCAACATCAGAAGCTGCAGTACGGCACACACGCCAACACAAACACACGCAAACATGCCAACTGAATTTCAAGTCTCCAGTAAAACAAGACAACCAGCTCATTGTCATGGATTATTATTGCCATGTTTTATTGCTGTAAAAAAACCTCTTGAATACTATTGTAAATACTGTTTCTGTTGTAGTTGCTGCAGCTTCAGGACCTGCACCCTCTGCCAAAGATCATCCTCGAGTACAGACAGGTCAGTTATGTTCCTAGCTGCTTTGTTTTATCTCTCAAAACCTAAAGCAGCGAGATTTCTTGCCATCAGGATTGATCAAACATTATATATATATTGAAAGCGACCCCTTTAAGAGGATCATTGCTTAGTTTTTCAGGGCTTACATAAAGTTTATGAATAAAGCATGCAACTGTAGGACATTAAGGATTGACCTTGACTACATAAAGGATGTCTATTTTGTTGCCTTCAGATTCACAAAATCAAATCTACTTTTGTTGATGGGATTCTGTCATGCATGAGGAGCAAGGTAAGCTTACAGCTAGCTTGTTATGCCACAGAAACCAAAAAATGTAAACTTGTTTACACCCACACTTTCATCTGAAGGATGTCTCATAGTCCTCACAAGATTTTTCAAATCCCCATTTTGCTTTGTTGCTAGATGTGGATTTTTTCTAACTTTTTGCTTTTGGGAAAAGAAAAAAAAACAGAATTTTTTTTTCTGGAAACACTGAAAGAGTTCCCACAACTTTTATTTGTATGCAATAAAACAAACCCCTCCCCACCTGTAAAATATTTGACCGATGAGTGACCATCATTATAATGCCATTTGTGGTACTGCCACTGAAACCACAGGGTAATGTTCTAGACTTTCTGTAGCCGTTCTACAGCACAGGAAGACATTAAACCAAAGTCAGATGGTGTTGGACTACACCTGAACCTAAGCAGTTATGCCCCACCATGCAAGCCTCCATCAAACCTCATATATGGGAGCGGCAGCTTTTGTTTGTCAGCCTGTGCTTACTCAACTCTGCAAAGTCTGCCTGTCAAAAGCTGTTTCCAGTGCTGCTTGGCTCCTGATGGCGATGATTCATTTGGTGGTCTTTTGGCCAGGGCAGGCAGCAGTCCCAGCAAACTGTCCTCACTACCCTTTGTATTTTTGGTTTAATGCAATATTAAATCCAAAGGACATGTGTGTTTTTTCTTTTCAAGAAAAACAAGTAAAGTGTAAGAGTTAAAAACATAAATATAAGTTTTATCATGCAAAATATTGTTTAGGCTAGCAGGCAAAATAAACTTTGACTGTTTTCAACATGCAAAATGACATCTGACATTTGTTTTTAAATTTTAAATGCAAGGGTGTATATCTTTTTCCTAAGCTGTACAGCATCTTTCTACTGAGCGAGCATAAAATAACGATGCATCATTGGAGATGTACACAACCTATCTTTCCAGGAATTCTTTTCCTTTATTCAGTCATCTTCCAGCAGCTATCACTGAGTTTTGTTACCTTATTTTTGAAATGCGAAACTGATCATTTTGGATGCAGCCAGACAATCAGTATTATTTAAAATCAGCCATAAACAGGATACTGTTACATGTTTTGTTTATTAACAAAGCTGGAACCACAGTCCTCAAACTGGGCATGGCACTTTTGATGCTGGTCAGTCCAGAAACATACTCAGAGTGATGATGCCAGTGGTTTTTGCAGATGTGGTTTTTGGATTGGAGTGGAATCGGCATAGCTGATCATGTAGCTGACTCAAACATGTACATTGTGGGACTTATTTTAGTTAAACTGTTCATTTTTGTGGATGATTGTTTCTAACTCAATGGGATTGATTTTTTTCCCCAACTTTCTTGTGTCTTTTTAACTTTGTAAACATCAGAACTACATTTCCTCTACGTGGTACCAGACAAGTGCTGTGACTGGAAGAATCTCTGCAAAACACCCAGTAAGTGTAACGTGCATGTCCTCCTCCAACTTTCCTCGCTAGTTATATTTCTGTGTAGGATACATTAACAGAACACTGCAGGCAGAAAGTTGCCTTATTTAGTGGAGCTATCCATGGTTCTGAAGCAGAGTGAGAGGTACTCTAATCTTATTTTTCTATTCTGCAATCAAGGTTTAAGCCCATTTATATTCCTGCGAATCTTAATGGACACAGAAAAGCTTGAGTGTATGTATTAGTTTGAATTAGGTATATAGATACCTCTTCTCCAAGGTTTATGTTCACTCAGACAGAGAGCAGCACTAAATTCTGTACTAACACAAAGAAAGTTCTCATAATTAGTAAAGATTTGATGAATAAATAAACAGATCAGGATTTTTTTTATAGTAGTTGGTTGGTACATAGGCAGTTTGGATTTATGCACTGAAAAAGGTAAAGGTCCTCTATTAACAGGTGCATAATGGGCCCATTATGATATGGGTGAGCCACAGACAACTCAGGCCTCCCACAAACCCATGTTTTTTTAAAATCATAATACATTAAAAATCAGGTTTTTGGTATCTACATACAATTATTTTCTCTCATCAGACCCCTTGATATAACCATAAAAAATACCAGCAACATCATTTTATTTCTGTTCTTCATGTTCATCCTTTCTTTTTGGCTGCCTGGTTCTTTATTCATTTTTAAATCTCCCTTGTTTTTAATGAGACCCTTTGACAAAACTGACTTCATAGTAATTACAAACAAGCTTGTAGACCCAGATTTTTATATACTGTTATGTAACAGAAAGCTAAAGGTTTCTGTGAGCTCCTTTGTGAGGATTAATTCTAGGATTTAAATTGTGATTGTGTCTGTGTGTTTCATATGGGGTACATTTGGTTGAAAATAGTTGAAGTGGTTGTGTAGAGTCAGCAGAACAATCCTGTGTAAAAATTCATAGTTCTTTGAGTAGAAACACAGACACACATGTACATGCAATGGCACACGAAGAAAAGGTGAGACACAATATCTTTCATTATTTTTATTATTAATTATAGTATAGGCTTAATTTTCCAAGTATTTTTCCAAGTATCCAAAGGTTTCCGTTGTCTCTGCAGTAGGAAAATCCAGGATCAGATACTGGAAACTTGATTTTCATAACATGCCCCACTGAGAGCATCTAATGAAATCCACTGAAAGTTATTGCCACGCTGGTGATGCAACTAAGCAGTAAGCCTATATTTAAATGAATATAAAATTACAATAAGTGATCATTTGGAGCAAAAATTCTAATTGTAATCCACAGGCGTGTGATGTAAGGGTCTTTGTTGGTTAGACTTTGATGCATCAATTGAATCCCAAATGGTCCCGCGGAGTCTGGAGGCTAGGTGGTGGCACAGCTGAGTTAGCACATGGCTCATGCAGACTTTGGATGAGATGCCATGGACAAGCATGATGAGGGGGAGGGTTAAAGAAAGGGCAGCTTGGAATAACTACAATGATATTCAAACAACAATAACTAGAGGATAAGTAATGATGTAATTATTTTGAGGTTGTATGAAAGCACAAATGAAAAAGGGAACAGAGCAGCAGGATGAGCCAATATTTACCATAGAGGAATAGAGACAGACTCTAAGGGAATAGGTCTACCTTACTAAACTCACATATGAGATTCATGAATATTATCTAATGAAACTCAAAGCTTGAAGTATACTTTAGAAAAAAAGACTAGGAGCTGATATGCGATGCTTGTGTATTCTTCAAAGCTTCAACAATTTACACTATAAGGGGTTATAAATCAGTTTGCTGAATTCCAGGTACAAATGCAGACCAAATGAGAGTTTTATTGTCTTTTTCCCCACAGTATTCAGTGACTTTACATGTATCAATTAATATTCAGATTGAATTAAATTAATACTAAAATATATTTTTCACTGCACAAAGATATTAGAAATATTGCTATTTAGCTTGAAGCTGAGGTGCCTGTTTAATTTTTTGTGTGTGTGTGTGTGTGTGTCTCAGGATATTACATGTCAGGCACAATGTGCTGCAAAAACTATGAAGAAATGCTTTATCTCTTTTCTAGCTGTCACCTTAGCTATAACGTCCCACCACTCCACCCCTTAGGTATCTGGTTGGTCGATAGCTCATTTCAACATTACCCAGCTGTCAAGGTCCATTTGTTCTGTCACTAAGTGCTGAAACATTACCTGAAACGCACACACATACTATTTCTGTGTAGCCTTGGAGACATTGAACTTTTCTAGTCTCTCTTACTGATTTGCAATGTGAGCTACATGTTGAATTGATTGTGCTGCTACTAAATGATTTATGCGACCGTTTGGTTGCTGCAGTGTAGCAACACTCTGTTCCCTCTTCTCAAACACAGATCTGGGAATTGATTGAATATTCCATTAAGCTTGCATGCTTGAACGCTTGTTTGTGTGTATCTGTGTTGTATGTGAGTGGCAGTTTGGTCTTGAATGTGTTTATTGTGCCATGATTGGAATCTGTGTGCTTATTGTTTGGATTGTAACATTTTGATTAATGATTAAGACCATATATTCATTTGCTGCAACATCTGTCACTTCATACTATTCGGTGACCTTTGGTACATGTTGTTCTTACCTATCTCTTCTCGCATCGCATCTTCAGTCACGACTGCAAAAGAAATGCCCAAGAATCTAGAAGAAGTTATGTAAATGGGAAGCTCTGCTTAACAAAAAGAAACCCCTCACACGCTAACAGAAAAATGTTGCTTGTCAGCAGTTAAACGAAGAACGCCACCACATTAATTAGTATTATTAATACAGTAGTATTAGCGCGTAAGAAAATCACAGGAATGTAAAGAGACACAGCTTCACTCTTGACAAACTGTGTCAGTACAAGATTAAAAACCTATTACTGACCTGTCTCAAAGAATCATGAAAAAAGTAAAAGGCTTTTTTTTTTCCTGTGGGAAAATGGTTAGTTTAACAAATTGATAGTCATCATCAGCTCATATCTGCACTGCAGCTCCAAAAGCACATCAAACACAGGGCCTGATTAATGTCAGCAATATTCATTAAACAGCTGTGAACACACAACAAAAGTGAGCTTTCCTACACGTGTATAACCTGTGTATATTATGCATTTTACTTATAGCATCACTTTTTAGCACTTGGCGAGGTTAACCTTTTTTTTATCTTTTGACTGTTTCTGCTTCTCTGTTTATTGGTTTTCAAGCCTAAGTTGATTTTTGGATATTGTGACAATATACTAAAGGTCAGAATTACTGTAGCTTTTTCTTGCTTCTTTTCTCCAAAAAGGAAAGATAAGAGGTCATGAGTGTGGAATTTGAGTATGTTAATCTCATTGGGATTAACTCTGTAGCTATAAACAAAGTCTGACAACATTCCTATGTACAAGGACAAAATCACAAACATGAGAAACATGAAAATGTGATCCACATATGTAAATATGGAGGAAAATGTATTTTTTATTTAACTGAAAAACTTTGAATGGAAAAATCTGCATTTTATAGCTGGAGGGTTAAAGTAGAAAGATGTGCTGCCAGTCACACACATTAAATGAGTAGTGTTGCAAAGGGTGTAGCTTTCATCTGTTGTGAGTTCAGTTGAGGTGATAAGGAAGTGTGGCCGTTCTGTACTGCCTGTTTTAATCTACTAAATGCAAAAATGATGTGCAGCCTATGAGCATCAGTATCTTTTCTGTCATTTCTTCACTGGTTATTCCGTTCTTTTGTTTTTCTCTGTCCTCTGCTATTGCTTCAGTTTTTTTTTTTAATTTTAATTCAAATTTTCTTGTCCTTTCAACATTTTTTCCAATCTTCTGCTCTTTCCTTGGCACAGCCATCCCCTTACTCTAACACCCTAAGCTTAGTGAAACCAAAGAAGGCAAATGCGATTGACTTTCCACCTCCTACTTTCATCCTGATCTGTTGGCGCATAGAGAGGAAATAAGACTCTGATTCCCGGGTTTTAGTTGCAGCACTCCACCTTGCATCAAATCTTCTCTTTTCTGTCTCTTCTCTTTGGAAGTTTCATACAGTATATTCAAGCCACCCACAAGTTCATCAAATTCTCTCACATTTGCTATGCAGACACAGAGAAAACAGGCAGAAAACACTGATGCTATTCTCTTTCATTTCTGGGTGTGTGTCAAAGGACAGTTTTTCAACATGCATTTCTTTTATTTCCATGTTCTTTCTGTACTTTCTCTCAAACTAAGATTCTAAATCTCTATAATTAAACTGAGTTGAATTTGCAGTTGCATCATAATCTACTCAGTACATTGGTTATGGTTGTATGGGACACTGATGAGTCACTTGTTAAAAAAAACAAAAAAACATTTTTGGTTTATAATGTATTCTGATGTGCTGATATGGATGTTGCCAAAACTACTCGCCAAGTTTCCTTTAGGGTTTGTCAAGCAGGGAGACTGCTGTGTATTTAGTTATTAAATGTTCTGCACAGAGCATTTTCAAGGCTGATCTACGCACTTCACTGTAGTGTGTGTCAAATCTTCTTCTCAAATACTACCAGTGTCAAACATGTTCTTTTGCATATGCAAAGCCAAGCACACGGACAGGGACGTCTTTTTTTTATGAACAGTTGCACTAAGGGGTCATTTTAGACACAAGGCCAGGGGTGCTGTTGTAAACCATGCACAGCTTATTCCAGCATGGAGAAGAGGATGAAAACATCAATAGAAAGAATACAGAATCAGCAGATGAAGCTGGGTTGAGTTTCAATACATGCTCTCATTATTATTCACTCTCATTCACTGCAACAATAAGACCAACCACCTGATCGTTTAGGTCCTCTTCATCTAGACACTTGACCCCTTATGGGTGTCAAGTGTCTGGCACCCATGTATTGGCAATGTGAATATTGTTTCAGGCTTGTTCCAGCAAAACAAGCCAGGGCTGGTATCTGAGTGAAACGCTGCGCAACATAGTTATGATAGACCAAAAAATACTCTGCAGGACTGTGCTACACTGACACAATAGTGAATTTCAGAAGTACATTCAACATCAATGGCAACCATCTTGATTGTTTAACAAGTGCCTCAGCGATGGCTGTCTGTGTACAGATATATCTAAAACTCTCCATATTAAATGTTCGTGTCTGGCCTGGTCCAGACAAGGCCATGTGGACATACTGTTCAACAGAAACAGACTGGTATCGTGTCCAGGATCTATTTATATTTTTAAAAAACTTGTAGGTTGTAGGGGGATGAGTACCTACTATCCAATATGTAATAGTTATTAGTTGATTATTAATAATTATCTATGTTAGATGATTAATAGTCGATAAAATTATTAATGTAAAGCATTAACTACCAGAGGGTTTCTGGAACTAATAACTATGCTTTAATATCAATGTTAAGGGTTTATCTCTGTACGTGTCAATCTTGGACAGATATGACACATGGGCAGATGATAAAGGTGATAAATTTGAGCACTGACCTTCACAACCAGCAGTTATCACAAACATACACAACAGTTACTTTAATCGTGAGAGTGTGAATGGAATCAAGGTAATAAAACAATGGGGGGCCAGACCATGTGGTTGTTAGTGGATGGGATGGCTACTGTTGCCAAGGGAACAAGGAGGTTACCAAAATGGCTATTGTTGCCTGGAGGTGGAGCCAAGATAACTGCTGTTATCTTGTGACCACTGGAAATGGTCT
>JBBBVU010000005.1:13492021-13505747 GCA_037177055.1 Atherinosoma microstoma
TTGGAACCTCCCAATGAGCTTCTTTTCAGCTCTTCACAAACCTCCCGGATAGTCTGTCCATATATTTACAGTCATTGGTATGGACCCAAATATGAATTTTGCAGCTTCAGATCTGATTATTTTTCTCACATTTGAAATGTAGTTTCATCCCTTCTTTAGAAAGGTTTTAGTTATCCCATGTTTCCTTTTGGAGGGAAGGTGCTCAGTTTTCAATTTTGCAGTCTGGATATTTGTTTCATGAAAATAAAAGAAATGCACCATCTCAGCTTGCAGGCCTAACCCTGTCACTCACATGAAGCCCATACCTCAGTTTACCTCACTGCTTATTAACAATCAAGTTTGTTGCTAGATTTAGCAGCATTTCAGACTCCTTTAGTGATTCCTTTTGTAACTTCAACCATACGGTATTTAAAAGCAAAAATCCAGAGAACAAAAGAAGTCTAGGAAGGATGTTACTGAAAAAAATAGCTTTCTTTACCTTGACCTTGACCTTACTGTATGTTTTGTTTTCTTTTTTCCCTTATTTTCATATAATGAAATAGAGGCACATGCAGTCTAAAATTCCTAAAACAAAATGCAGTTTGAAATGATAATAGGACATTTAAGGCTTATGTTTATTTATATTTGCGTATTGCCTACATATTTGACCTTTATTATTTGCGTAAATTAATATCCTGATAGATACATAGACAGATAGATTTTTTTCTTTACAAATGCTTTAAACTAGAGAGAAGAGCAAGGACAGCAAGGATGCACACGTAGCAGAGCCAAATGAATCAGTTTGAGCCAAGATACAGTAAATACCTGACTGTACTGGGATATTCAGTTCATATCACACCCAACCATCTAAGCAGCCAACTGTACTTGCACAGATCTGCCTGACAGATCAGCAGTCCTGATTAAGAATGATTTTCCACAGTTAATGGGATCATCTCTCATCTGGAAAGCATCACTTTAATGCTCACTTTTAATGTCTGCGGTAAGGTCACCAAGTTAACTGGCTGACAGCATGTCCCAAATATAAGAAGAAAAAAATCTTTATTTGTCAGTGAGTAAAACATGAAAACATGTCCGTCCATCTGTTGGCATGAGCAGAGCGCAGTGACTCTGCAGCTTCAGACACCAGTGGTGCCACACTTAGCTCTATGTTTCTGTCCTGTTTTCTCTCAGTTTGTTTTTCTTTCGCTCCATCCTTGCTTGACTGATTCATAGGTGCTAACATCAGCACCTCCACTCCTCACTGACTCAGATTCCCAAAGCTCCTTGTCATCAAATCCTCCTCAGCCCCTGTTACATCCACTATATCATCCCTACTTCCATCAGTAGCCCTTCTTCCATCCCTCTGTCATCCTCCTATCAGTTATCACTTTGTGTCTTGAGGTGAGATGTAGGGTCACTAATTACGACTGATTGCAGTGTCCCAGTTGGCATAAGTGTGTGTGCGTGCACGCTAGGCCACATTTCATCATCAGCATCTATGTGTTTGTGTTTGTGTGTGTTACTTAAAGGCTGACGTGGGATGTGATGGTCCGCACAGTATGATTGGTGTTATCATTTCTCCTACAATGAGGTCAGCACTTTAGTCCAGGACCTCAGAGCAGGGAGTGTAGTGATTGGATTCTGATTTCCCTCTCAATGTTGTTTTGCAGCTTCATAACTTTGTCCTTCATTAAGTTAGACAATATAGTGTTTGTGTGTTTTTGTTCTTCATTTGAGTCTCCCATCTGCTGACTGTGAATGTTTTCTCATATTGTCGACGTCTGTTAGCTGCACACACTCACACACAGGATATAAAATCTAATTCACCATGCTGTTTTGTGTGTGGTTAATATATTTGTTATTAAATATGCTTGGATAGACATCCAAAAGTTAGAAACTGAGCTGCCACACTTATTTATAAGAGGTCAATGTAATTTAAATCCTATCTTCCACGGTCCGTTGCTGGTATTATAAACAGGACTGAGAAGTGATAGAGAATGACACATTTAAGGACATTTGCAATAGCCAAATCATTTGCTTGGTTTATAGTTTACTGTAACACATGGCACTGAAGCCTATTACATTACTTACAGAGTATTGATACCTTTAATCTAAGGAAATAAACAATTTAGATGCACAAACTTGTTTTTACTTCCTTTTTTTTGCCTTTTATGTATCATAATGTTTACAAATGAGTTCATAAGGAGATTTAGTGTATTACTAGTGAATGGTGAGAATGGTGTTTTAAAAGTTTAGAAATAATATTTGTAGTCATTGAAATGTGTTCTCACTGTTTCCGACCTTGAGACCTCAGTGAGATCCTGTAAATGAATCCACATTTTTGTTTCTGAAAAGCAGACTGTGGCTATCTTTTTTCCAATAAACTATTTTGAATCTAACCTTGTAAACAGGCCATTATTACACAATCTCTTTGTATTTCAAGTGCATCAGTGTATTTTTCAATTAGGTTTCACTTTGCAGAGAGTCATGATAAGTTGTGCTTGATCTTCACAGGAAAGGAGGAGGAAGTGGTGACAGTTCATCCGCGAGCCATGTTCATTTCTCAGGAGGGTTGGACTTTTCTTGCTGCAGGTAGGGCAACGAATGATAACAAAGCATAACAGTTTTAATGTATGCTTATATAAAAAATAAGAATAATGAGGCAAATACTAGACATTGTTATTCTAAAAGGCATTGAAGTTCTTTATTTTAGTAAATACTGAATTAGATTTATATGTGTTTTATTTACCCGTTTGAAAAAACTCTTATTCAGAGACTCTGCTTTTTTCTATTCCTAGTCATGGATTAACATGGAATTTTAATATGCTGTTAGATTGTGATTTTTTTCAAAAGGTTCTCAAATATAATTTTTGAAAAAAAGTATTAAAATCATTTGGCTGTACTTCAGATTTTTAGACACATTTTCATTTAAGTTTTGATTCAGCAACAATTAACTGCTTGAGTACGTCAGTGCATTCACTTGACCAAGCTGCTTGCTAAAGTTAAGAGAGCGGAAGAGGTCCTGCACCGCCGCTACAAACAACATTACTTCTGCTTTTATGGTGTAGCCTTGTAGGAAAAGTGTGCAAACATCTGTTCTGACAGCTGTCCAGATTAAATTTGCATATGTGAGTTAAACCTGAGACTGGTTAAATAAGCCTCTATGATTTCTCTCTTTTTTTTTTTTTTTACCCCTTTTTTTGTGCAAACTTTGTAACATCAGTGCTTTACCTAAGCCACATTATTCTTTTCAAATCTGCATCTGTTCACATAAAGAGTTTCTAATGCTGACATGGCCTCAGTTGGCATCAAAAGGTTACTTTGGGATGTGGTGGCAGAGAGGGATGGCAGAGAGCAGAGGCGCGACGCTGTCAGTCTGGAAGGGCTTTTTGGGGAACGGAGGGTGTCTGCTGGGTCTGACAGAGTTACACACTTACATAACTAGATGGATAAATCAGGGTTAGCAGGAGGACGGCGGCAGGCTAAGAGCGAGGATATCACATATGCACACAATGAGCTGTGAGCTACATGCGCACACCAGCACCACACAAACACACACACACACACACACACACACACACACACACACACATAACCACAGACACCAGGTTGTCATGGAAACAACCCCTTCTAGGGAGCCCTTGCAGAGTTACCCCCTGCATGTCCTCTCATGTCCTTCCCAAATTGGAATCAGCTACTCTGTCTGTCTGACTGTCTGTGTGTTTGTGTGTGTGTTTGGACTGCTCTTGCTTTCTAGTGTCCTTTTAAAAAGTTAAACCAGGAGACACATCGAAAGCTGTTACATGTCTGTGTTTTATTATCCTTTTTGACACAGATTTTGTCTTGAGAGAGTTTTTATTGATATCAGCATCAGAGGAATCTCAATCAGGGTTATCAAGCCAGTTTTTACTAAAGATGGAACGAATTATTTCATGCAACAGATTTTAACATCCTCTGTGTCCTGATGCAGTTTGTTTATTTCTCTCAAATGTTAACTTGGTTATTTTCTGTCCGCTGGTGTGTGGGAGCTGCTGAGGGAGGAAAAGAGAAGCTAGCCAAAATGAGAACAAAGGCAGGATTCAATCCCTTGTGAAAACCTCTTAAAACAACCAGTCAGGTTGTATTTGGTTAAGTTAGATGAGTAGGAACACATGCAGTGGTTTTGCACACGAAGACGACAAGGTGCCATGTCCCAAAATATTGTCACTATTAAGGAGTTTTGGTGCAAATTATTCTACTCTCAGCTGTAACAAAAGCTACATGAAAAGCATGTTGCTTAAAAAAAACAACAACCTCAAAGCAGGGTGATTTGAGATAAAGTTGAAGGTAAATTAGGATGTTAAAAACTGTTACATCATGTGCTTTGTTGTCATGACAGCAGTCATTTTAGAGAGATCATTTTTCTAACGAAAGATGTCATGAGGTGGGCTGTGAAGTGGAGATGAAGACACAAAAAGCAGATAGGACTCCAGGAGGAACACTTTCAATAGTTTGAAGAGCTGAATAACTTTTAAACCAATCTTCAATTGTATTCATCCACTCTTAATTGGGATTTGTGTGGATAGTCATGGTGACGAGGAGGTGTGGTTTAATGCTAGTGTGGTGTCATACTACTCTGCCCTAACTGTACCGTACCATTTTCCAATGGACCTACAACTGAAGGGGGCTCTGAAATGGTGCGGTTGGGTTCGGTTGTATGGGACCCTTTTATAATGGAAACACACAAGATAGCATACCAAACCGTACTGGCACGAACCGTACCACTCAGTGGAAATGGTGCCATAGTGAACAACAGTTGAATTCAATTAGAATCTACTTTATTTGTATAGATAAACAAAGTAAATGTATTGGTACATACTTGGTGCGTCTATGCACATTCATACCTCTGATAGGCACATCGGGAGGCAAGGTAGGGTTCAGTGTCTTGCCCAAGGACACTTCGACATGTAGTCAGGGGAATCGAACCACCAACTTCCTGTTTAGTAGACGACTACGCTTTCCACCCGAGCTGCAGCCGCCCTAGTCTTAAAGTCATCTCAAGGTCCTTTACAGAGAGAGAACAACTATCTATAAGTCAGTGTCAGTCAGTCAATCAAACTTTATATATAAAACACTTTTGCTGTGCAAAGTGCTTTACATTAAAAAACAACAATGACAAAGAGTCCCTGACTCCAGTAAGCCTCTGTGTGCACGTGTTTATCCCAATGCACAAACAGTACAAACTAAATAGAGAAGCAGTTGTTTCAGTCCTGGCCCATCCTTACTTTTAGAGGTTAAAAAAAAAAGAAGAAGGCAGTTCCTTCAGTTGTCAATATTTTGCTGGATGCAGGAATCTCTGTGTGCATAATGCCTGCATTTTTTCCCATGTGGATTAGTAGTACAAACTTAAATACCAATGTCAGTTTGTCTTACCTACTTCAGTTGAAGAAAAATGAAAAAGAAAACAGTTATAATCTGTTTATTCAGTAGTTGCTAAATTTTGAAACTGTTAAGTAAAGAGTTTATTTTATTTTCCTTTATTACTAGCTGCCTGAGTTAGCATTAGCTCTGTTCCTCTGGCTCACATCGTGCTTTTTGACACAATTCTTTTTGGGTGACTTTCAACACATCAACAAGTCCCAATCAAAACAACCAAATTGGTCATTTGTTTATATTTTGAAATACAATCCATAATGGTGTCATGTGAGACTGACAACACTTTCACTCAGTTATTCGTTTTTAACTGTGGGTTCAGGTGATCACATCATTAGTTATAAAACAAACATGATTAAAGTAGAAAACATTCTTTCCTAAATATGACTGTCACTCTCATGGATGCCATTTTTACACTGCAGGTGTGGTTGCTTTCACGGCCATTAGAGATCTATATTCCTTGAATGTTACTATAGGTCATTTTGGCCTGTATGACCAAATGTCATACAGGCCAAATGGAGTCATATTTGGAAGGAGGACCAGCGCCACAGTTTAGGTGAAGATTGATGGGAAAACTCTTCATTTTTGGTAACTTTTTCTAACTTTCTTTTGAACTTCGGTGCAGTTCACCCTCTACATCTCTCACATGGAACTGGTGTTTTGGGAGCCTGAAAACCCGAACTTTTTAAAAAAAGATCTCCAAGTGAATAAATGAGGGGCATCAAAATCTGTTAGTATTTTAGTACATGCATCCGTAGTCAAAAATAAAATGAAGAATTTTCTTTCTTTAAAAAAGCCACTTATAAGGAAACAAATTGCACATCAAACCAATTTTTATCCATGTACAGGGGTTTAGTGAGGTCAATGAGCAGGTAGAGCCCTTCATGTCTATCCTGCTAACTTTTGATTTTTTTCTGTAACATTTAATTAATAAAACATATCCGAGAAACACCACAGAGCAGATGATTTGTTCCTTTTTTCTAAAAAAGTAACGCTATGTGTTGTTGATTTAACTTTGACTTCATCAAAGGACAGGACTCTGCCAGAATACAGTGTTCATGTTGAGAATCTTGGTAATAAAAGCATTAAATCCAGCATCATTTCAGCAAGGGGTGGGGCAGGGGGTCCGCAGATTTGAATGAGTACTCTGCATCTCTTCTTTTCATGTCATACATTTTCTTATAATATCAGCCCTAAAGTTCTCTCTCTCTCATTTTAATCTGTTTCACACACATGCACACGCACACATCCTGGTCAGCAATATGTTTCTGAGGCTGCCAGCCATGCTTGGAGGAAGTGTAATGCAGCTCATAAAATATTAATGGAATGATATCTTTAGAAACTCCCTCGCTCATCTCAGCACAACCAAAAGTGCTTCTTTTTTCCTCCATTTCACCTCATCACCCCTCCTCCATGCTTTTTCTTGTCTTTATCCATCCTACTTGAGTCTTCATCATCAGTCAGTTCCTTTTGAATTTTCTTCTTGCAGCTGTGTGGTTTATTAGTTTAATCTGCATTGTGAGAGGGGCAGTTTTTGGAGTTTTTCAAGTGCATCAGAACATAAAATCCAAGCCCTCAACAATCCCATGCATCCACTCTTCATCATTCTTCATCAGCTGGCTGCTTCATTCTGAGTGAATTCTCTGCTTATTAGTGGAGTGTTATTTGATATTTGGAGCTGACAAAGGGAGAGCTGTGACTGTGTGGAGTGGCAGTGATGCAGTATATTGAGGTTACTTGTAGATGTGGATACACAAGTGTGTTTGCTTGTCCTTGTGTGCATGTGTAACTACATCTTCAGAGATGTTTCACTTCAGATCTACCAAAGTGACAAAGAGAGCTGTAGACCTGTCAGTGAAGGACATGTCGCCCTTACATCCCATCACCTGACACAAAGAGATGTGTATGTGTGTCTTCTCTGTTTGTCTATATTTATGTTAACAGAGTTGTCTAGCCGTGTGCATTTGGAAATGCAATGGCATTGTGGTGCTAAATTACTTGTGAGGTGTGACTCTGTCTGCCTTATTTGCATTTGTTTTTCTGTCACTTCTATAACCTCTAGTTATCTCCCAGTTTTAGCTGGGCCCTTGGGCAAATATCTGAATCCATTTGGTCTGGCTTTTATGTTGAGGTGTTTTATTTCTGTCCTACAGTTTTACTGTCCTGCAATTACCCATCCAGCCTCTATCTATAAATATACTCCTGCTTGGTCCAAGTGTTCAAATCCTAGTTAATTTCAGTGCTTACAATTTAAAGAAAAAAAAAGATGTCCTCACTTTTAAATGTTTTAAAGGCAGCAAATGAACTCTGACTTAATTTTATTATTATTGTTATCTTCAGTTAGTAGTTTGTTGCTTACAAAGATTACTGGATGTCCTCACCTCAAGTTCGGAAAGGCTAATTTGGCATCCGTCTTGCATCTTGTCTCTTCTCTGAGCTTTCTCCAGCCTGTAAAATGCAGTTAGATTTAACTTTTGTCTTTTCTCTTGCTCTGTCACTTTTTTTCCTTGCGTCCTCCAATATTGCCCTCTTGGGTATCTTTGCTAAATCACCGTTGGTGCTCGTTCAAAACCGCTAGTGTGTTGATATCCAGTTGCTGGTGTGTGACATGGAACCATAAAGCAAAACGCTGCTGTAACATAATGCTTTGGGCTAGGATAACAGTTGTCAAGTAAGGTTTCTCAACCCTGGGATGCTGCAGGTTAATGACAGCTCCAAAAATGTGCATAATTAATGTCACTGCCAGAAACTGAGCTATTGTTTTAATGACCTAAATTCACAATATTTTTAAGTATTTGGCAAAAGTTTGTTATTTTTTGGGAATATTGAAAAAATTCCATTGATTTATTTTGGTGGACTTTGCACCATGATGAACGTTACTTTTTGCTTTCTAGTTGCACACACTTCTGTAACAACGCTGAACAAAAGCTCTTGATAAGTTGCTTCAAAATTTTCTTCAAATTTTTTCGTGAAAAGGAAATTAGTTTTATGATGAAAACGTCATTTAGAGGTGTGACTTGACTGACGCAGAAAGCGTCTGCTACGGTTGAACAACATTACAAAGAAGATATAAGCAAAAAAGTACACTTTTGTGTGGAGGTGATTTAGAGTTCATGTGGAATCGCTACTGTATATCCTGGGACATTAGATGTTATTACATCAAGATGAATGATGGAGTATGTATCTAGCAACAGCTATGAAATTATTAGGGCTATCAAAGTTAATGCGTTAATAACTTGTTAATGCTAAATCCTTTTAACACGGTAATTTTTTTAACGCGCGTTTTAACGCAGCACTGTCGGCATAATTTCAGGGAGGGATGCAGACAGCAGGTTGCGTTTTTTAAACTGAAACGAACACAGAATGGATCTTTTACACAGACAGTTTAGCTTAAAAGTTCTGAAAGATGGTTTTCTGGACCAGACTGAGGTATATTATCACCAAAGTTCTCCAAATAATGCAGGAGAATGCGACTCAAACCAGCCACCGGTCGAGGAATAGAAAATGTAACTTAAACTCACGGTGTGACACTGACTTGTGATGCATTCAATGCAGCTCAGAAATCACAATTCAAACAATCTATCTCACACAATGACAACTACAATATCAAGAAATAAACAAACCAAGATTAATTATGTGTTTAGAGTTTCTGTGGGCTTCTTAACAGCTTACATAAGTATTATAACAATATATAATTGTTATAATCTAAATATCCTGTTTAAAAATATCTTAGAATAAAATAAAATAAAATAATAAAAAAAAAGATTAGAAAAAATTCTGCGATTAAAATGTGATTAATCGTGAGTTAACTCAAAATGTTAATCGACTGACAGCACTAGAAATTACATATTTACACATACTTCTCATTACACGAACTTATTCTCTTTTGTCAGAAGAAACGTTTATATTTTCACTTTGTCTAGTAACATGAGGATTCGATACAACTTTAATCTTATCTCAAGTAATGTGTCTTCCTTTATAACCAAGTTTTATATTGCAGTTAGCTCACAGTTTAATGGATGACTAACTTGAAAAATATTGTAATAATTCACAGGAATTATGTCTTATGTCTTTGAAATATCCATGAACTGAGTTCAAAGAAATAAATGCTGAACTGAATTCTGGTTGGCAAAGATTTTGACCAAAGCTGATAAATGGTGCAATATAAAGAAGAGCAACAGTGCTGGACCAAGTAAAGTGTAGCAAACATCAGTTTCTGTTCTATTTTAAAGACCCTTTTTATCCCCTGAAACAATGTCAGTTTTTATGTAAAATGTTCATATCAAACAGGTTTTTACTTTCATGAGTTATATGACACAGTTGGACTGCAGGTCTAGTAAATATGAGCCTCTGGATCAAGTTTCCCAGTTCTGTATCAGTGAGTTCAGGTTTACTCTAACAAACACAAGAATATTACTTGACAAGCAATTCTGATTTCTTTATGTTGACTTTCAGGTTTGAATATGTCTATATGATTATCATATTTGATGATTTGATTAATAATCTCAGCATGGAAGGGATTATGGCATAGATTGATTTGTATTTATTTAATTCTATCAATAAAATTATGCTGTTTTTTGTCTAGTAGCTGCTGCACTAGACATGCTTTTTTGAAAGAATGTAAAAGAAAAAAGAAAGAACAATTGATTTCTAAGCCTGCCATTTAACACTGCCATCAGCAGGAGAGAGAAACATGTTGGAGACAGAGGCACTTCATTCATCCACAAACAAATCCTGTCTCTCTGTGCTGGAAGCTTTCAGATTAAAGTGATGTTGATCTTAACATCAGAACACCAGAAAAAGAAGTAGCCTTTTTTCTTTAAATGTCAAACTCTTTTTCTTTTCTGTTAACTAAAATGCAAAGGTCCCTCTTACCTACTGTGATCACAATTATTTGTGTATTGACTATTTTTCTCACTCGATGATGATGGATACTGAGAGTGCAGTTGGAGAAATAATGCATGCAGTGTAAGTTTTTATAGTTAACGTAGGTGTTTGACAAGTGATGGATATGACTATAGGTTATGTCTCCTGAAGTGATGGTCATATTTGTGCTTATGTCAGACTTTTGCCAGGTGGAGCTGCGTCTGCTGGCTCACCTGTCCTCCGACCCTGAGCTCCTCCGTATTTTTACCAGCCCACAGGCTGACGTCTTTACCATGCTGGCCTCTCAGTGGTGGGTCTACTTCAGACACACACTCACACACAAACACACACAAGCCTTCCCCCTGATCTCCTAGCCAAGGTGAATGTTGATGCTCCACATGGCCTCTCTTTTCCTTTCCATGTTTCCTCTCTTTAGACTGCTGGCTCCTTTACTTCAAACACTAATAATCTTGTTGCCATGACTACCATGCCAACCCTTTCTCTGCTTCTTCAAGGCCAGGATACCCCTGTGCTGGTCACCTAGGTGATAAAAAAAAATTTTCTGAAGTGTTTTTCTGAGTGGGTGTGTGTTTTCCTTCTTCTCTCTTGCTGCCAGCATGCACCTTGTTTCCACACAGGTCTGTCATAATTTTGACCCAACATCAAGGTTGTGCGTCATACCGATAGTCCTGGCATCCATCTCAGTCAAGTTAGCGGCATTGGGTGACCAGTTAAGCGGATTATCATAATAACTGCCCTGCTCTCTGTAATGATCTCTCTCTCACCTTTAAATAAATTAACTGGTGTCAGTGCAGCTCTGCTGGGATTACTCCATCTTAGTGTCTTCGTCTGGACACTGTATTTCTTTTCTGTAGTATTCTTCTTGTCCCTTCCTTTTCATTTATCATGTTTTTTGTCTGGTTGCATTCTTTTTCAGCCTTCCTTTTTCCATTTCTGTCCTTCTCTTCTTCTGTTACTCAAATTTCTTTCAATCATCCAAAATGTTATCATCCTCCCGTCAGTGATGCCCTGCATTGCTCTTTCACTCTAGTTAGAGCAGTTTCTACCAGACTGTAAGTAGAGAGCCTAAGGTTGAAAAAAAAAAAAAAGCTTATTGCAGGCTGTTATTATTAGCGGTAAAATCAGGCTTATTTCAGGAAAACTTTAGATAACTACTAACGAATTAAATCTGCCAACAAATGTAATTTACCTTTCAAACAGCAGGTATTTTTTAAGTTCCTAGTGGATTACTGCCCAGCAGGGGGCAATGAAAATCCAGTATGGATTTTCCCCCAACAAGATGGATGAAAAATCTCTGGAACTTGTAGAAGTTGCCCATCATTGACCATAACATGCTATTTCACACATAAATCCTTTTTTAAAATATATTTAATTCAAGCTTTATTTAACCAGGAAAATTCCATTGAGATTATGAACCTCTTTTTCATGGGACTCCTGGCCAAGACAAGCAGCAGCAAATACAACAGTTACAAAATTACACTGTTAAAACATAAATAAGAGACAAAAAGTAAAGAAAAAAGACATTTATATCACATTTACAAACGGACTATCTAAAAAAATACATTCAGTGGTTTCGACCTCAAGAACTCTCGGTTTGGATTTAAAAGTGTTCAATGAAATCAGCTCGGTCAATCTCCATTTTTCCTGCAACAAATTCCATGCAGAAAGGGCAAAATGGACAAAAGCCCTTTTACCTAAGTCCATGCAGGAATATGGGACAGATAACAAAAAATATTTAGTAAACAGAAAAAGACAGAAGAAATCCCTTCTCTTGGCAACTGAGGAACAACCGTAGGCAGGCAGTAAACAGAGTATATCCTTATCTATGAAAATATGCCAATGACTTCCCCTCCGGGCGGCAGGACCAGGCCCCCACCCAGGAGTAAAACTCACAGTGGTGTATCGACTGCTTGAGTTTGTAATAAACCTCAGGGAAGCGTGGTATACAGTGTTGATCATTTTAAGACATTGATCAGAAGTATTACGGAAGATTTATGTGATCCAGCAGTCAGAAAAGTCACTGTTGGGATTAATATAGGTTGATGTAGGGTCTTCTCTTGAAGATGTAGGGAAACAGGTGTGTGTTCTGATCTCAAGGGTACATTAGCATGATATAAAGAGAATAAAAAGATGGTCAGTGAAATCAAGTAATCAAAAGGTGGATGACCTGTCGGCTGTTAATTTATCAATACCATAGTAGCGAAATACACAAGAATACGCGCTCGCTCTTGGGGGTTTTATGGTTCTATAAAAGACAGGAGTGAAGCTGTAGAGGAGGCGAAACCCTCCTTGGACCTTAATGATGAAAGATGTATTCTGATTTTACTCGTAAGCCCAAATAAACCTAGAGAGATTCTTCTGCTGCCAGAATGGTCTGTCTTGAGTCCTTTTTCCTTGAGGAAAGTTACAGTTTTTCTTTCCACAACACGACAAGCAGCTTTTTTGCAGTAAAAGAAAAACTAAACCTTTTTAGAAAAAAAACAAAAACCCAACATTAAATTCAATTTCTTTACAGGGATCCCAACATACAGCTGAAAAGTGAGGCAGTCATCAATTAGTACTCCTAAATAATTATAAGTGTGGCACAACTCTATTTGAACTCCCTCTATAGTGGTCACTGATGGGATCATTTGTGGACTCTTCCTGGTTTTTAGAAAACAACATAAGCTTCGTTTTGTCTGCTTTGAGAACAAGTTTCAGATGAAGTAATGAATGCTGGAGAACATTCATTACTTCATTCAATACGTATGTGTGCATGTGTCTCTGTGAAAAAAACCAGAAGAGCAGAAATTAAATTTAGCTAAGTCATAGCAAGACTGGTGGCATACTTAACACTGAGGGGTTGGATATCCTCAGACACACTTGTTATTTTGAGTTTATTTGTGTTTGGGGGGGGCTCTCCATCAACACTGATCAGCAGTGGCAGCTTTCCCTAAGCCCCTCCAGAAATGCCACTTTGCAGACGAGTCATCTCACCCTGTCTGATCCCAGAACTACCTCTGTCTACAAGTCACATTATGTAACTGTCTGTCTGTCTGTCCGTCCGTCCATGTTCCTTACTCTGTCTCTTCTGCCTCTTCTCATTTGTAGTCCTCTTTAAATTTCGTTTCAATTGAAGCTCTGTCTTAAATTTCACTTTTTATCTCCATGTTTTTTCATTAATTATGTGTTATGTTTCTCTTTGCCTGTCTTCTTTCATATTTCCATTGTTTTGCTTATTCCTTTGCCATACATGTCATATTATACCTCTGATAGATATTCATACCTGTACATCTGAGCCACCTTTCTTCCCACATTTTATCCGAACAGTTCAGTCATAATTATATTTTAACTTTACAGTGTTCTGCTGTTATTTGGTGGTGAAAATCATCACCGTACCGTACCGTACCGTCCTCTTCCGCTTATCCGGGGTCGGGTCGCGGGGGCAGCAGCTTGAGCAGGGAAGCCC
>JBBBVU010000005.1:13517887-13563163 GCA_037177055.1 Atherinosoma microstoma
GTGTGTGTGTGTGTGTGTGTGTGTGTGTGTGTGTGTGTGTGTGTGTGTGTGTGTGTGTGTGTGTGTGTGTGTTTTATGTGTGAGTACAGGTTCTGCTGCTGATCTCTGTAAAATGGCCATGATTAGGATCTTTAACCTGGTCTCCTCCTCCAGCTCACTCTCTGCCAGGTACCAAGACTTAACACAGCACTACAATATTACACTAAGATTCAGATGTTGTAGGTGTTATTTAGAACTCACCACACCATGACTTCCATGTTATGTCTTCACTCTCCACCTAAGAAGCCACTTTAATAAAATTGTCATTAGTTCTTTTCATTATATATTTCTAGATCTAGATGGGAGATGAGTTAAAGGAGTCTGTCAAACCAGAACACATAAGCAGCACTCACTGGTTTACCAGCCAACTAAATTTGTTGTGATTCGGAGGCCTCCCAAATGAATACTGCTGCCAAATACTCAGATAGAGTAAACACATACGAAGCAAGAGCCAAAATAAACTATTATTAGTGTATGTCAGAAGAGCAGTGCAAACAGGACTGAGTTGAATCATTCACTGTGGTCTGTTGATGAAGATGCTGCAATTTTATCAGTGACTCTTTAATATTAGCAGACAATGTTTTGGTTAAATCTGAATGTGTATATTATTGTAGACTTCTAGCCCAGCTTCATGATGAGCTTCTTTATGAAGTGAAAGACTCCCAGGTTGAACAATTTGCAGGTAAATTAACCTCATCCATTTATGTCAAACATACATAAAGGTATTGAGCCACCCCTCATTTCTTTATATTTTGCCTCCAAGCAGTCAGACTTTCATAGCAAATTAAACAAAACCTGGATTGAAATTCAGTGGCAACAGGTTTTATTGCAGGTCTTTTGACTCCCTGACGAAGACCAGTGGGCTAGAGGTCACTATGACTATGCCACAGAAATAAAAAGGCATTTTAGGTACTTTTAAAGGAGAGTGCATTGGAGTGTTTTGTGCTATCTAGGTTTTATGGGGTGATGAATCCTCCTCAGAGCCTGGACATCAACCATAATGAAGCAGTGTGGGACCATCTCGAAAAAAAAATCCAAATAAAAGCCTTGGGAAGTCGTTCAAGAAGTCTGGAGACCCTTTACAGAAGACTACTTAAAGAAATTACAAGAAGGCTTGTCTAAAAGGGTTTCAGTCTTCAGTTTTACATGCTGTATTTTCATTAATGTTTGCACATTTTTCAATAATCACTGCACCTGTTTCCCATTTCTGAAATAAAGAAATGTGGGGTGGTGGCTCAATACTTTCCCACAATATTGTGTAGCAACATGATTTTGATGAAACTGTTATAAATAAAGCAATTAAAGTAGTTTGAAAGAGACTCCCATGTAGCCTGTTTGATGTTTTCCCCATCATTTCTGTTTTGTTTCCATCTACGTGTGTGCAAACACTATTGTGTGCAGCTCTGGTGAGAAGCACCATGGAGTCCCTTCAGCACATCGACCATCTAGGAGTGCATCTTAAAGTTAGTGATCTAATCTAATCTAATCCTTTCATGATTTATTTAGAAGGTTGCAAAGTTGTAGGTTTTTTTGTGTTGCCATGAGACCAAGATTAATGGAAATGTACACAGAAAAGGGCCAGTCAGGGCATAGACAGAAAAGGTTTCACAATTTTAAATTCTGTTGGTGTGATTATTATACACAATTACAATACAGCAATAATTTTAGATACATTTGAGATAAAGTATCACACTGTGAATACTCAAGTATCTCTCTCTTTGACCTGATGTAAACAAACCACTGGGAAAAATTCATTGAAATGGACGGATATTATCACACATTCTGTACATCGTTCTGTAGGAGACCTGTTCCACCAAATACAAAATCATTTCGAGTTTGTGGCTGTTCTTCTGCCTGGCAAGAGCATACACAATGTAAAGAATAATTGGTGTCTACTGTGCCTGATATATCCACATAGACAGCATTTTTTCTTTTGTCTGTGTGTTTCCTAGGTCCCCCTGAAGGTGGCGGTCTCCAGTGGAAAGTCTTGGGGATCCATGTCTGAGCTTAATATACCTCCATTGTCTTCTTTTCCTTGAGATCATCTTCCTCCTCACTACTTCTACCACCACCACCACGCCTATTTCTCATATATATAGTTTTTTTTCTCTTTTTTTAAATAGTTTTTTCCATGTTGTTACTTTATTCTCCTTTTTCTTCCTCTGTTTTCCAAGCTTTATGAAGTCACTGGATCTCATTTCTCATAGTCCCTCTCTACATTTCTCCCTTACTGTTCACTTGTCCTGCATCCATATCGCTATGGAAACCAGGCAGCTGCAGCTCCACTTGCATTCTCTTCATCTGTATCCGGGGGCAACGGCAAGAGCCCATGACTGGATTGCACCAGTTATTTTTTTTTTTTTCTCACTCGCTCTCTCCATCCTGTAAAGTAAAGAAAAGAAATGTCATTGTTCTCCTCCTCCATTTTCACACTATCTTATTAGGACCAAAAATGTTTTCTCTGTTTTGTTGCCAAGGTGAAGTTTCATGTTTTAGAATCGGCTTGTTTTTCATTGGTTTATTAAAGTGGTTGTTGGCACGTCAGCTTCTGTATACCTGAAATAACAATAAGTAACTGCTTTACCTACAATTCCCTTATAATAGTTGTTTTTACTCTTCGTTCATGCTAAATAAAGCTTGTGCATTAAATGTGCTGAACCCAGCATTCACTTTTCTCACCTGTTTTCACCTATAATTCATTTCTTGAGCTGATTTGCATGCTGCACTTTAGCATCCTCAGAGTTGATGCTCTAACTAGAAGTGTACAACACACGAAGCAGCATTATCATCTTGAAGATCTTCATGGTTGATTTATGATGGAGAGAAAATCTCCCAGAAGAGGAGCCGCGAAGCTCTATTTTCAGACTGGAGTAAACGTCACCTTTTACTGACTGCATTCATATGTCACACAGCAGATGATCTAATTCTGCTTGGCTATAAGCATCCAGCTCTTCACTCTCTCCAGTTTATCCTTTATCTGCTCACTCGCTTGCCCACTCACCCTTTTGTATTGTTTGTGCCTTTCACGTTTACACACACATTCCACAAATGCTCATACACACTTCAGAAACACACACATTCACCAGCTTCCAGGCACACTGACCGAGTTTCCTTGTTTGGCAGCCACAGTAAGATTCCCCCGCCCCTTTCTTCTCTCCATACCATCCTGCAATTAAGACCCCCTTTAAACATGCTGAGTGAATCTGACAGAACTATACGCCTTGTGACATTTTATACAAAGCCTAACCCCTGTTACAAATTTAAAATGTCATGTCATGTTGGCCTGCTAATTATTAGAGTTGTCACTTTTTAAACTGGGACAAAAGTGGCGTGTGGAATAACTATCAGATTCCCAAACCGCTGTCTTGTACTTACATTTCTGTTGTTTCCTTTCATTTTCAGTTGAATGGGCCTTTCCTTTTCCACTGACAAAAATATACTCTGCATTTTCTGATGGGAGTGAAGCTTTTCTCACCAGGTCAGTATTCGCAGTTCAGAGCCGGAGCAACAGACAGTGTTATGGAAATCTGCCCCTCCATTCTTTCATTGTTTGGTGGTTGTAGAGAGCAAGGCCTCCCCTCCTTCGCAGGGCGGGGGGGCTGCGATCTGCAAATTCAAGTGGACACTTTGGGAGTAGGGTTGTCTTCTATTTTACAAAGTTGAAATACAGAAAAAACATCCACTAAATTTCATGGAAATTCGTGTCTTTTAGAAGATAGGCACAAGGTTACAAGAACGCCTGTCTGGCTGTGTGCTTCAATTTAATCGCCTGTGCCGTCAAAAAGAACGATCTGGGGCTAGCTCTAAAGACTCAGTTGTCAAGGGCAACAGCATAAGCAACCGTTGCTGCCTTAGGATGTGCAAGTGCACCCTACTGCTCATATCATGGCTGTAATTCCCAACAATTTCATCACTTCAAATCTAATATTTACCTCAGATTATTTATTCTTAGTGTTTCTTTTTTCTCTTATTCTCCTGAGCTGTAGGGACAAAAATACTAGTTTTACAGTTGCAGCATGTAAAAGCTTAATGCATCGTCTTTTTAATTGATACAATATATGTACATCCTTGTTTCAGTCATCATCATAATGCAAGAAATCCCATCTTTACATCTATACAGTGTTCCATTTGTTATCAGTATAAAAGAAAGGGTTAATAGCCACAAAAATAATAGTAATCCTGATGTGATATTACAGCCGTCTTCCAAAGGAATGGCAGAAAGGGAACTGAAAGCTAACTGACACCAAGAAAATCCAGCTTGTCACTGCAGGCTCACTGAGGTTGGGGGAGACTGATTAAACCGGTTGTTCCTTCGCTCTGCTATAGTCTCTTTTTTTATTTGTCTGAAATACACCGTGCTTGGCTTAGTACTGTACATGTTAATCATATCCCACAGCATCACTGTCTTCTATATTCGACCCTGTTCTCTTCGGTTTAATTTGCATCCCTTGTAACCTTTCTGATCTAGTCCAAGGCACTAATTACTTAGAACTCTACTTTCTGCGATTCGGGTCTCTTCCTTCAACTTCCTCACAGGAGCCAAAACCCACCTCTTCTACAGGTCGGCTAATTCTCAGATAAGTTCCCTCAGTAACAATTTAACTCCCTCCCCCCCTTAAGTCCATCCACCTATTCATCAGTGCTTCCCTCTACTCCTCTATCTGGGTGGACCGGTTGATCAGCCTCCCTCCCCACAGTGTGCCTGTATGTCAATCCCCTGCTGTGCTTTGTACGGCTTGGTTTCCTGGCAACAGACAACAGCCATAGACAAGGCTCCAGGGCAGAGAGTGCCTTTGCATTGCAGCAGCTTGCTGTAGCTAGATAGCTCGGACCAGAGCCACTGATGTTCATGGCTAAGGCTGGTGTGAGCTACAAGCTAACAGAGCTGCTGCTGTTGCAGTGCTTTGAGTCTTATCTGGAACGTTCAAGCAGGCAGACTGGACAAGAAAAGCAGTGTCCGAACCCACTGGTGTTGGACAAAGACACACAAGCTAAGATGGTGCACTCTGAAAGTCTCTGCTGTTACTTAATATGGGATTGTTGTGTTGTAGCACAGATTAAGACACCTGCACTACTGTAGAATCTCTTTAAATATATTTAAAATATATATTTATATATTTTAAATCCATAGTTGCAGTTACAAAAGGAGTAAAAATGACCCCGAGGTGCTATTTACAGTAAAATATACTTTACAACTTTACAGTTAGTAACTTAAAGATTCAAAGAAATCCTTTGAATCCTTCTAGAACCAACATAGTTAAGAGCTGTGATTCAGGCAGCTGCAGCATGTTTTGAATTAATTTGAGTCAAGCTGACAGAGTTTTGGAGTTAAAGTTGCAGTGCTCGCCTAAGCAAGTTAACCAGAAGTCCTTGTGATTGAATAAAAGCTTAGTTACGGGATTAACAGCAGAGAGCATTTCCAGAGTGGCTCCACCTTCTTTTTCTTCTGACTGCTTGAACCGTTTATTCTTTAGCGTCCATCATTTCCCTCTTGTCATTTCCTGTTGACACCTGTACACATATGCAGAGGTATACCTGTGCATTTCCACTTTGAGTTTTTAAAAAAAACACAACTTTGACATTTCTTTGTAAAGAAAAATACAAACAAACAAAATATAACACAATTTACAAACTCCTCTTTCAGGCCTGGATATTAATTATTAGTAATATTACAGTGCCATTACATTACTGCCACTAATTGGTACAGTTAAGTAATATCAATGTAGCATATTTAGTAAAATCCTTGTAGATAGTGTCATAATCTTGATGTTTTGTCTGCTTGTAATTATTGCTTGATTAGATGGCACGTGGGAAGGATTTTTCCAAACAATAATAAGTGATTGTAGGATTCTGATAAACAAAATGTAGCCAGGACAGGAATAAAAATGCAGCAGTTACTGTCACCTTTGGCAAATTTTGACCTCAAAAATTAGCCACGAGTTTTATAGTATGAAATACACATTATGCTATCATTTCTTGGATATTTGTTCATGATACAGCTGATAAAACTGGAGAATGAGAAACAGTATCCATAATCTTCATAGGAAATGTAAAAAAAGAAAGAAAACAAAACAAAAAAAGAATAAATAAAACTACCAGTACTGTACAGTTATAGCAAAACAAGACACAGTTGTGCTACAAGTGCTATATGTTCTTGGCACCTGTGGCCTCAGTCCGGAGTGAGTCCTTCAGTATTTGCCACCTCAGAGCAAAATCCTCACCAGAGGTAGAGAGAGAGAGGGGGAGTCCATGCCGTGGAGCTCCTATACTGCAGACCTCCTCCATCCCCACACACCCCTTCTTTGAACTGCCAATGTGGCACATTCCTCCCTCGCCCTTCTCATCAGGTGGAACATTTCAGGTGAAAGCCATTTTCTGACACAAAAAATTATTTCCATCGGGATCAGTTTCAAACTGGCAAAGTTGACAGCTTGCATTAAGTAAAACATCAGCAGTAGGTTGAGATACAGATATTTACAGTCACACAAATAGTCTAAAATCTAATGGAGTGGTTTTAACACTCAATGAAAGAACCAGTAGCTGCTCTGAATCCTTTTCCCACTGTTCACATCTATAAAGGAAAAAGCAACCAGGAAAGATTGAAAACAAAATGCTGGCAGTTTACATTCATGTCTGTGAGTGTTCAGCCCCAACGCTGTTGAGCACAGACACCATCAGAGTAACCCAGCACACTCACAGTCAGTACAATTGTGCAGTTTTGAATAACAGGCCCTTTTCTTTTAGTCTGTAAACGGAAGGAAATTTGATCATGATTAGTAGATATTCATACTGATTAGTTGGTTTAATAGCCACAGCTTAACGTGGCCACTATATTTGGAAAAGCTTTAGCTCCAATAGCCTCAGTTTGTGCCTCTGATGATGATAATTTACTATTTCCAAAGTAATCTGAGCTAAAAGAGCCTTCTTCAGCAGAGGAATTTATGCAGCATAGCCTCTCAAACCTCAACCATTAAGAAAGCACACTTGCATAAAAAAGAAAGACAGAAACTCAAACAAAAAAAAACGTGAAACTGTTTTTGGATTGTACGTCAGCAGAACATTTGAGAGGGATGGTGTGTATCTACTGTAAATGCACACTTGGGTACATTTTGCATACAGTTCACTACATTCTAACATTAGGTATGCAAGACCAGTGTTAAACAGAGGTGAGACCTCACAGGGCATTGCATTCACATGAGGTACAAAACAGACATTGCTCAGACTAGAAATAAATGCATCAGTCAGTGCACTTTATCTTTACGATTCCAAATTGCCTTTAAATTAGCTTAAGCCATGCAGTCCACAAGATATTTTGAACTCTAGTGCATAAAACCTCGGCAAAGGCATTTTGAATGATACTACCTCTCTTTATAATATGTACTGGTATGGATGAAATTTCTCCCAGAATACATGAAAGGGCTTTGAAAATTTCATCAGGCTAAGACTGATATTGGCAGCAGCAGAAATGGCTCACAATAGACAGACTTCACATTCTTCAACAAAGATCAAAAAGTCCACCTCTCACTCTCATCCTCATCCAAGTCCTACAAATACTGGTCTGGAGGGCCTGAGTGCATGAGAAGGGATAACTGATGTTAAGATGTTTCACAATCACAGTTGATGTGATTCTGCGAACACACCCTCAGTACCACTGACTTCTCACTGATACCAGAGTTCACCTCAAGGGAAATGGATGTCATAATCTAATCCTCCTAGTTTAATAGGGACATTATGAAGGTCAGTGGTAGTTGTTTTTTCCAGAAACATCACAAAATACAGTCAGATTCTCTGTTGACTCTCCAGCAGCAACCAAGTTCAAAGCAGATGCATCAAGGTTGTGTGAAGCATCCTCTGAAGAATAACATATGAAAACGGTACTGTTTGATGCCTTCAGTGCTTTCATACCTTTACTGTTGAATTTAAATCTTTGATTGGCTCAATTTGAAAGATTAAAATCATGACAGTTGCTAAGCCTCAGCTGGGATTGTTTCAATAGGAGTTAAGGGGAAAAGGCCATAGCAACCATGAATGCTGGCATACAGTCGTGTTAAAAGAGCTAACTAAGGTCACCTTTTGTTAATTGTGAGTAATCATTCCAAATTAAAGAGGAAAAAATTGGCATTTTCTGTCTCATTTTAGGAATTTGAGGACAATGAAGAGGAAACAGCCATCACCTGTGTCACCTGGAGCATTTGTACTAGAAAAAAGACGCAGGATGTTGGAATATAGAATTTTGCTCCTAATAAACCGTTAAGTCGTTGAAAGTATGACCACAAGCTGGTCAAACATAAGAAAGACTCTTATTCTCCAGACTCTCTTGTCCTTTCTTGTCCTCCAGCCAGTGACAGATGAGTGAATCGCTGCTTTCAATTTCATCAAGGTTTTAAGAATTGGATACAACTCGTACCGAAACAACGGTCGGCTGCCTTGTAAAGATTCCTATGCACTTCCTTGTGGCTGGTTTTTATCTCAAACCTTTGTCTTGATCTCAAAAAAGAACAATTTGAAATGCTCTAAAGTCTAAACCATTATAAAAACGGAGCGTTTTTATTTCAACTGTATGCCGTGTGGTTGGAGTTTCTCCCCTTAAAGTTATATTTGCATTCATAGACACATTTCATGCAAATGGTAGTTTTTTTTTTCTACTCAAAGAAACACACATTTATTTTATATGTTTAAAAAAGCTTATTTTCATTATATATAGATAGTATATATAGTACATATATGTCAAAATTTTTTCTATGCTTTTCCAGGGCAGGCACCGTACACACACTGGGTACAGAGGCATGCCACACTTGCATTGCTTTTTGCATTCTACAGTTGGTTGGCTGGCAGGCATAATGTCATCCAGGCAGCACTGCAGTTGGTGAGTGTATTCTATGTCTGCACCAACTCTTATCACACACACACTCACACACTTTCTCTCCCAAAGACCGAGTCCCTTGTATCACACCTATGCACACACAACCATACATCATGTGCAACCTGGCACCAGCCTGTCTGTCGTCAGAGAAGCAGCGTCATGCTGCCCAGATGACATCAGAATAGGGGCTGGGTCTAAGGACTGGTCTAACAAGCTTCAAATGGAGTCATTAAAGCAGTGCGGCAAGGCTCCAGGGTACATGCAGAGATGGGAAAGGAATGGATGGGACCTTTAACCGGATGGGTCAAAGGAGGGGTGCAGAGCTTATATGAAAGGTCTAGCCCAGGGTTGCAGACAGATTCATAAGTGGGATGGAGGGAAAGGGAAGCAAGGTGTGGATTGGTGGTGCTAACTTTGTGACATTAAATTAGAGTTCTTTTTTTTCCCCTTTTTTTTTAACTTATGTGCTTTTTTTGTCACGTTTATGTTTAGTTTTTTACAAATAGTATGATAGTACAACTTAGGCTCAGCGGAGTGGATGGCTGAATCTACTGCTGGTTGTTTGCCAGGAGATGGAGGGAGAAACGTTGACATTCGCTACATGAGTTTTCAGCTCTACACAATATAAATACATGGAGTATGAGGGATAGTAATGCCAATATATGGGTTCAAATAGTTATTTGCTATTTGTGCTCAGTCATGTACTGTAGGTTTGCAAGTATTGCTAGTCATGTCTTACCCAAGTTGTTCCCCAATAACCTGGATTCATTACGTGAAGTGTAGACTGCAGCTACTTAGTCATTGTCGTAGTTTTGACAGTAAAATTTGCATATTAAAATGTGGCATCTTTCTTTAAAGTTATAAAATTTACAAATTATTAGTTAAACTGTGAACATATTCAAAACCTTAGAATTTATCTTGGTTCAATCAGTAAACAGTTTTTAAGTACACATAGAAAGTAGTAGTGTTAAGTTAGATAATACTTGACTCTTATAGAGAGAAAGGTTCATCATATTCTTTAGAGGCTTGGTCCAGTGTCAAACCATAGCCTCATCAAATGCACATACATACACATACAGTGACATACTCTTTGACAATCACACTCACATGCATGCACACACACGCGCCCACGCACACACACAAGCTCTGACGTGCAGCTATATCATGTCTTGGGATCTGACACTGCAACGAGAAAGCTGCACCCTCTTGCCACCTCAACCAATTACAGACCCTCTCCTCAGCTCCAGAGAGAAAAGAAGTGAATAAATGATCATTGAAATAATTTTTTTCTTTTTTAAAAAAAGAGGGGGAGATATAGTCAAATAATCAGTGAGGAGAGCACAGAGGAAGGTGTGTGGGGAAGATGCACTGTGTTGATTCACGTGCACTTAGGATGCAGGATGCACAGTGCATCTTTCCGGTTGCCATCCTGTGATCTTTCTCTCACTGTGGGGGTCAGCAACACACTCTCACTGTGCTTCAATATGGTGTCTTGAGAGTATGGGGAACAGCCAAACTGTTTGTTTTGTGCAACCACATTTCTGTCTAAAACTTACACTCAAAATGTAACACTGCATCACTGGTTTTTATGGATGTGCGGACTGAAAGCACACCTACTTTTTTTTTCCTTCTTCCTCTCAAGCAAAACCATATCTGCCATCCTATCCACAGGACCCCCCCAGTGCAGCAGTATGCAAATGTTTCATTGTGCTCTCCTGCAGCAAAACCATTATACAGTCAATGGGCAAAACCCATCAGCTGAATTCCAGCGTGGGAAAACTGAGGGGTTGGGGGAGGGGTAAAGAGGGGAGTTTGTTAAATTGTAATAAAGGGGAGTTTTGATCTGAGTCACATGATCTTGAGGCCAAAGGGGCTGGGGAGGGTGCTTAGTTGGGGTGCCAGTTGAGATATTTTTTTTCTCCCACAGTGGAGAAGGAAGGGGAAAGATACAAAAAATAGATTAATAAAATAGAAGAAAACAAATAAACTCTCATTTAAAAATGTAAAAGTATAATACAAAAAATAGCAACAAAAGTGAAATATTAATAAAAACGTTAGTGACTTTAAGATGAGATAGTAGAAGTGTTACTCAAACATTTCTAATGACATGAAGTAAATAAAAGCTGTCAGAGGAGAGGATGCAGTCGGGGCTCTGAGGTGAACGAGGGTTATTGCTCTCTCTGTCCCTCTCTTCCTCCATCTCCCCCTCTCCATCTCTCTCTCTCCCTCTCTCCCCGTCACCTCTCACTCCTCACGAAGCTGCAAGCGGTAGCGGCTGTGGCGGATCTGAAAGAAGAGCCTCTCCAGCGGCGAGCGGCTCATTCCGGGTAGCCTGTAGTCCTCGCTCTGGCCCGTTCTGCGGAAGCCCAGCGACTCGTACAGCTTGTGGGCGGCCAGCTTGACGGCCGTTGTTCCGAGGACCACGGCGGCGTAGTTGTTGCGCACGGCGTACTCCAGAACACGACGACCCAGCGACTTGGCGATGCCTTTACCACGGTAGCGGGAGTCCACCGACATGCGCCGCAGCTCCACGGTGTTGTCCTCCTCGTGACCCTGCGCGGCCACAATGCCCACCACCCGTCCGTCAAGCACTGCCACCCAGAAGCAAGAGCCTAGCAAAAGAAAAGATAACAAAAAAGTTTGATGGAATTAGACCTACTGAAAGTGTTAAAGTTACAGCCAAACAGTTAAAGTAAGGCAAGGTCACACTGCAGGTCTTCATGCTAAGTTCCCTTTTTTTTTTTGTGAGGTTGTTCACGTTATAATTTAAATGTGACCTCCATCAGACTACAGTGTGAACAATCTAAGGCAGGGATTCCCAACTCTGGTCCTCAAGGCCCACTGTCCTGCAGACTTGTGATGTTTCCCTGCTTCAACATACCAGACTCAAAGTAATGGCTCAATAGCAGACTTGTGCAGAGCTTGTAGATTCATTTAATTTGAATCAGGTGTGTTGCAGCAGTGAAACATTGAAAACCTGAAGGATAGTGACCCTTGAGGGCCAGAGTTGGGGATCACTGATCTATGGCCCTGAAGTGACCTCCATGTGCAGAAGAAAATGTGACGTGTTTATGGAAGCAGCTTTTGCTGCAGAAACAGCACTTCTGTCCCTCGAGTGACGCAAAAGTTGGTAGAAATGCAACATGACTGTTCAGATTGAGGTCGCATTGAAAAACATCAGATATGTCTCCAGTTTAGGACCATATGAAAGTGGTTTGGGTTTAAAATATAAGAATTATGCTTTCAGTCTATTATAATAAGCTAATAAAAAAAGAGTCAGATTTGAGCCACTTTTGCCTGCATTGGAAAATTTAAGACAGATATTGTTAGTATAGTACAGCAAGTATGAGAACTGAGAAGAACAGCCCACTGAGCCTACTGTCTCTGTAAAGCCTACCACCTGTCTGCTGGCTGTAGACTCATTTACTTTGCAGAAAGGAGAACGAGAAGTGTGAGCCCTCCCTCTCTCCATCTTAGAAATGATAAATGACCACATTGCTCAAAATGTGGCACTATTCCTTTAAGACACTGCATAATTATCGTGGCCAAAAATAATCACCATGGTGATGCAACATCTAAAAAAAATCTTGGGGAAATTATATATACTGCACTCACACTGATTAATCTTTATCTTTTACATTTTATTGTACCTTTTTTCATTTTAGGCAGAGGCAGTTGCAGTAGGCTACAGACTAAGAGGTAAGGACAAAAATTGGGGAAAAACTGTGTGTTTTCAGTAATGTTCTACTTCATCAGCTGAGATCATATCATATCCTTATTTTCAGCATGATATAGATTTTTTATTATTATCATTATTGTAAATACCAGAATATTGGCTGAAAAAAACACGACTAATTATGATCCTCAAGTTAAGAGAAGCGAACAACGTCCTGTGCTCACATCGACGGCACAATGTTGTAACAGCTTAAATATCCTATTGTTGATACCAAAAAACGAGATTAGAGGAAAAGCTGCATGGAGTTAATGAATGAGCTGGACAGAGACCAGTGTCTGATGGGTGCCTAATGGCATTAGCCACTCAGCAAGACTCTGCTGATTAAAAGCTCAAGAACATTACAGAACATAACAGAACAGTCACATTGGACTTGCAGTTAAGTGGAGCAAAGTAACTGAAACACAGATGTCAGACAAGAAAAAAAATATGTATTTTATCCAAATCTCACTTGTTATGTAAAAACTACATGGAAAGAATGAGGATTTGGACATTTTTACAACAACTCGTACAGATTAGGATCTTCCTGAGTAAATCAAATGCTGATAACAGACACACTCACAGACAGACAAACAAGGTTAATACATTGTGGGTAAAAATGTCAGCAGACAATGCACCTCCACCAGACATATCAGCCCCTTTGATATCGATCTTTATTCAAGCTCCAGTTTATAAGTTGTTCACTTTGATGCAGAGAGATAACACTTCAGTTTTCCTTTTCACCCATGAATGCCATTTTTCAAAGACAAAAGCCCAGATTGGAGGAGAAAGGAGCATCCTTAACATACCAAACATCTTCAGTATAACTTAAGGTTCCTTTTTGTCAGTAGTTATAATAGTTAAGTTTAAAATAGCGAGTAAGAAGTGTTATGAGTCATTTTGACTTGCTTCTTCTCTTCAAATTATTCTACTGAATCTTTTAATCACATCATTTAAAAAAAACAAAAAACATTATACTGTGTTGGCCCTGGCTTAACCTCCTTTACAGATCATAATCTTTCAAAGAAAAAGACCCTCTGCTCTTCTTGTTTTAGTTGTGTAACAATGTTAAATACCCTCTAACGTCATGTGTTGGCAGCGGTTATATGGTTTTGTACTAACATACCATCTGTTTGTTAAAGATGAAGTCAAATCTGACTTTTCCGTGATTGGCAGAAGCTGACTCGTGGATCTGCTGCTCATGAGCTCGAGTCCTAATACGCCCTCTGTGACATGGCTTTCTCTTTCATGCCTTCACACATAACCTCTCTTAATAGTTTCTGTTGAATCTCTCACTCGTGCATACTAAAACAGGTGGTTACAATGACATCATGTTTCTGCTGGAGTCCCCGTGTGTCAGCGGGGATTTGATGCCCCTGCAGGCTCGTGTTAAGCTGGCCCAGACGCTTCTGTCACTGAATCAAACAACTGTGATGAATGCATGAAGCTAGCAGCAGCAGGCGATCCCACGTACTCGCTGCCCTCCAAGTGTGCAAACAGAGATTCACTAATCTGTTGCGATTTGCATTTTGAAGCCTGAACATTATCTAGTTTGCTTTTTTCGCTGAAATGTTGCATCCTGAACACCCTGAATAAGTAAAATTAGCATCCTGTCACCCCAGTGGAAATGTTGCAGATTCCCCCAGAAGGCATATTTTTCCGTCAGGTATGAAAACTTTAGGTGAAGAAGTGGCTTTTTCGGAAGCTTCGTGTGATGCATGCATGATCTGTGGGATCTGGATCAAATGACTGTGCACTTAACTAAGATCATGTTCCTGATCGTGTTTTTTAATGCAATCAAACTGTTGTTTTTTGACACTTTTTTTGGGACACCAGAGGGTGTGGATGATTATGTTGAGCTTTGATGGATTACTGTTTCACAGATTGTACAACTCAGACTTGCAAAGTTGTAAGTGGTTAAGTACCTTGCAGCATTCACAAATAGCACAGAACGAGGTTTATTATGGACAGATGTCAAATCTGCGGATGTCAACTCCTTTGGCACAGTTCTGGCGTTATTGTGTTTGTGTGTATGCTGCGTGTGCGTGTTTGTGAGTGTTGGACAGGAGAAAGAGGAGGGGGGGGCACGCTTGCATGAAGCCCTCCTGACCATCTGTCTGGACTGAGTCTGTGCCAGGAATGAGGGCAGCTCAGGAAGGCATGCACAGCAAGCACTGCCCTGCTCATCAGGGTGTGCACATTACTTAATACTGTGTCTCAGAAAGATCACTCACAAGGGACAATGAGCTAAACGGGGGGTTGAAATTTTACAACTCATCCTGCCCCTCTACTCTTGATCATCTCATCTTTTCCAGTGAAAGCTAAAAAGTATGTAGTGACCACTAAGCTTTCTGACATCACTGTTCAGGGTACATTACATACGCTGCCTCTGGGTCTGTCGCTGTTTAACTGAAGATTTGTATTTGATCCTCCAAAAGGCTTTTTTAAACAAGACAAATACCTGTCACAACTCATCCAAAATTTGACTTTATTTTAATTGTTACAACTCTTGCATCCATCGTTGCCAATTTGAACTTTTTACTGCACTGCAATAGTTCAGTCATTATAGAGAATGAAAGACATTGTGTCACATTGCATTCTGGGTAGTGGTGGCCATGGGGAGCCAAGGAAGGAAAGGAAAGACTCAACATCATCTGAGAAACAGAGGAAAGAGCAGATGGATGAGGTAAAGATCAAGTTGAGGAGAGAACAGAGAGAAGCTAAACAAAGGAACAAAACAGTAATAACTTTAAAAAAAATACAGGAAATGAACTGCGTTGATCTGTAGGTAAGTAATCTCTTAAAGAAACTGGGTGTAATCTTTTCATCCCCCGCAATACCTTTACTATTATTCCTCAACCTTACTTCTGTTGTATAAAGCTGGACAGCAGAAAAATCTCACCATTTGAGATAAAACTTCTACTCCAGATGTGGGAACACAGCAAACGCTAAGCATTTCTTTATTTTTTTCTCTTTATGTGACTAACACATAAACAAAATAACATTTAACTCAGCTATGACTGTCACTTCCATCTCTTACAGTCCCAAAATGCCTTGCACTTTTTCTTATGTGCTCATGCAGTGAGAAAAATGAATCCGATTAAACTAGAAGAGCTCAGGAATGGGACAGTAACCGCAGAGGTCGAACTTTTCCTGCAGGGTTATTGTTGCTTTTGTTGGACAGATGGTCCAGTTATTTGTTTTTTTTCCTATTTTCATTTTAATACAAAAAACAATGGATAAATCAATATAGGAGACTATATACCCGTAGCACTTGTATGACCTGTATGACCTCTCTCAATACATGCAGATCAACCAGGTCAGAGTTGATATCTAAAAAGGGGGTCATCAAGCATTTTAAATGAAAAGATTACATCGCTACGTTTGGGTTGGCTGTAACCTTTGAATCTTGTTTTTATCTTTCTTCTTTATACTGTTCTTTTGAGCAAGGCATTAAGTTCCCTGTTGCTCCAGCTCAGCAGCTGCCCAAGCTCAACGCAGCGTTAATACAGTGCACCGCCAGTGTTCTGGTGTGTGTGTGTGTAAATGGTATGAATGAGCTTACTCACTCAGAAAAAAAGGACTTAGAGAACGAGAGGAAAGAGGCACAAAAAGAAGAAGTCATGTATATGTCCTCTTTGAAAGAAGGAGTAAGCAGAGGAGGATGGTGGGGCATCTGTGTTAACAGTAATAGTGATGTCTCTGAAAGGAGCTATTATTGCTGCTGGGACGTACAAATACAAAGGGGGGAGGGAGGAAAGATGGAGAATACAGAGGGGGGGAGCCTAAAGAATACAGATGATCTCAAGAGGAGAAATCAATTGAGTAGAGAGTGAAGGTGAGAAAGAGAGGAAGAGCTCTGGAAATAATTTGCAAGCAAAAATCTGATTACTGTATTTTAAATGCAACAGATATAATTTCTTACTCTGCTTTGCAAGGATTATTAGTATGTCTGTCTAAATATGTGTGGGAGTGTTAAACACTTGATGATCCTGTGAGCTGAACCCATTAGAACCCCCCCCCTAAAAAAAAAAAACACTCATACACTTCTACACTTTCACACACAGGAGCTCATACCCGGGAATTGTCTCTATAGAGTAACAAGATTATTCACGTTTCCTCCAGATGAAACCTAGAGGGCTAATTCGGTTGATAAGCGTTCAGTCTAGACGCCGCCTCACTGTGCTGTAGTTCACTTGTTTTATGAGGCAGACACAGTTTGAGCGCGCTGGGGATGTAAGAGGCTTGACTTTGTGTATTCTCGCTAATTATTTAGTGTTTACATTTTTCTGTGTCGTTGCAGCGAACGTTACGTTTACGAACCATGATAAAGCGTTACACTTATGTCAATTGCTTTGATAAGTGATTCTCTCTCTCTCTGTCTCTCTCTCTCTCTCTCGCACTAAAACAATTGCAAAAATCTGCTTCTTTTTTTCTCCATATTTAGTTGTTTTGTAGTATTAAATTCTTTGTGTAATAATTTCTAATTGCTTTAATTGTCAAAGCTAGAGCATGATCTGTTTCTAATATTATTCCTACTGTATATATTCTTAAGATGCTCTATAATGTCTCCTTTGGTCCTTTGCTGCATGCACAACCTCCTTAATGCATTCACCAAGACACACCCTGCACTTGAGGTCAGAGTGCACGCTGGGAGAATAGATTAGCCTGTCACACTGAACCCACGCATCAGCAGTTTCTTCCTCCGCCACCAGCAAATGAGAGTGGGTGGAGGTGACTGTCAGATGCAGGACACACTGTCCACATGTACATACGCACGTACGCACATAAATAATTCATTCATACTTAAGCGAAGATTCACACCAGAAGTCTTTTCCACTAGTCTGGCCATTAAGCTTAAAACAAGACATAAAGAAGGTGGATCCACTGATGTGTGTGTCATCACACTAGCAGAGCCCAACGCACTCCTCCTAGTGTGTACTCCTCCCTGTTATACTGCCATTAGCTCAGAAAAACTCTTTATGTTCACTTTATTGTTGGTGTTGCTGCCCCGCTTCACATCCACACGTCTGTTTCTGTTTGTTTATATGCGTGCTGCTCCATTTTACACACATGCAACACTTTAATATGTCCACGCTATTGTTCACATGACTGCTGTTACAAACAACCTGAGCCCCATCTGCCTCTTCATTCCTATGGTCAAAGGCCATCATGGTGGGCGTTTACACACAGCTGCAGAATCATCATGATACGCTGCCAGATGCAGACACAAAAATAAGCTTTTCAAATTCACAGGTCATGATAAGGAAACTGATCAGCGATCACGTTCTGACAACCTGTCTAATATTGACTATGTTCTTCTAGAGCTCTGTCGGATCTTTACACCTTTACGTAACCTTTTTTTTTTAGAAAAATCTTGAAGTCTTGCTCTTTAAAAGCTTTGATCATGCTCTACTTCTGTCTTCCTGATGTTATTGTGTATCCCTAAACTTCACCCAGACATACTATTCCTGCCTGAATTTACCCAAACTGCAGATCTTTAAAGGTTTTCTTTTCATTCTTATCTTTAGTTCAGACAAGTAATCCCTTGACTGTCCATAACAACAGGCTTCAGACTAAAGATAAATCACTGTTATTAGTCACCAGTAGGTCCACATACTGAGAAAAAGTTCAAAGTGAAAATTAATGAAGCTGCTGATGACACATCATGTAGTCTCTCCAGCATATGTCTTTGTTAAGTATTGATTTAAGTGGAATGTAAAACACAGGCTGAAGAGGTAGTAGTGAGACTACAATGTATTATTAATCTCAGGCTCCACTTTCACAAAACACCGAACAGACAAGATAGACATACCTGCGGAGAACAGCTATAAATGACTTGTGAGTTTTCCAGTTTGTAGTTTTGTAAAGTGTGAGATGATTATGTGGTTGACTTTATGACATGGATCTAAGGAATACTGATTATGTGAATCATTTATCAGATAATCATTGTGTTCACTGACACTAAGAAAAGAAATACATGTTTTCATTGGTGCTTATATTGTAGCCTCTAAGTTATTATTAACATCATCCATCCATCCATTATCTATACTTGCTTATTCCAGTGTAGAGTTGCAGGGGGACTGGAGTGTTCATCTTTTTCGCCTACAGATAACAAATGAGCTCATTTATTGAAACTAGTAGAACTGTATCTCTTTTCTGCCATTGATAAATTAATTTTAGTAATGTAAATATACATTTATTTTCATGAGCTCGGAGGAAACATGCATGGTGGGCCACTGCACCGCCTCCTCTGCACCTTCAGCACAGATGAGATTAAGAGAGGAAGAGGAGCAGGAGTTGTACAGGTGGGAGACAGAGAGAGAAAATGCAGTGTCTCAAATTGCAACAAGATGAAGGGATAGAAAAGGAGAGCACAGAAAGAAGCATGCCTTATTAATCTGAGATGCTACGGCTGACAAGTCAGAAATATCCCCAGGAGACCCCTTTGTCTCTGCTAACTAGCAAGCTCTTGATTTCTTTCCTTCTCACCAACACAAAATATCTTCCATTGCAGAACGCCTCTCCCTCACATGCTCCCATTTTTACTCACCACCTCCCATCACACTTTTTCACTTTCTCTCTGTCTGTCTCCCTTATTCTATCGTTCAGAGCTAAAATAAGCACAGCAGGTATCAGTGGAGGAAGCTGCTCTCACCCCTGAAACACCCACACTCGTACACGTATTATAGTTGACCCACGTTGATGGAATAAATCAGGACTGCAACAGAGTGGGAATGCGGTATGCGAGCTATTAAAGTATGGTTAAAAATGTTGCATCCTTTACCTCATTTGGGCCTCTGATGGCTCAAGTAGCTGTATATGAGACATAGTTTTCAAATTAGATAAACCTGTGAGATATGAAACTTGCTGACATTTAGCGCAGTTTAGTGCAGAAAGGCGCTATTAGCAGTCACAATGACGAAGCTGGTGCTTGTTGGGGTTCCTTGAAAGAGTTTTAACTCAAGAATGACCTAAATATTCCAGCTGTTGACCTTTTTAACTAGCAAAAAGCAACAAATACCTACAGTAAGAGTATGATCAGAAAACCAAATCCCCGTATTTCTACTGTAATTAACTTAACATAAAATTGTCCAAGAATATGATTAGATTGAGATAGTTTACAAAGTAGCCGTGTGGCTTTTTTACTTAGATCAACATTATGAAATGTCCTGCTCATTCCTGCGACTCCTGCTAAGACTAGATTAAGCCTTTCAGATTTTTGTCAGAGTACAGGGGTGAAAACATCTATGAAGGTTGGCTCCAAGCTGACAACTCTGCAGCTGGGTCATTGTCATAGACAGAAATACAACAGGAAGTAGTTCTGTGCAGATAATCCGTACCTGTGTCGTTGTATTTTTTGCTCTGGGTTTCTGTAAGAAAAATTGCTCTGAATTGAGTAGTCTTTTGTTCTCTTGTAATTTCTTTGAGCAGATGCTGTGTAGTTTATGATCAGTGTTGGATATATTGATCGGCACCATTGATTTGTCCCTGCTGATGAAGGACATAGAAAGATGAAAGAACTGTGCCAGCAGCTGCTGCATTTTAATGAAGTATAGCTTTCGAGTTGTCAAGCACTTATTGAACAATCAAATTTGAATAAAAAACCTTTAGAAACTATGAGTTACATCTAGTCCTTCAGTAAATACTCTGTAAACTCGACCTGACCGGGAATCCTTTTTTTTATCCTCCCCACCATTACTCCATTTTTCTTCTACAACCTCTCTGCCTGCATGCATGCTTTATTTCCCATCAAATGAAAGAGATGATAGAGTGAATGATCATAACAGACACTCAGTTCTCTTAACTAGAAATATAACATGCGGGTGTACTACTACTAAGTTTACTGTTATAGTTTCTATTGCAGCAGTATCTCGTCTTATATCATAAGACTCCGTTGCTCACATAAGATATGCTTTCACTGCCTTTAAGTTCCTGAAATGTGCCAAATGTTTCATTCTGTACATAATGATACACTCCTACATTCTGGGCCAACCGAGCAGCACAGCACATATACTGTAACAAATGACAGTGACGTCAGCTGTGCCTCTCCCATCAGAACTGAACATTGGTACCCAGGTGTTCATCCCCACGGGCCCATTCAGTTTGCAGGGTTGTAATCATTAGCATTGTCCAGGAGCAGTGGTGCCTGACCCCCTCTAAACCATCATGGCCCTGCAGCAATAATGGGAATGCTAAATTGCAGTTGTGTGTGCTGTGGATTATCAAGCCACGGGGGCGCAATGTCAAAAAGGAATGGACAAAAGGAGGGGCAATTGACCGGCTTAACTAACACCTGCTTTTTGTGTTGGCCACGTGTTTTGGGTTAACAGGGGATAAAATGTGTCCAAGAAGTTACAAGGCAGGAAAATGTGTCTGGAATTTGTGGGTTTCGGCCGCCTACGCCCAGGGTTAGACTCCCCGAGGAGGATGAATAGTTTGAGATGACACCAGAGGTGGATTGATTTTTCCAATTAGAAACTTTGGTGGAGGAAATGAGCCTTGCCGACACCAAGTGTACTGCAGAAAGTGTATCAGCAGTCTCTTCTCTGCAATCAATAGCCCTGTGATGCCCTCCACCCCCACCCCCAGTGGCCAAGTGGAGCTCAAAGAGGAAGCGAGTGGGGGAAGGAATGGAGAAACAGATAGGGAGGAGGGGTGGGAATAAAGGAGAAGGGAAGCAGAGAGAAGACCTGCATATTTAATGCTTTTCCTCAGCTCTGCCCGAGGATCCTCGAGACCAAACCGTGTTTTAAATGTATGTGTCAGTCAAACTGGCTTCAATTTGCTTCTCTGGGTTTTTTACTCTTATCCTTTCTGCTTTAGCCAAAAGTGGCTAACTTTGTAAAGCAGGCACTGGCAGCCATTGTATCTCATCTGCAACAATCATGATTTATTTTTGGGAATATGATGGTGGAGCATTGCCTTCTGACAAACCACACATGTATATACGTGAGAGCAGTGAGGTTTCCCCTCCTCCTTACCTGTGGGTTTCATGTAATAAGCCTCTATGTCAGCCATGTCCGTGTGCAGAGCACAGTCCAGATAATTGTGGATAACTTTCCTGCTGTAGTAGTAGCGCGCACCCATGAGAATCAGGGGTGCACAGAAGGTCAGTGTGACAGATTTGGTCACGAAAAAGCACATTACTATGGAGAAATGGAAGAAAAGTAAACGAAACCTGTCAGAAGAGAGAATCACATGTTTGATTTTTGGCAGAATTTGACACAACAAAGACAGAGAAGAACAATAACAGAGACATTGTGATAATATTAAGTATTACCCTTGTGTTGAAGTCTAAATGCAATAAATCATTACTTAGATCAAGAGGAATTAGGGTTATTTTTTAACACAAACCCACTTTCGCCAGACTGTGAAGTAAGGCACAAGATTATATCTGCAGGGGCACAAACATTAACATTGCAGAGTGAAACGTTTTTCTTTTTAAATTAGTACATGTTAGTATTGATTCAATTAAACCAGGGCATTACATATTGGAGTTATTAGTCGATGTAACGCTGGGGGGCGCAAAGGGTAACAGAAACAAGCAGGATGGATGCTGCGCAACGCATGTTCAGAGCCATGCAAGTAGTTATACTCTGCAACTTAGCGCAGGGTGAAATTTAATGAGAAAAATCGCTGCAGTGTAGAGAAAAAATACTTTTAGTTCAATTATATCAATAAGTGTCGAATTGGTGCAGTCGCTTCTGTGCCGAGACGTTAGGGAAAGCGTCAGCACTGCGTGTGCGCACAGCGGGGGATTTTAATCTGCTTGCTGGGAGTGCGCAGCGGAGTGATTTTTTTTCCCTTCTTGTTCTTTTTTGTTGTTGTTGTGCGTGCGCGCACCCTGTGGGCCAATCCTCAAATTCATCCACTCATTCATTCACGGCACCGGCATGTCACCGCATCATCAGCAGGCCCGCCAGTTACAGCTACACATGCAGCATGCGCCTGCCATGCCTTTTGTTGTTTGGTGAGCAACGTGCCGGTGTGCCGGCGGAAAGGAAGCCGCGTTGGCAAAGCGCGGAGCTGCAACAAATTTCAGCTGAACTGATCCTCTCCTACACGGTCAGATAGTACAGATATATTAGATTTTTGTGGGATTTAAAGAAAATAGTTTATTTAATAAATCACTTCAGGATGCAGACACTAAAACAAAGCGCAGTAGAGACGTGTGTTCCAACGAAAGCTTCGTGGAAAAAAAGAGGAAAAAAACGAGGCTACATACATAATTAATGTCAGATCATAATGAAGTTTCCATTGCATTAGAAAAGTGGGTCTATTAAAAGTATTCCGCTACATGAAGGAAAGTAATGGTCGGACTTACCTGTCAGAAGAGCATATAAAAACTGGGTCTTGGGCTGTTGTCTGATCCCCCTAAACGCCGTGTTGGGTATCCGCTCCATGATACCTTCATAAAAGATGCGCCGCACCTCCTCCTGATCCCCGCGCTCGAACTCGCGGATAAAAACCGCATCTTTTCTCACATCCTTGGCCTCGGCGGGGTTAAGAGCCACGCTGGAGGCAGGAGAGCTCCACATCATCGACTCTTTTTTGGTCCCAGGTATAGCATCGTGTTCATCCGCAACAATTTTAGTCTCGCAAACCATTTTGGGAGACGAACAATGCATGCAACTGGCTGCAAAAAATACAACTACAGTTCGGAAAGGAAGAAAAAAAAAAAGAAAGAGAGAAATGATTGGGGGAAGAATGAGTGAAAATGGATGATGCGTAAGATTTTCTTAAAAATGGGCGAAACGATAATGAGGGGGGGATAAGACGAAAGGGGGATGTTCTGCTGCAACCCTGAGAGTTTCTGACGACCAAGACTTGCCGGTGTGATTCAAGCAGTATTTATAAGCGAGCAGGGCGGGTAGATTGGGTTCAGGGGTTGGGGAGGTCCTCCCGCCGCACAGATTGGATGCTGACTGTCGAGGAGGGAGAGGGAGGGGGGGATCTGAACAGGCTTATGTGTGTATTTTGAGAAAGTGGACCCATGAGGTGGGGTGTGATGGCGAGAGTGCGTAGTGTTTCTGAGCAGGTTTGTCTTCATTATGTCTTACAGTGAGCTGGATCCCCGCTTTATTGGGATTCTAGGATGCATTACGCAGCGGGGAGGCGCGAGGTAAATCAGGGGCGATGCCTCAAGCAAGACAGGACCACTGCAGACCTTTTGGAAACGCTCTGACACTTTTTAAGCTTTTAGGATGTGTTTAATAATGCATTGTTTATTATTAAATCCACAGTAAAAATCAGGCTGGAACAGGCTTTTGGATATCTTCGTTGTTGCGCAGATTTTTTTTTTTTTTTAATGCTTCTTTTACAATTAAGGAGAAAAAACACCCTCAACCCTCCTCCCCCTATAATACATTTAAATGTCCAGATATGGTTTTACAATAAAGAGATTAGTGGCTGCACACTCCGCACAGTGGGCTGTTTGCAGCCTCCTCTGCCGGGTGACTGACAGCTCTGCTGCACTGCAGTGATTCCTCCATGGCTTCCCTTCGCTTCGCCACCCTGCTCCTCCTGTCATACATCACTCCCAACATGGAGATTACAGCTCGCCTTACTGCGCATCTGAAACCCCGTCCGTTGTAGACTTGTGGCGCACTGTGCACCTGCGACAATTCTGACTGAACCCCCGCAGCGGTGAAGGGGATGAGAGGGATGCCTGATCGGCTTCTTTGTTGTCCCCTATACCGTCACGCGCACCCTGTGTTTGACCGAGACTCGATCTGTCTTGAACAAATCTACTTTTTTTTCTATGTGGAAAACAAAGTGCGTGTATTTAAGATTTGCAGATTTCAACACCCATTAAAGATGAGGGGGAAATGGGAGGGTGAAGGTGGACAATAAAGTCATGTTTGCATAAAATACGTCAATAAAGTCTACATCCATCCCTGTGCAAATATGAGCTTTTATCCCCATGGGGATATCATTAAGAAAAGAAGATTTCTTCATTCAGTCCTAAAGAAAATATGCAAATATGTTTTTGCTCTCAGGCGGCAGTTCTGTCTGGAAGTGCGGAAACTCTTCGTAGCCACAGTCGCATAACGCAGAACTAGTTTGAACTGGATCATCTGAGGCAACTTGCAATTGATAAAGCTGTATCCACCCCCATTCCCTCCTCCTCAAGCTCAAGGTGTCCCCCTCCTCCTAACCAGAGAGTAGGAGGAGGGCAGCCACATATCCTGCAGCCTCTCAAAGTCCGCACATACTCGGCTCAGTCCGAATATTTGTTCCACACACACAAAAAAATGCGGTTTAAAGAGGATTTTATGTGCACCGGCACATCCTTTACGGCGAGTTGCACTTTATCCACCAGTAAGATGATGCTCTGAGCATGCGCAGTGTCTCTTTTTAGCTGACTAGTGCTGCCTTCATGGGCTGTCGGTAATGTCGTTACATGATGAGTGTGCATCAGTGGCAAAAGTATAAAAACATCCTATCTTAACAAATGAGAGCAGGCATCTGTTACAACATCTAAGTTGAATAAAAGAACAAAAACACGTGTTTGTGAATGTATATTTAATCTTTTATTGCTCTTGTTGCCATTCCCTGCAGCTGCAACTCTGAACTCCATTTTTGAAAGATAACATTTAGATAAATATTCTGCCCGTAAATTAATACAAACACTTTTTAAAAAAGAGAAAAGTTAGATATATTAAAAAGGAAGATAAAAATAAAGTTAATTATGATGTTATTAATGTTCAAGTCTGAAATAGCTCCAGGTTCTATGCAATAATCTTTGCTTTCAGATCAAATAAGTTCTGTGTTTTAGAGTTACTGTATTTCTGACATATACATTTTCTTAAAATCTGGATCCAAAATGCATGTCATACCTCCAAAGAGGATGAAAATGCAGACAAATTCTGTTTTCACTGTTGCAGTGTGGTGTCCATATTAGCAGGAAGGAGTTTAAGGATGACAAAGATGCCCAAAAAAGAAACTTATGGAAGAGATGCCATTCCAGCAATGAACAAAATACCTGTATGTAGAGACATGCTTTGATCCATTGTAGTATGAAATACAACTGAGTAAAGAACCTCATGAGTTTTCATTTGATAAAGATACAACAGAACTGAAGTATTATCCAAAACTGTATCACTCTTCTAGTAAATGCATCACTTCTAACCTGAGAAAGATGGGATTTCCTTATATGTCAGATAGTAACAGTTAAGATTTATTAACATGCAGGCACCAGAGCGGTAAGATGAAAACCTTTTAGTTTCTCTCTACTTTGCATGTTTTTGTGCTTCACACTCCCACTTCTGTGCTTCACTATCATGGATGTGTATTCATTGTGGTGGTCCTGGCCAGATAAACACCAAACATGCTAGACTCAGCGTAGGCCAGATATATTGATCTTTGTCTCATCTGACCAAACTGAATGTCTCCTCAATACATTCAGTTTGGTCAACATAAACAAAACAAACTTTTTGGGACTTTTTGGAAAAACTTTTTAGACGTGTTGACGATATGCTGTGTTCCTCACATGCCTGAACTGAAGTCGGAATCACCTGGACAGCTGCAACCGTGTTTCCACTTATTTGTAGTTGGCTCCTGTATCCTTTCCCATCTTTACATTTTTACTATCAGATTTAGTTCCTCTGTTGATGTGGACAGAAGAGCAGAACTAAGGGTTTTGTGTTAACTTGACATTTTATAACCATGCTGATGCTAACTGGAAACTTGTATTTCCATGATCACAATATTGTTGCATTGTGTTTCTACTGTCTTTGGAAAATAATCTTTCTGAAGTTTTTCTTTTTCATCAAAGGAAACTTTCCACTCACTCATTTAAAAAGGGTAATTTCTAATAAAAGATACAGTTTTTAATAATTTGACATAAAGTTAATATAATAAACGATGTAGTAACTTCTGATGTATATTGTAAGTAAACTCTCTCCTCCTTGTGTCAGAAATGCTTCTCATCTAGTACTTTACATAATTCAGACACTTTTGCTGTCTTTGGCCAACAAGACATGAACTATCCAGACTGAAAAGAGTAAAAACACGGTGATTATGTTCATCATCTAGCATGGCTACAAATGAATAAACTACAAGGTCACATTAATAGAAAAACTGTGTGTTGTTCTTGCTTCTCAGTGGTTTAAGACAAGTCAAAAATTCCCCCACAGAGCCCTCCACATATTGTCCTAATAATCTTGCATTTGATCTCTGACTCCTCTATGCAGCTGAGGAACCCTCCCTCCATATGTCGCATCAAACCACCACTGCTTCTGTCCCTGCCATCACCTCTGACTCCTTTCAGCCATCAAGCAACACAGCAGCATTTTGCTGTGAAGTTTTAAGGTTGAAGCACGTTTCCCACAGTCTGCTGCTTACACCAGGTGCTTCTGCTTCCCAGACATGTTCACGACGTTTAGGCTGGAGAATATCCATAAATATAGACTAACTTTACAATGAATGAGTCTTGATTGCTCTTTTTTACCTTCAGAAAAAGAGCATTTCTAATTACACTATTTCTATTCGGGTATAAATGGCTCTAATTTTCATATAATGGATTGCTACAGATGTGCAGTGTGTTTTTGGGAGTCATGCCAAACATGTACTTTAATTAACAGAACTACAGTGTTTACAAAACATAAAGTAAACATTACAGAAATGAGATATGATGCTGATGGGGAAACTCTTTTTATACTAGCTCAGATGTGGCACCTGCCTTCCTGTTCAGGTGTGTGTTGCCCAGAAAAATTAAAGGAAATAAGACCAGAAGGCCGTCACAGTAGAGAACTAACCAGCTGTAAACTGGCGGTAATGGAAAAAATCTCTCCTCTGCTAAAATGTATAGATTTGTTTTCCATTTATACAGAATGATGCAGCTTCTTTAGTACTTCAGTTTTAGGTCACATACTGAGCAGATGAAACATGTCTGTGATTGTGTACTTACTGTTTTTTTGTTTGGGTTGGGACTTATGGTACCAGAGGCCTGTCTCCCTCTTGTGGTCACAGGTGGCCAGACACTGATGATGTTTACTTCAGTATTCTAACCTCCTGCCTCTCATTCTCCCAAGAGACGTTAGAGTTCATGACTGCAAATTTCCTCATGAGACACACTCATAAAACTGTTGAAAGCAGTTCTAAAAATAATAGAGGAGGAAGAGAGGAGCTCCTTTTGACTTGCTGCTATAGATAACATTGACCTTTAGATGTTTGATCAACACAGCCTGTTGTTGATCTTTCTTGATCTGGTAGTGGGATGTGATGTTTTTCTTCTAACCAGTAATGAACAAGTTTTGGTTCTGGTAGTCAAAAAGAGAAAATACCTGACATCTAAAAGTCAGAATATGTTGAATTGAATTAAATTGTCTAAGGCAAACATTATGGAACAGTAGATGGATAAAAAGTTGATTTAAATAAGAGTTTCATTAGTAGAAAGCTGAATGAAGTTCAGCTGCTTTCCATTTAAGTAGATGTTTCAGGCAGCACTGTTGGGAGTTAAATACGTTTTTGTTTAAAAGATGAAGTATTGAGTCATTTTTAGTATTTATACATCCATCCATGCAGTGTCTATAGTGGCTTATTTCAATGCAGAGAGGACTATCCCAGCTGCTGTTCGGCAAGATGCGAGGTACAACCTGGACAGAGAGAAACAACCACTCACAGGGTGAATTTAGAGTCAATGAAGTAGGGTAAAATACCTGGAGAGAAGTCATGCATGCACTGAGAGAACATGCAGATGGGCGTGCCTCATTTTGAGTGTTTTGCTGCTGGGGGGGTATTCCTCCACAGTTAGATGTTGTAGGGTGGAAATTTTTTTCCTCAACCCTGCATTTTCCCACTTGTGAAACTTTGGGAATGCCCCCCATGATTTCCAGCCAGCCACATCCAATGGGTGAGGAATGTTTACAGATTACAGAACACAGTCCAGATTGTGCTCCCCAGGCACTTCTTAAACTCATTTTATGCTGCCTTGTTAAACTGATCCTGATCCTTTGGTGGAGGGAGCATTCATGAATCATAGTGTGTGTGTGACTGTTGAAGTTCCACTGTCAGATCTCCATCTTCAGCTCTACATCCATTAGCCTCAGATACACCGGATCATCCTCTATGAAAGAAAAGGAGAAACGCATACCCAGTATTTGGAATTCATGTAAAGACTTGTATAAAGGACAGGAGAATAAGCAGCTATTCTTTTTTTTTTGGGGGGGGGGGGTTAAATTAGCTTCCACAGTGGTAATAAAGGCACATATTCACTGGCTCTTCAATGTTTACAGTTCATCTTTGGAGTAGTTGTCGCTTCACCAAGGCAGACTCACATGGCAGCCTTGTGATAGTGTGGTTGGGCTTTTTCAGCAGCGCGTTGTCTTTTCCTAAATACATGTGAATTCCTCCTCCCCTCTTCCTTAGACCTAGTGACATTTTCCGTTGAAACGAAGGGAAAGTGATTAGGAAAAGACATTGGAGATATTTTTTGACTGCTTTATCGTACCCGTTAAATAACTGTTGTTAATCAGTTTTATTCAAATAGTTTTATTTTATTCTAGTTACTGCATGTATAAGTATTGAAATAACTGAGTCTATAGATAGATTAGCATAGCTTTGAAACTGAGAAAAAGCTCTTACACAGTCAATGTAAAGGTGGGTTAAAATTGTGAGGGGATGCGAATGATTACATCTTACCTTTTAGCTTCACACAGGCATTATTTTTCAGCAGAGCAGTATGCTGTATGTACGTGGCATATCAAGAGGACCATGCAGCAGTCTGCATCATTGCATCATTTGCAGTTTAACACAATGCAATAAACAGATGCATTGTACATTCTTGCATGTTTCAAAGAGTTTCCATATAGGCAAAGCAAGGCAAGTTTATTTGTAAAGCACATTTTCAGGTTCAAGACAATTCCAAGGGCTTTACATAAAACATTGAAACCATAACAGATAAAAAGCAGCTTAAATTACAATAAAATAAAATGTAAACACACAAAAACAAATTAAAACGATTGATTGATATACATGTAAAAGAAATGTTTCCGGTGTATAAAAATCAGTAATCAATCATCTATCAAGATATCATCTCCTGATTAAATTAGCACGAAGATGAAAATGTTAGCAGAGGTATTGATGATTCATAGTGACAGGATTCCTGGACCAGATTGTCATTAGATCTGTACTTTGTGTGCACAGAATATTTAGCTCTCGCTTCAGTTGCTGACCTCTTTTCCTCTGACAATATTTCTTCCTGTTCAGACTCAAATCTGCTGTCGTAGTTTAATGGTACAGGAATGAATCATAAAGTTCAGTCTGATGCTTAGACACATTGTCAGGTTCCTGTTTGTTTACTGACTTGCAGACATTTTATGGGATGTGAGATGGACAGTGGTCCCAGTATGACTCATCAAATACTCTAGATTAACTGCTGCGATATCTGAAAAAACAAGAAAATAATTATTTTCCCAAGAAATTTAACAATCAAAGTGTAATGGATGGATTTGTCGGTTCTTGGTTAAGCTGCTAATTTTAGCTGTCCCAGTTAAGTACTGAACTATCCACCATAACAAGGAGCATGTACTCACCACAGTTGTTTATGTTATAAATTGTGTTACAAAAATGCTGATTCATATTTAGCATCTCCATTTTGCATAGTTCTCCCAGCGTGTAGGAGCTGGTCCTGATGATGTGCTCAGTGTTGGTGTCTCCATCCTCCTCTTTACTGAACCTGGACACCATCCAGGGAGCACTACCAGTGTTGCCCATCATACTGAACAGTTTGCCAAACACCCTTGAGGCCTGGCAACACTGTTTAGAAAACAGTTATTCAAGTGAAAGTAAAAGTCAAGCTTGAACTCAGCTTTCAGAGCTAGTTAGAGACTAACTAGCTCTACAGTACTATACCAGAATATTTCACAATCCCATTTACAAGTCTGTAGCTCGAGACGTCACAGTGTTTAAGCGATTAGGATGCAAACCGCATTCACAAAAATGCTTTCAACGTGTCCTCAGATTCCTATTTCGGTCTTGTTTTTAAATCCTTTCAGGAATTTTTTGGTAAAACACCTCAACTTAGAAAAAAAAAGTCAGCCCTCACAACCCATCTATCAACTTAACTTTAGGTAAATGACAGTCCCATTTGTAGATGGAAGGTCTGCTTTCAAAAGTTACATTATTAAAATATAGAAACCCTCCTACCAGTGGGTGTTACTTCCAGTTTCTCAAGAGGATCATCTTTGGGTGGAAACTTTCTTTAAATGGTGACATGAATGCATGTTTGGGTGAAAAAATAACTCATAAAACATGAATCCGTATCACAAGTTGCTTCTATCTTTATCAGTACCTGTCAAAATACATTATGTGCATGTTTGCACATATTACAGCCCACTTGCTATAACTCTGTACGTTTCAGCTTCACGTTGTCTTGGCTGCCCTCTAATATTCTTCAAGCCCTACAGTTGAGTCAAAGCAACGCTGAGGTAAGATGAAGGAGGGATTAAAGAGACTGGCCCTGCTGGAGAATTTCAAACAGCTGGTTCCTCCATGGAGTCAGCTTTTCCAGGAGCAGATGAAAGAAAAGTTGAAAGGTTCCTGTTGAGAAAACAGAACATGGAGGAGTGGGAGAGAGAGCGAGAGAAAGAAAGAAAGTAGAGGCTGCATCACAACGAGGACTGAGAGTGACTGAGCGTGAACTCTGTGTCCCCTCATGTTTAAACCTCCATCACTCCCAACAGAGTGCAGCAGGTTGACGCTGCCTCAGCAGGACAGCTGAGCTGCATGTGTGCTGTGGTGCAGTGTGAAGGGATTTGCCTCTGTAGTGCTGGCGGTGCATGTTGCTGCCTTGGGGCTGAGAACCCTGCCAGGTCACTGCAGGCACTTTGTAAGCCAGCATATACCTCCTCGGTTTCCTCTTTTTGTATCTATTTACAGTATTTCACCCCATCTGCATTTCCAGCCATGAGGGAAGTGGAGAGTGCTGCATTGCTGCGACACAGCTGCCAGCCTGGCTTTACTTAGGGCTCCTCCTGCTGGTGTAGATGAGGGTCCTACAGGATTTTTTTTTTTCCCCTCCTTGCAGAAATCCCTGCTGTAAATAAATAAAAAGGTGTGTGTATGGGCAAGTGGAAGATGGTGAGATCAGCTAAAACAGCAGGACCATGACATTACTTGAGAAAGTCAGCACACACAAACACAACAAGCACAGGTTCATTGCATAAAAGTGTTGCTAGGATTCAGTGCATTTGATGTTGACATTCACTGGAGAAAGGAAATATAAAACATATTTTTATCAAATGATTACTGAGACTTTTCTCTTCTTTATTAGTTGCAAGATGTTTAAATAGTGGGAAGACTAGCAGAGAGTATTTTGTCTGTTCAGTGAGGTGTGAAAAGCTGCGGCTTACGGTTTTTTGACATTATGAAGTCACATGTTAAACTTTATAAACAGTTTTGACCTGTTCAGTCTGAGGCATGAAAAAGTACAAAATAGCATCATTAATGGTTTTGTTTTGAATGAATGAATTATACTTTATTGATCCCCGAGGGGAAATTGCATTTTATATGCAGGTCAACTCCTCTATTCCACATGAGGGACTCTGGGCAAAATACCGAACCCCTAATCAATCCCAATGTGTCATTCTAAACATTTGAGTGATGGAAAAAGGGTTGTGTGCAGGGTAAGGTCATCAAAAAGGTGTTAAATGAATGTAGGTGTGAATGTGAGAACGAGTTTAGCTTATTGTGTAAAAATGCTTTTGTTACTGAAAGAAGAAAAGCACTATAAATGCAGTATGTTAAACAGAAACAGCTGAGATGTCAAAAACTTTCCATGTATTGTGGGATAAAGCTGAGAAAGGCAGCAGATCCTTAAACTTATGAAGCCAGAGTGAGTGAATGTATTGTGGCAACAAAAGAAATATAAAGCACTTAAAATGATTCAGTGGTTGTCACTGATGTTTCCTACAGTCCACAAATCAGTTCAGTAGCAAACCAGCCTGAAACTGCTTTTATGTATTTTCATCTGAATCCACACAAAAACTGTTTTATTAGTTCAGACATTTTCTGTGTGAAAATACATCACCCACATACAAGTTATCAGAAACATTCCTCAGAGACTTTGCTCCATATTGACACGATAACATCCCACAGTTGCTGCACATCCATGATTAGAATCTCCTGTTCCACCACATCCCAAAGGTGCTCCATCAGACTGAGGTCTGGTGACTGTGGAGGCCGTAGGAGTACCAGTGAACTCATTGTCATGTTCAAGTTTGAGATGATTTCATCATTGTGACACGGTGCATTATCCTGCTGGAAGTAGCCATCAGGAGATGGTGCACTGTTGTCATAAAGGGATGGACATGGTCAGCAACAATACTCAGGTAGGCTGTGGTGTTCATATTAACCATCCTCAGTTAATATGAAGGGGCCCAAAGTTTGCCGCTAGTACAAGAAAATATCCTACGGTGGCCCTGAAGTGCAAACGATATCAACAAATCCCTAAACACAACAACAAATTAATAAGCACTACAGTGTTTTCATCCAATCAGAGATGTCTCATGTTGCACACTGGTAGGTTAATGTTGTGTTATTTGATTTGTTGTTGTGTTTAGTGATTTGTTGATGTGGTTTGCACTTCAGGGCCCCCGTCAATATCCCCCACACTATTACACCACCAGCACCAGCCTGAACCATTAATATAAGGCAGGATGGATCCATGCTTTCATGTTGGTTACACCAAATTCTTACCCACCATCTGAATGTTGCAGCTGAAATCGAGATTCATCAGAGCAAGAAACGTTTTTCCCATCTTTATTAACCAATCTTAATCCAGTCTGTGTGGATTATAGCCTCAGTTTTCTGTTCTCAAATCTCCTTTCTTACCCATTCTGATTATGATTTATATGGGCTATTGGGACTTATTTCCCTTGTCAGTAGATTGGAATCCAAAAAGTTAAAACTTTGATTTGCATCAGGGTTTGGCGGGCATTGAACATAATTTACACATTTGTAGCGCTATAACTGAGTTGTGACCCAGCGGTGAAAATGCATGACATTGTGTGTAATAATGGAGTCACAAATTCACAATTTGTTCTTTATATATAGAAAAAAATCCCAGTCCAAGAAATGAGTTAAAAGCAGAGAATATCACTGTTTTTTTTTTATTTAAGTACAACATTAAGACGGGTTCCTTGCAACATACTGTTAACAAATTATGCTAAATGTGAACAAGCAACAATGAGAAAACAATAATTTCTACCTCCATGTTCCCTGCTGCTGTTCTCTCCATCCCTCTCCTCCTGTGCTGATGCTGCAGTATATCTGATACTGTCCAGTTGATCCCTTTTCCTGCATAAGCCTTTGTAAGTCTAAAAAGACAGTCTGTAGACACTTCCATGACATGTACCAATTACATTTATATAATCTATACATACAATCTATATTAACAATTTAACAGAAAGTGCTGTAAATTCATGCTACAGTGCTGTGCTAAACCGAGACCTACAATAGCCTACACTTCACTCTGCTAAAAAAGTCTTTACAAAAAAAAATCTCCATGGTAACTACAGAAAAAATAACTTTCATTTCTAAGTTATTCGACTGCTCCTGCAGGCTGTGAATCAGCTCATCTGAATCAGTGAAACTACCGTCAGATTCCTAAAGAACTATTTCAAACTGCTTTTAATCGGAGCAGTTAAATACACTTCTTGTGATGCTACAGTTCAATGTGTGTGTAAACATAATCTTATACAACACAATCATTTACAGATGCCCTCTACCGTATCTACATTATACAGTCAAATACTAGAAAGTACAAAAATCAGTTTATACCTCATGGGAGATGGATGAGAGCTGGTGATGAGAGCAAAGTTCTCAGGCATGTGTTTTTACAAACATCGGTGGTATAAAAGACGTCCTGAATAAGGCCGAGCTAGAACTTCCCTCATGAAGTGTGATCCAAATGCCAGCTTCACTCAACTGTGATGACATGAGAGAAAATAAAATAAAGTGCCTATTGTGTAGATAAGTTCAGATGAGAATCGCTGTACATTGGTAGAGGTTTGGAATGGGTTTGTTTTCAGTGTCGGGGCAGGTGGAGGTGTCCTCAGGTCGCTCAGAGCTCAGCGCAGCGAGTTGATGGGCATACAGTCACACAGAGCCCTCCTCTCCGCCCTCAGCACCAGCGTCTCTGTCTGCAGCACAACAAAAAATAAGCATTCCTTAAACAACCAGTGAGTACAAACATTGAGGTTTGTTTTCAACCAGCAGTAATCTACCAACCATACCACATACAATCACATAAAATAAAGCATTAAGCAATAATCTTCCTTTGAGGGCAGAATCACAGCCTTTATTATTATCAATTGTGTGAAAGAATCATCTGCAGATTGTGTTTTATGAGCATTTAAAGGTTAAAAATATTGCAATACAATAATAACATGCACATGAAAATGACATGATCCAGTACTCTGCAAATTCACCCACCCTGGCATCGAGGTTGAAAGCTGTCTTCTTTAGATCTTGAAGTGCTCTCTGCATGAACTCAAAAGCATGACAGTCCACGCAAGGGCGACCTGGAAACAGAAAAAAGAGGGGTATTTTTTTCTGCTTTTCTTTCTATTCACTGTAGACTTGTCTTTCTGTGGGTGTATAGTAGGTAAACTACACCTACAGTATGTGAGCAAGCCTGTGTGTGGCTGACTGCACAGTGCCCACTGCTGCATCAAGTGTCAATCACAAGACAGTGAAAAATATTTATAAACACTGTGTATTAGAAGTTAGATCTAAGCTATAACATTTGTATAAGATATCAATTTAAATCCATCATCATCGAGAAAGTATATCATCCCAACTAACCTGCAAGGGGGGAGAAGAGCATCAAGTCAACTGAATTAATCTTTAATCATATAACAAAGTTATAACCATTGTTTCTTTAATTTTTCTTTTATAAATCAATCATAGGACCTGTGTAGGACATCACAGGGTAGGCCCAGATTCATGATGTGAGCGATACACTATAAAAAGGATGACCTATAATTCCTACTATGCGATCCCCGAGGAACGTGAAATGATTAGCTGGTGGGAAAACATCACTATAGCAGACATATATTTGCATCCACCTACTTTCGGCTGGGATGACGGTTCCTGTCTCCTGATCTGCATCCGCTGCACCGAGACAGACGAGCTGGACCGCCAGGAGGACCACCGCTGCCTGTAGATATCCACTGGATGCCATAGCGATTATGCTCTCCGGTTCTTTTCATTTGAGATAAGAAGAAAAAAATGACAATGGTGAATAAATAACAAATAAACGGAGTGTTTGCACATTCGTCAGGAAATACAAATCCTAATGTTACTCGGTAAATACTCGTGTTTATAAATGGATTCTACAAAGAATTATTACAATTTATTTAACACCCTCAATGTGAACCTACCGTCAATCAGCAGATGATATTTAGGTGAGACAGCTTAGCGCGAGATGCTCAGCGAGCAATGTTTTATGTGGATCAACGAAATGCGCATGCGTGTGGGTCACCCCCAAGAAATCGATTCGGGTACCATCGTCGTAGACGCTGCGTGAGCGGGGCAGAGACGGAGCGACCATCTTGGAACAGGGTCAGTGACTGTCAGCGTTGAGAAAAGTGGCATTACTCAATATTAATTACTCTTAATTGATCCAATTCTCAGCCGATCTCCAAGCAAATTGATTGATTGAAAGCTCCTTCTCTCTCTACAACATTAGCCTATTTGTTTTTTTCCTCTTTGACTCGTCTTACATAGATGATTAAGCCTATGATTAACGCTAAATCTGAATTGTTAATTTAGGCTTAGTGGGGTCTTTAAGGTTATTTTACTGCAAATTGATTTATCCACGGGGTCATAAAGTATTAAAAGATACTATATTTAGCCTTCTGTTTGATAATGTTTGAAGAATAAGTTGACAGTTGAACTAGTTGTAATAATTCAAACAGTCGAGGCGCCTCATTCCTGATACACGTAATGTAATAAATGGATTAGCAGCATTGTACCAAGATACAGCACACCTGACACTGTTCATTCATCAGGTCTATAAATGGTTTATAATATGGTATCCTCTGTACACAAGCTCAGTTTGATAAAGAGATCAGAGCAATGTCTTTCCCTGTTAAACAAATGATCCATGGAGTCAACAAACCAAACTACAGAGACTGGTGACCCTGAATTGGATTAAGCAGTATAGAAAATGAACGAATGTTCCTAGAGTGTTTTGAATAAGTTAACACACGTTATATTATGACTTATAGTTTGTTGAATCTACCCAAAAACTTTGTTCATGGCATGAAGGGGTAGAGTCCCCAAAACTAAATCTAGCTTAGGGCCCCCGGAAGTCTAAAGCCGGCCCTACAGACCCAAACTGCACCAGCACCACCAGGATTTGTTAGCCGACAGCACCACAAACAAATTGAGCTGTAATCACTGACTTAAATGAACGGCTACACTCCTTTTGATCTAATTGAAACTCCATCACCCAATTGTTTCCAATTGCAAAATTTAAAAATGGAAAACCAAATACCCTAATTTATCCAGTAAGTGTTAGGACAAAAGAAGTTAATTTTAGATTCCTAAACAATATTTATCCATTCAATGAGCTGCTAAGACTGAGATTTAATATTGACCATAGCAACTGCAGTTTCTGTGACTTTGAGATTGAAACAAATGATCACATAATTTTGCACTGTATTCCTTTTGTGATATTTTGGGGAGACTTACAGGACTGGTTATCATCCAGTATAGCATCACAGGTCCCTCTCAACAGAGATAACATTGTGTTTGGAATTAGTCTGCATGACAGTAAATGTGTATGTTCTGACTCTTGGCAAAATTTTTCATCCACTCAGCTAAATTGAGGAATATTAAACCTTATTTTTCTGTGTTTAAAAAAAATCTTGTGGACAATTATTTAACAACTCTGGAAATAACTAGGGAAATGGGGAGTGTCCCTATCTTTAGCCTTTGAAGATCTGACCATTTTTGAAGACTGTGAGAGTATCCAAGGCCATACATCCTAATTATTCTGCACTTCACAAGGTTTTTTTTATTATTATTAATTCATTGCACTGTATGAATCTTATTCACTAATATATTCATTTATATTTACGTTTTTTAAATTTTATTTTTTTCTTTAAATACTTTTTCTTTACTGTAGGCAGTGGTTTGTTCTTGGTTAACATAATTGTATATGCAAACAAAAAACAAAAATACAATAGAAAACCACTGTACCAAGATGGCCGCCTAATCGGCACGTCGCCATGGCAGCCAGCAGCAGTGGATGCGACTTCCGGTAATAATATTCAAAATAAAGCCTCGTAGTTCAAATAGACCAAGAATTTTACTCTTTCGCATATAATTTGAATTATGACATAAAAGCCCCTTTCTATTTAAATAAGAACTGAATCTGTGTATTTCTTTCTTTTTTTAAGGGTTCTTTTATTATTTTGTTCCTACTCTTTGTTCTATATTCACATCTGTATTTCATAGCTTATGGATATAAACATTTAAGTCTACAAATAACAAAAGAGCAAACCTAATTTTAAACTATGTACATTTCTGTCAGCAACAAAGTTAGTTTTTCTTTTTTTAAGGCCAGCAAGTGAAAGTCATTTAAAAACTTTATTAGCGGAAAAATAGGTAATAATTTCATAGATAAACAAAACTTGTCACTGCAGTGTTGGAAGTCGTGCTTTTCCCCATAAACTCTCACAGTTCACTGTTGATAAATGACCCCCCCACCCCGGTGTGGGCGGGGTCCTGATTGCTATTTTCTTAGGTAGCCTGTTAAAATGCCCGAACTCAAAACACTTCTTTTTCCAAGATGGCGTCGATGAAGGACAGCGACACCGGCCTGTGGCTGCACAACAAACTAGGATCCACGGACGAGCTTTGGACGCCTCCGAGCATCGCCTCGCTCCTCACCGTGTCAGTAATCGACAACATACGTTTGTGCTTTTCGAGCTTATCGCCGCCAGTGAAGCTGAAACTGCTGCTCGGGATGCTGCATCTTCCCAGGCGGACCGTAGACGAGGTGGGTTGCTCTGTTAGCTCGCTGTTAGCCTGACAGGTAAGAGACGCTGCTAACTTTTATTCACAGCCAGAAGAGGAGTTCACGTCGGAGCCACTTACACCAAACCAAACCTTACCAAACCAAAAACTCCAAAAGATTCATAATGCTCGTGAAAAGCACGCGTTGCATTAAAATCTCTTACTGACGATGGCTAATAGTTTTAGCTAATGTATGAAGCTATTTCTGCAATGCATGAAGTATTTACCTCTTCTTCTTTTCGAGTCAAACAACGTGTTTACGAATTAAAACGAGCTAGAAGATGATCCAAGACTAACGTGTTGAGCACTTTGGTGCTTTTTTCTCGGACACGCTTCAGCAGCTACAGGCGGTAACATTAGCCTGGTGGCTTTCTTACAGACATTGTGGTGGGATGGACGCAGGAGCGTTAGCTGAGCCAGAGGAGGGCGGTACCAACTCCCAGTCCGACATATCACCTCTTCAGCTTCACCCGTCATCACTGTTCACTGATGTTGTTAAACACCCGCAGCGTCGAGGCTCCTGTTTTTGCGCCTTAATCCTCCTCATAAAAAAAATATTAAATGCGGTTTGTTTTAACTTTCTTTATCGCGAGAAATACTTTAATCTTTCAAGGACTGTTCAGGTTTGAGATTTCAGGCTGTTTCGCTTCTGTTTAAACTAGTGTGAAATAACTCCCAAAAACCTCATGAAGGTCGTATTTATTGACCGTGCTTGTATGCAGGTATACACATCCCTCGTTCAAATACAAGAACCAATGTGGAAAAGTGTGAATATTTAGTTAGTTAGACCATGTCAAGTCGTGCTTATATGAAAAATAAGTATCAGCAACAAGATGTAATTGAAGTGTTACATTAAACATATACAGTCTTTTTCAAGTTGGCTAATGTATTAAGTGAGACATCAGTAGATGATTCATATGTAAACATAACAGTCCTGCTGTTGGAGATGGAGCTGCTTTACACACAGACACCAGATAAATCTTAGATGTCATGAGATTATTGGTCATTTGAAACCAAAATTTAGTTGCACTTGGATTTTTTTATGCTTTTTTTCACACAAAACTCTGCATTTTTTGGCTTTTATTGAGGATCTGAATGAAGTAATCAAACCTCTAAGTCAGTGGTTTCTATTTATGTGAGACAAGAATGTCTTGAATTGTTAGATTTTCACAAGTGTACCCTTTTCTGCATGTGAAGTGTAATCAATGACTTAATAATCAGAAGTCATTACAATCTAATTACCTGGTGATCATTAAATCACTGCAGCTCCTTTCTGCTCAAATGTTGAGCTGTACAGAAGTCAGTAAAACCAGTTGCTATAAAGTGTAAATATGAGTCTTTTTTCTTTTGTACCTTTTCTACTCGTATTGGATTGGATGGCATTTGTGCCATCACACAAGCCGTTTTCTCTTCCATGAATACTGACCTACAGTGGATGGATTGAATCTGTCACCAGTAGTGAAGAACATTTTCCATGTTTAAAGAAAAAAGAAAAAAAGAAGGTGATTTAAACTTTACTTATTATTGGTAGTTTCTTTTACATTGACATCATGTCGTCTTTTTTTCCCCCTGGCAGATGAAAGAGGCTCTGTCGGAGATAATCCAGCTAGCTACGGTGGATTCAGAGCCTTGGGTGCTGATGGTTGCAGACATCCTCAAGTCCTTCCCAGAGACCGGCTCCCTCAATCTGGACTTGGAGGAGCAGAATCCAAATGTGCAGGACATTCTTGGCGAGCTCAGGGAGAAAGGTTAGGATTGCGTTTTCAACTTTTATATTTCTTTAAGCTTTGACTCTTCCTGTGTGCAACTTGACTTTTGTGCTTCATCCCATCCTCTTCTCATTAGTGAGCGAGTGTGAGGCATCTGCCATGCTTCCTCTGGAATGCCAGTACCTGAACAAGAGTGCGTTGACCACCTTAGTGGGACCCCTTACTCCCCCCGTCAAACATTTCCAGCTCAAGAGGAAGCCCAAGAGTGCAACACTCAGAGCAGAGCTGCTACAGAAATGTAAGTTACTGTCAAATTTAGTAGAAAAAAAAGCGGCTTTTCACAATATCATTTGTCTTGTTGGACAAGATCTGTTGCAACTGTAGACTGTAAAACTTTCTCTTTGGACTTACGATGGCAAGTAAAATTTCTTTTACTCGTGTTCCAGCTACAGAGACAGCCCAGCAGCTGAAAAAGACCGCCGGAGTGCCTTTTCATGCCAAAGGGAGAGGACTGGTCAAGAAAATTGACACTACAAGTAGGTTCCATCCACACATCTGCTCCTTTGTGCTGCTGTTTAATCAGAGAAGCAAAAACAACCATCAGGAGATTCTTACTGTTGCTGATTACATGCATCACTCTCCGCATCACAGCTCCTCTCAAAGGAATTCCCAAGGCTCCATTCCGCAGCCCCACCGCTCCCAGTATGTTCAGCCCTCCCAGTAACCGTACACCCATCGCTCCCGCTCGCCCGCCCCTGCGGAAGGAGAGAGGGGTCAAGGTTTGTTTTGTGTATTTTTATGCATCATGGCTGTTAATGTTTCTTCCTTTTTGTCCCTCAGTTGGGATTTGAGATTTTTTTAAATTTCCCAGAATTTAAAAACTTGTTTTTCTCCTTTTTTTTTTCAGCTTTTAGATATTTCAGAACTGGACATGGTGGGAGCTGGAAGGGAGGCTAAGAGGAGAAGGAAGACTTTAGGTAATTATGTATACAGCTGTCTTATGTTCTCAAGCCATCAACAAGGAGGGGAATGGGTGATTATGTTGATGTTTACATGTTTGCTTTGGATGTAGAAACAGAAACAGGAGAGAAACCAGCCAAAGAGGAGTCGGTGGTGGAGAACACCACACCGGATTACGCTGCCGGTCTTGTTTCTGCACAGGTACTGTAAACATGTCCGCCTTCTCTCAGAATCATAACAAACAACTTTTTTCTGACACACTTGTTCTTGTTTTTCTTCTCAGAAACTGGGGGCGCTGAACGAGAATCCTCTGCCATCAACCAGTTACCTCCCAGCCACACCCAGCATGGTTCCCTCCTCCTCTTACATTCCCAGCTCCGAGGCACAGCCAGGTTAGTATGGCAGCTCGTCATCCATGAGGAGCGTCAGTAACTCTCTGCTTATGTTGATCTTTGTTCAACAATCTGCTTTAAAGCGAACGCCGGTGGTTCGGGTCGGGACACGATTCAGGCAGCTCGCCAGCCAGAAGAGTCGGCAACAGCAGGCACTGGTGCCAACTCCACCTTACCAAACCAGTACAAGCAGAGGACGCCCATGTACAACGCGAGCACCACAGGAAACCCCGCGACACCCACATCCCCCAGCACGCCAGCCTCCACCCCGGCCAGCAACGGTCCCCCGGCTGCTGCTACGGCCACCCAGCCAGAGACCCCCACACAGCCTCCCGGCACACCTCAGACCCCCACACCAACACCAGCCCCTACACCACCACAGCCCCAGCCCAAAAAGAACCTCTCACTCACGGTAAGGCAGAGTTTCTTTTTTCTCTAACACATACTCCCTTCAAGACTTGAGCTGTGTGTGTGTGTTAAAGCTCCGTCTGTGCCGCATGCTGTTTGTGTTCGTCAGAGAGACCAGATGTACGCGGCCCAGGAGATGTTCAAAACAGCCAACAAGGTCACCAGACCAGAGAAGGCCCTCATCTTGGGTTTCATGGCTGGATCCAGAGGTAGGCGGATTTTTGTGCAAGCTGTATGATCAGGATGGAAAACGGAACAAACACATTTCTGTCTTTTCATACCTTTTTTTATTCAGTCTTTTGTAAATGAGCTATTCACTCCACTAAAGTGCAGATAAACAACCTTATGACCCTACCAACAGTGTTATAATACACACTTTAGTAATAAAGCTTATTGTAAGAAGTATTAAACTGAAGATGGATTTTAAGTATTTTGGGCTGATATTGGAATATGTTAATATATCCAGGTCATCCAAATCAAAGGTTTAAATTTGAATGAAATATTTTTGGTTACCCTGGAATTATTTAACACCTTGATAGAGTGGAGCAAAGTAATGATCCCTACAGTAGAGGTAAGTAGTACATTGATTGGTGTGTTTTCTGCACCTGATTGTCTATCTATTGATTGCCATGCAGCTGGATGGCAACTGATCCCAGTACCCGGGTCTGAATATCTGATGAAGCCGTCGATATGTTTAACCATCATCTTTATTAGGGGTTTGCTCAACTGTTTTGTGAGAAAAATGTTTAGCTGCCATGTTTAACTACACGGAGGGTTTGAAAAAAAGAGTCTGGGAGTGTAAGTTACTAATTAAGGCCAAACAAAAAGAACTGGGTTACCTTTTAAGATGCAGATTCTCAGTTCCATGTGCATATCAGTTTAAAGGTTTTCTTTTTGCCCTTCATAATAAAATAAAGTATTTTTCATAAGAAATAGATTTTTGCGCCATCTTATTTTTTTTAATTCAAATAAAAAATTTAGTGAAATAATCACACTATACTGTCGTCTAATTGCGGCAAATGTCTGACAGTTTTTAAGCATTAACACAAACCTGGTCAAACCAAAACTCTCCCATTCTTCTTGCAGAGAACCCGTGCCCGGAGCAGGGGGACATCATCCAGATCAAGCTGAGCGAACACACAGAGGTTCTGCCCAAGGCCGACGGCACCGGCAGCACCACCATGCTGGTGGACACAGTCTTCGAAATGAACTATTCCACAGGACAGTGGACCCGCCTCAAGAAATACAAACCCATCACCAATACCTCCTGAGGCACCGTGCTCATTCAAAATCACATACCCAAAATTTCAAGTTCATTTCAGAAAAGCCAGTTTACACACACAGACATGTATTCACACACACATTTGGGCCAAATCAAGTCCTGTGAGGGTGAGCTGTTGACAAGGAGAGAGAGATCCTCCCTTTTACTGCGCCGCCATAATCCAGAACGCTGAAGGGTTTTTTGTTTTGTTTCCTTTATTCTTTTATTGTCTGTTTTTAAGTCACCTTACTGAATGGTGTTTTGGTCACGAGGAGGGGGGGAGGAAGCAGAGGAGTTACTCTTGAACGGCCGGCAAATTTCAGCATTTGTAGTGAGGTACAAGCATGTCATGTAACCAGAGAGAGAAAAAGTTGTCTGTATTTTTCTGTAAAAACATGACGTTTGCTGCTTACTCTTCCACCCTTCAGAGCAGAATTGTGTTTTTTGACAAAAGGAGAGCGCAAATATGATTGTCATCATTAAAGATGACCAACAAAAAAAAAAAGAAGGAAAAAAACCAAAATAAAACGTGGGCAGTAAATGGCTCTTAATGCTGTTAAGTTCTGTTCGAAGCCTTCTGGTAGATGTTTATCATTTTACATCCTTTTTCAAAAGAAGGGAAGAAAATAAAGTGAAAGCCTTTCTGGGGTGCGTTCTCATCTTTCCTCTCATCGGGAGTTGATTGTGTTGCACTTCTTGTGTTTAACCTGCTTCTGATCTGAGCCTCGTGACTGATCACATGCTGCTCACAGCTTCCTCATGGAAAGTTTATTTTCCCCCCTCCAGATTATAAACAGCATGGGATTTCAGCATTAAGCTGAAATGGGTTTTTTGTATCTGAGAAGCAGTATTTTTGCCCCTGTAGTAAAACACGGATATATATCATGTGTTAAACGTGTGCATTTTAAAGGCAAAGTCTCTGCACATGTCCGAAGTAAAGCATTTTTGGTTTATATTAACTCGGATGTGTTAATTAGTGTGAGGCTTATTCTATGTGACCGGATGTCTGCTGGGTTCAAATGTTCATTTGCAAACCTGATGGTTTGGGAAAGTGGAAATGTTGCTCAACATTTAGTCAGATTTAAAAACTACAAACACAAAATAATTTTTTTTAGAGAGCAAATGTTGATGCTCTTCTCTCTAACTTGTAAACTTGAATTTCTGCAAAAACTCACCTGAAAATAGTTTCATGTACATTCCCATCATAGTTTGTGTTCTATATGCTGTAGGTGTGGTTGAGAAGATTTTTGTTAAAAAATCATTAATTTTTGGTCCATTCTGCATTTCTGTTATCAAGGCTGTTGTGAGTGTGGTGTTGGGCAGGTGAGGAATGAGACACTGTCAACCACACTAAACGGATTTAACTTTGATCACATTCTTCTACAATCTGGTGTTAAGTGTATGTTTTTTTATTTTATCATAATCTGGGAGGATAGGACTGTGGCCGTAAAGTTTCCATGATGTAACTCGGAGGTTAAATGTTCAATACACCTGAGGATGGAATATAACGGGCATTTTAGAGAAAAACTAAACACACATGCTTCTAAAACTGTGTGAAGAAGCAATGATTATATGAAAGGAAAAAATCTGGAATATCTCTTTATTGACTAAAATGAGTTGCAACATAAAACAGGCACCTTGTTTACTGACCTACCGTTGGATGGCATTCACATTGTCATGCATTTGGGTTTTAGTGCATTTTCTCCCCTTCCACTACTGATGTCATAAGTTATCTTATTCTTTTTAGTCTCACTAAGGCCCAATCTCAATTCTCCCCCCTAGCCCTTAGCCCTACCCCTTCGCCTTTAAACAAAGTGTGTAGGCAAAGGACAATGTTTTCAGCCCTATGAATTGAGACACCCCTCTCTCCATATAACCTGAACGTATTAGGAGGCTGG
>JBBBVU010000005.1:13589140-13599897 GCA_037177055.1 Atherinosoma microstoma
TTTTTTTGGGGGGGGCAATTTTGGATCGATTCAGAATTGTCGAGCAGTAAAAGTTCAGATTTTCCGACTCTGGCGTCCAGCGCCTTGGACGCACGTTATGCGCGTCGGACGCTCAAAACACGCCACTAGAAGGCTCGATGCCCCTTGGCGCGCGTTCACATAGACCTAACACGTGAACCTAACGCCCCTGACGCCGAAATCACGTTTGGTCTGAACTTACCATTATGGAACCAGCGCTACCTTTGACTTGAGTTCCAGGTGTCCGGTAGAGCCAAAATCTCCACCATGGCCAAAACCATATCGTTTCTATGCATATAAGAAAGATATTTATCTGTAGTTTACCCTCGCGCTAGCAAGGACCCAGAACGGCTCTGCTTTGAAGGTGGAGACATGCTGCAGTGGTGCATTTACAACGACAAAAAATTAAAAAGAAAAAGAGAAATTTGAAGGAGCGGCGGCTGGGATTTAGGAATGGCGACCCGCCGCTCCTAAATGAATGTAGAGGAAACACTAGAGGCTTCTAAACTACATCAATCAAGTTAAAACCGAACCAGATCCAGGTAACAGAGCTGGAGCCTCTTTTGGGAACGAGCTCCGCCGGCATGTCTACTCCACCTTCCACCATGTTTGTTACACTCTTGAGTTGGACTGCAGGTGTGTCGCGGACGGGAATTTATCATTTTTTATCGCGAGATGACAATTATTACGATGGGGGAATTTCTTTGACGGTGTTTCGTACACTATAACTTATCGCCCATCCCTAGTTATCAGTACATCCCTAGTAGACATCTTGCTAATCGCACAACTGTTACCTTGACAATGACTCCAAAAGCATTCAAATAGACCAAGTGGTTGCAGAGAGGTGCTCATTTTATTATGGGTATGCAATTTTAGAGCAGAGGCCTGAAAGAAAATAGCCACCAGGCTCTGTGATTAATCTAATGAAGTGCAGGCAGTAGCTTTCATATCTGGTCAACATTCTCCAATCATTTTGAAGTTCTCCATTCTAATATAATTTAATTTTCATAATAAATTACGTTTCCTTTAAATTTTCATGTTTTATTCCTCTGCCAATGCTCCTCTGTGTTGGTGTAATATTATGCCAAATTTTAGGTTAATGGAGCAAAGGAAGGACCCATTATGTTCCTGGTGTTTCAGTATCACTTCCATTAATTTAGTTTTAGAGCTCTCTTGACTTTGGTGAAAATTAGTAGGTAATGTGATGGAATATCAAAGTGCATTTCCAGGAATCATAAAGTCAGATAGTCCGTTCTCCATCTTAATTCATCGCATCAATTGTCCCGCTGGAGTTGATTGTGTGATTTAGTGTCTGTGAGCTTGTTTTACTCCATATTCACGACCCCAAACAGGAGTGTGCTTGTGGGGTATGACAAAATCAACAGATCTTGGTTTGAATCGATTTATCTTAATAATTTTCAGACTCCAATAAGACGAAAGAACTGTTTTTTTGTTGTTTTTTTCCCCTTGCTGTCAGTTCAATGAACCCATTTGTTCTTTTAGTTTTTGGTTTGTAGTTTGTGTTCCGCTAATTCTTTTTTTTTTTTTGGAAGCCAGATCTTAAGATGTCTGTGCTGCTATTTTGGGATATTAGGTTTCTTCTGTTTGAGCTGTGCCACCAATCTTTTGTTTTTAATCTGTTTTAAAAGTGCAGTATTCACTAATGTATAATACACAGAAGATTAAGGTCTGGTTCCTCACTGGTGATGGGGTTGCTATGAAGGTGGGGATCATGTTCAAAACATGATATACGCTGATTGAGAAAAATATGGCTTAAATATGGTTTAAACAGAATATTATCACCATGATTGAAATTTTTTTGTGAGTCAGCTGCTTGTTATAGTGGTAGGGAGAAGGAAATGGGTTGCCACACAATATGATTGGCATGCTTGTGTGTTTCTGTGCATGTTCAATTTATGTTGTCTTTCATACTCAAGATTTTCTTAAGAAAACTTCGGTTGCAGCTCATCAGTTTCTTTTTAAGCAATGACACTCCCTGAAACTGGGAGAGATGCTGGTTGTTTAACCAACAAAGGCTTGGAATCTGCCAGCGAGGACGTGTTGAGATGTGACCAGGTCTTTGGTAAATCCTGACTGCTGGAAGAAATTCGGTTTTAACCAAGCTAGAACGATAACAAAGGAGAAGAAAACAAAACTGATCCTTAGAGTTGCATGCACACAAACCACAATCCATCATCAGGTGTCTCCTCTGTGCCTCTGATCAGCTTCACTGTTTGGGATTAGCAGGCTGCGCGATTGTTTGTGTTACTATTGGACGATGGTGATTGGTATGGGAGAGCCAGTGCAGACTTGAATATCAGAGCCTTGGTGTAGCACTTTTCCTTCATTATTCACCCCTCCATGGCTCCAGTTGGATCCTGCTCTGCGCCTGTTGCTTCGCAAGTATTCAGCTTTGTTTATGTTCTGCACTGTCGCACAAACACCATGTGACCCGCCCGTCTTTACAGGAACAATGTTAATTGCTTAAAATATTTTAACTGGACCGAGGATTAAAATGGGCCCAACTCCTGCTCAACACTTCTGTTTTACAGGTCACTCCCTCTTTTCTTTTATGGCTGCCAGTGTTTTTATAAATTAATCTTGAGCGACAGTGTACGTGTGTTTATACCGGTGCACAATAAGCGTTTCCTCCCGTCTGCATGTTGGCAGCGCTTTAGTTTTTAACTTGACCTCAAGAAGGGCTACTCCCCTGGAACAAGGTAAACAAATGGCTCTGTGTTGGCGTCAGCGTCTTTCCAATATCACAGAAATGGTGAAATGTTGTTGTTTTTTTTTTTGTGGTGCTGAGCTCAGTTAAGTTTTGTCCCAACATGCTTTTAAAAGCCTGTTTTTATGAAACACCAAAACAAACATTTACTCACTTATCTATATGGTGTAAAAGCCACACACAGTGCACAGGTTTTTATCCAACTTACTCTGGAATCTTTGTCCCAGCTGATTCAGATGTCCACTGCTTTTTAAAGAAATCAGGTTTTTAAATATTAATCTCTTTCAGGAAACGATGATTATGAGGACAAGGAAGAGGAGGATTGGCCACAATCCCTCTTTTTAGAAACTGGGATCAAAGTGACTTTGAACACCTGGACCAATAAAAGTACCTAATTTAGTAGTAGCCTTTTCCAAAAAAAGGACTGACTAGAGCAGTGCTTCTCAAAGATTTTTCAGCAATGTACCCCATGTGGAATCATTTTTCAACTAAGTACCCCCTAACTAATACAGAGCTTGTTGGTTGGAAACAGAAGTAAACAGGACCATCAGTGCACATTTGTTAAAATTTGTACCTAAAGGAACCCTTTCAAATTTCAAACATTTTAAAAGGACATAGCCTACGTCAAACTTGTTATCAATAATTCACGATTGAATTAAATGTGTTTTAGAAACATGATTATGTCCCCTGTATGTTGTTTTTTTCCCTCTAAGCTTTTACAGAACAGATTTATCCATAAATATTGTTGCTATCAACGACTCATACAAAAGCAACAAACTTGTCGATTTTCACTCCTCTATCAATTCTGGAGTGAAAGTTATTCAAGTTTTCCATAACTTGCTCAAACATTTGTTTGGATTAAAAGCCTGATCAAAAAAAAAAAAATATTTCACATAAATGCAAAATCAAACTGAATACCAAGCATTCATTTTAAAATATAAAAATTTCACAGGATAATCAGAAATTTACAGGCAATAATTTTATTTTCTCAAGTACCCCTTGGAGTGTCTCAAACTACCCCTAGGGGTATTGTCCCCATTTGAGAAACGGTGGACTAGAGGATGCTAAACAATCTCGAGATGGCACATGTCAATATCATGTAATTTCCCATGTGTTTTTGAATAATCCAATCACAGATTAACTGAACTATTTATGATCAAACTACCCAGATCACTTCAAGGTGGTTCATTTTGCTAATAGCCACGCATAGCTGTTATAGGACCAACACATGCATTTTTTTTCTCACTAGTTGCAGACAATCGCTGTGGCCCAGGATACATTCACGTTGTGTATAGACTGTGGCTGCCAGTGGTCAATTTTTTTTCTTGCTTTGAAAAGAGGAAAAATTGTGCAGTAGTGCAGTGGGCATGAAAATTTTTTTCTGCATGCTTGAATTTAAGTGACTATCTGTTCGATGGGTAAGGGTTGTGGGGGGGGGGGGTCTTCTGTTGTTCAACAGATTAGTAGGTGTCTGTGACTGTGGGCTTGTCTGCTGCCTGAACCGTTCACCTTCTGGATCAGGTGGTTTTTTGTTTGTGACCCCACAGAGCGAGAACCCACTTGGCCAGGTGCCTCGTCTGGATCTCCTGCGCACATACGTTCTCAATCTGACACCCTCACACGCTTCATGCTCTAACTGAAAGCAGAGCCTCAGGTGGCGGCTCAGGCCTTTAAGTCGTTTTCGAAGTGAAGTCATTTTCTCCGATCTTGTGGAGTTCATCCCCCTCAGGGATTTAATTTGCAGTTCGTTCACACTTCAGCGTACAGGGTGCATGTTTAATGGGTTACAGTGTTTATTTAAATGCAGAGGCAAATCATCTGTTAATTGGTCCAGAAGAAGCTTCTTTAGTCAATTCCTTTTTTCTTTTTTTTTTCGTCTTTACTGGGCACAGTCTGATTTTCATGCGTTTGTCTAGAGGCGAGTGAGTCTGTAAGGAAGACGTCAATATCACGATAATTCCACAACTGTTTTTAAAATTGATTTAGATTGATGATGGTATGTGTTCAGCTGCTGACATGAGGACTCTGGCTGGCTGCTGGTGGGAAGTTGTATAATAACCATAAAATCCGCTTGGCCTTGTAAGCTGACCCACTGTCCGCGGGCAAAGTCATTCAGTTGTGCGTTCGGTTAAGTGTGACCACACAACCAGGACCACATAAACATAATCTGCACCTCTGCAACACTGCAGCAGCATGCAAGAAAGTGTTCTGCAGAAAGAAGTTTTCTCTTTTTTGCTTCTGCAAGGTGAAAGAACGGTTTGCAGAAAGCCAAAAGCATCTGTGCACGAAAACTGAACATCTGCATAAATAGCCGAAGTACTTTGAAATCATGATGTTATGAAAATGGAGTTTAAATGTACAAAAGTCTATCAGTTGACTGGATTTTTTCTTTTCTTTTCAGAGCATAATACAGAAACACATGGTCATTTAGAACCTGTGTTATCAGGTATCCGTTTAATCAGCAGAGTGATTCAGGATCCTTTTCTTTTTTTTTCTTTTTTTTACTCTCTTGCAGAGAGTACATTGCAGGGTTGCAGGAAAGTTGCAAAGCAATGATTGTAACATTTCCTCTTTTTTCAATAGTTGCAACATGCTATATATAGAGTGTGCATGTGTGAATTTATACAGTGTGGAACATAACCTATCCGAATCCTTCTTATTAAACCTAGCATGTATTGGTGTGTAATATTTGACAAAGTTTAACAGAGTTCAGCTTTTGTCTGAGTTTAAAAATCCGGTAAAAAAAAACAAAATTTTTTTTAAAGTAAATTGAGTGAAGGGTTATGTGCTTCTGCATGCCCACATGTTTTCCAATTAAAAACAGACGGCACGCAGCAAACTTTCCCACTAAAGTCAACCCGACTTGTCGCCTACACATAATTATGCATTAACTTTTTATTTCATGGAAGTGCATTCATATTTATTCTATACCCAGGTGCAGGAAGATTATAACTTTTGTTTTAGAATTGTTTTCTATGAAATGATGGGCTCTAAAATACCACAAATGGCCCCAGAACTTCTTGTATATGTGTTTTTTGTTGTAAGACAAAACGTATCTTAAACCTCCAATTATTTCGTTTCATGGGAACTTTACATTTGACAGTTTTGAGCTACGAAAATGCTTTTTATTATTATTACTGAATTAGGTTTTTTGTTAAGCTTATTTCCCCTCCAGGATTGTATACTTGGCATCATTTATAAACTGAAACAAATAAACTTGACCTGTAATTTCTCCTAGTACAGTCTGCTGGGGAAAAAAAAAGACTTGAAATCACAGATCTAACACATCTGTGTGTGTGCATGTGTGTGTGTGTGCATGTGTCCTGCTCTGTCATTGGGCAGCTGGCTAATGACAGACATCGCTGCACATGTTGGCTGCGTGAAGCGAGAGGAAAAGATGCCCATGACCTTTCCTCTGCTGACAGCAGCACTTTACAAGGCAGTGTATGTTTTGAAGGGTAGCTTTATAGGGTGTGTCTCTGTGTGTGAGAGAGAGAGAGAGCAGTACTCGGGCATGGGTGTGTGTATAATTGCTCCGTCTCGTGGGATAATCTTCATGTAGGCATTCCAGTGGCACATCTGGGGATGTGACCATTAATGTGGCAGGATTTAAGGCCCGTAGAAGGGAACAACACTCATTTCATGGGGACTTTGCAGACTTGAGCCTCTTGGATCACAAGAAATACCCACACAATGACCTGAGAAAATATTGCACTTGAAGTCTGTGTTGAGTCGGACTCGAGCCTGTAATGATGATAATGATGAGCGAGAGCTTGTTTGTTTGGAGGCAAAAATCTGTCAGGACAAAACGGCTAGGTCAAACAAGGTTGCATTTCCAACCACTGCTGCATCAGCAGTTGGCACATGTCTGCAACGCAACCTGCCTACAGTAGTGAGTCCGCGTGTTTTGTGTATGGCCGGTCGTCAATCACAGGATTATAGAGAAGTGTAATTTTTCTTTTTCTTTTTTTTTCTAAGTAAGGGTTGAGGCAGATGCATTTGGGGAAAAAAGGGCAAATATGATTTAAAGCAAGTGCAGGGCAGAGTCATGTGTTCTGTAATCAGTGCTTATGTGTGCAGATGTTTTTTTTTTTTTTTGGATGAAGACACGTCCTGATTGGCTCCAGAGCTTCATCTACCAACCAAAGGGAGTCTGCATCATTTGATAAGTTCTATACAGAAGCAGGAATTAGTCTCACACACCCTAAATGCTAGTGCTGCATCTTTAAATGTCTACTCAAGCCGCCTTCTTTGTTGACAAAAAGCCAGTGTCACTCTGACCCTCACTCCCACTGCCCTGCTTCCCTCTGCCAGCCCTTCATTACGCAGCCTTGCCGCTAATGAAGGTGCAACCTGAAACCCTGCCTCGATGCTTTAGCTTTATTATTAGCTCGGAGGAAATGTAGTTCACAGCCAAACATTAGGGTCACAACTCTTGATTCCAAACGTAAGTAAACACCGGAAGGCATCCTGCTGCTACTAGCCGACAGGCCCAGTTCACCAACATTTCTCACTCTCGGAATTTTAAGTTGGGTCGTAAAGCAGCCACCCTGAGGTTGATAGTTATGATTTTCTGTATACAATATCTATTTCAAACTGACACACACCCTGACCTGGTAGACTAATATTATTTTTTTTTTACCTATTTTTCCCTCAAACTGTTAAAAGCAACCAACAGAACCTGCTTTACTTTCTTAAAAAGCCTGTCACCTTTCACCTGAGAGGTCTCTGAGCAGCTGGTATTTAACCTCCTCTGATGCCGCTAGGATTTGGAGAGCCGCTGGGTTCACATGAAGGTTGCTGATGCACACAGTCATTAGGGTCACATTGGTCAGGGTGTGAAAGGGTATTGAAACTGTCTAGGGATGGATCACTGGACTGCATTGTCAATGACGGTCAGTGTTTTCTTGCATCTCTGTGAGAGATCGTTGTATTTAAATTTGACCAATATTCAGTAATCTGCATAAACCTATCTAGAAACATCAATGCATGTTTCCTAGCCTATAGCAGGATAACTGAAGTTATTGAGTGAGTACATGGTTAGACAACGTTGGAGAAGCTGCAAGAGGAGATTTGCCATAATTCCTGCTTAACACATTCAGTTACCTTGCAAAGCTCCTGGATTCTCATGGGAATCATAAGATCAATCATGAGATAACTCATCTTGCCTCGCTTCTAGCTATGTGTCAGTAGTTGCTATAAGGAGAGAACAATCGGCATCCTGTACTGTAGCTATTGGTGGATTTAAGGTTGGACTAAAGTCAACAAAAGTGACTACTAAAGAAGTTAGATTAGATCACTCATAAAATAACTGCAGTGTTTTCATAATTGAAAGAAGAGCCACTATTGCTGGTGGAGTTTTGTTTAATGTGATTAGATAAAGTCTGCTCCGAGTAGCCAGTGACAGATGGTTCATCTAATCATTTATCTTTTTTTTTTGTTTTTTTATGCTTGTGCTTTTTCAGTTTACTGAGAATTACTTTCTAAGCTTCTGCTGCCACAACTGAACCAGATTAGCTCCTTTTTTATTGAATCCCACAAGTTACATTTAACTCATTTGGCTTCCATCTGCCCCTCTCAGATTTGTTTTCATTTCCACATATCAGTGCCAGCATCCTGTTGAGCAACCCATCACTCTGTGCTACGCTCCTGTTGGTTGATTAGGAGATGTAGGTTGTAGCAGCAGATGCTCCGAATGGTGGTTTTTGAACCTCTCACCGTGTGGTGCAAGACTACTTTTTTCTTTTTTTAACCACGATCAAAGATTTCCTCGTGATTCTTTAATGGTGGACATCTTCCACTCTCGAGGCACTTTTGTGTGGCCTCAAATGATTTCCCCGTTTTCTATCTGTACATTTGTTGCTGCATTAAATTTGTGTGTATGCCACATTGCTCGGATTATGTCGTGTTGCCTCAGGATTGAATAGGAGGAACTGTAATAACTTTAATTTACAAAATTGGGGCAAAATGTCTGATGCCTTTTTGGAGTGCTTGTGTTGGGTACCAAATCCTTGTAAAGCTCCAAATGTATTTAATGATTGGCGCTAAAAGGTATTTTCTTACTTGCTAATCCCAGTCATACTTGTAAAGCACATGGTAGCACAACATGATAAGCCCCATCATGTAGAGAACATGTTGGCTGAGCAGAGATTGGGTAAAAGATGGCATAAAAACATCCAGAAAATTACACACAAACAGTAGCCTTGTACCATGGTACATCCAACAGTAGTAATTACACACATAACGTGACAACACTAGGCTTTCTCACCACAGCCACACACAAACTAACACACCCACAGAATAAGAAACACCTCTGACTTCTCTCTGTAAACGGTGCCAAAGTATTTAGTTCTTGTCTGCTGCTTGTATGACTTTGTTTGGAAGTCAAGCTATGTGCCAAGCAAATATGCACAAATATGTAGCCTGTGGAAAGAGTGTCGCGTCTCTATGGTTACCATACCAGACGGAGCCATTGCTATGGCAGCAGGTTTGGCAGAATGGCCGTTGAAGAAAAGCAGCTGACCTGCTAAAGTTTCATGACTGGTTTTTTTTTTTTCTTTCCCATATCACTCAGCACAGTGTTGCACATTCATCCCGTTACCTCACACAGTAATAGTGATGCATAGGCAGCAGAACTGTCCACATAATCATGTTTTTGTGGCGAGCAAAGCCAGCATTATTTTCTCCAGAGCTGGTTGGGTGAGATTTAGATTTTCTTTTTTTTTCTTTTTTTTCTCCTAAAGGTTTTTTATACTGTTTCTATTCATTTTCTTGGCTTTTTAATTTCAGCTAAAGTTTGAAGCTGTAGTTTTGCAACCTTTTCCGTGTATATTTGTAAGCGTGAGTCGAAGCATAAAGCATGTTTTTTTCTTTTCTTTTTTTTTTGGTCCTCTTCACCCAGGTGCAGCATCGAGTCACAGGTCAGGTGATGGCTCTGAAGATGAACATCCTGGCCAGTAACAGAGCCAACATGCTCAGGGAGGTCCAGCTCATGAACAGACTATCGCACCGTAACATACTCAGGTAAAAAGACATGCTGACTTTCTATGTTTCTGTTCACATGACCTGAAGGTTTTTTTTTCTTTCTAGTGTTTAATTTACCTCGATTTATATTGATTAAAAACCCCTTAAAATGTTTCCTCTTTTAAATAATGACCTTTAAATGGATCTGGGTTGTCCAGGCTTACAAGAGCCTTTGCTTTTTATTTATTATACAAGTGTGCCTGGACAGTTGTTCTCCTTATTGTTTGCAGTAAGGGCTGTGTTTGTCTTCTTTTCCTCCAGGTTTATAGGAGTGTGTGTCCATGAGGGGCAGCTTCATGCTCTCACAGAGGTAAGTGCACATGTTGGCCACAAGAGGCTGAAGTGCCCACTAAACCAATAGATTTGTTCATCTTGATGGAGTTTTGCAAGAAAGTCAATCAGGATGGTACTCCATGGCTAGAGGATGTGAAGGATAAATGGATAATGCATTTTGAAATGGCCTTTTAGAGCTCGGATACATTTCCAGATTGCTAAACGGGTTTGATAATGGAAGCAGCAGTTCTCTTGACCTCCCTATGAATCCTACTGAATACACAACACAAGTGTCTATCACTGGTTTACCACAGACCAGAATTGACTTTTTTGCAGAAGTCAGTCAGTTCATGTCACATGTTTCATACATGTGATTAGTTGACCAGATATTGCTACGGTTACTCAGCGGGTCAAAAGATTCTTGAAGAGGAAGAAAAGATTTGGTCAGCAGTTCTTAGAGATGAAGGAATATAGTAAATATGTCCATATTAAATCAGCTCTAAATACTTTATAGATTATATAATATAGATTATAGGTTCAGAAAGGAATATAAGAAAAGGCAAACCTTTGTTAAAAATAAAATGAAAAGCTTTACAACAGTGTCCTTTGACCCAGAGCGACGTCTTCATTTGTTGTTGGTTTGATTTTGACAGTTTTAAAATGTGCTGGTTTCACTTAACAAATAGTTCAACATTGCTGACTACACAAAAGAATT
>JBBBVU010000005.1:13640376-13663499 GCA_037177055.1 Atherinosoma microstoma
AGATAGATAGATAGATAGATAGATAGATAGATAGATAGATAGATAGATAGATAGATAGATAGATAGATAGATGGTTAATTTTCTATCTAATTCATGGTTCCTCTATGACAGAATATTCTGAGTTTTCATAAGTTTCTGAAATACAATTAAGTCTGAAAATATTTGGATGATGACACAGTTTTAGCCAACTTAGGTTCTTGTTAAAATATACTGCAGTGATACAATGAATTTTGCTTACTGTCAGCATCAGTTTGACTCCATTCCTATCTTTATTGGAGGATTGTTTACAATTACAGCTCTTCAATTCATATAGCTATCTTTAATTATGAAAAAAGAAGAAGATAGATAATCGACTCTGAGGCTGTTTTGTGAGCAGGTGTGGATTGCTCCTTTCATTTCATACTATAGAGCAAGTAAAAGCTCTGGAGTGGATTCCAGCTGTACCATTTGTAACCAGTGCCTGTTGGTGTGACAACAGAATATAGAATATGTTTTAAGCTCAAGACAAAAATACAGTTGTTACACATTGGTGAACTCAGCAAAATGACAATCATTGGATATCCACAGAAAACAACAGCTGATGACGGTATGATATTTTCATAGAAAAGAAAAAATCCCTGTCACAACACCTAGCCAAATGAAAATCACTCTGCTCGGGGAGGCATACTGGTTTTCAACAGTTGGCTATTATAAAGAAAATATGCTAAGAACAACAAATACCATGGGTTCATCACAAGATGTATCTATTCATGACTCTTATTAGCCAGAACAGTTTTGTAACTGATTTCATTGGACACACAAACATAAAAGGAAAAGTATGGAGGAAATGTATAATTCATGATCCAAACAGTACAACACATCATCACCTGTTAAACATGTGCAGGCAGTGTGATGGCATGGATGTGCACGGCTTCCAGTTTCACTGGATCACTGGTGTTTATTGATGATGGAACAGAAGAGAGAAAAAGCTGCATAAATTCTTAAGTGTTTAGGGAATATGCTGCCTGTTCAGACTCTGTTAAATGCAGAAATTATTAGACAATATGTCACACTACAGCTGCACAATGACCAAAGACATGCTGTGATGGCAGCCCTTGAGTTTTTTAAAGTTAAGAAGTGAAATGTTCTGCAAAGGCCATGAAGTTATGTGATGTCAAACTTGTTGAAAACACAGCAGGAAGGCCCACAAGGAAACAATAACTGGAGTTTGGAAATTATTCTTAGGAAATGTATTAAAATGAACATTTTATTCAGTTACAAGTTTTGTTGGAACCCATGAAAAGGGGAGTTCAGGATATCAAAGACCTGATAATACTAAAACCCCTTATCCAAAACAGAAAAACTGCATTTCAAACCCATGCTCATCAAATCACTATGACTTGAATGAGATTTAGCAAAATGCTATACTAACAAAAAACTGGATAATTATGAAAACCAGCCTAAAGGAGATTAAATCCTGAAAGACGTCAAATTCCCTGAAGTTAAATGATGATAAAACTGAAGTCATGTTATTTGGGCCTCCTAACAACCATCCCAACCAGAGCATCCACCTTGCACCTATAGAAGTGTACAAAACATCAACTGTAAAAAAAAAACGTAGGAATGTTTTTTGATAAAGACTCTTTATTTGATGACAGGTAAATGCAATCATAAGAGCCAGCTTCTTTCCAGAATCCTTTCTAAGATCAAACCATTCTTATCTTTTTCTGACTTTGAGAAAGTTATTTATACTTTCATCTCATCAAGGCTAGACTCCTGCAACAGACTGTATTTAGGTGCAAGTCAGTCTTTATGGTCTTGCCTGCAGCTTGTTCAAAACCCAGCTGTTTGACTCTTAAAAGGAACATGTAAACATGATCATGTCACACCAATTTTAGCTTCTCTCTGCGTGGCTCCAGAGTGGGTTTTAAAATCTTGTAATTTGTTTTATAAGTTTTTGAATAGGTTAGCATTTTCTTATCTTTCCAACCGTTTAACTGTACCCACCCCTTCCGGAGTCTTTAAATCTGCTGATCAGATGATCCTGGTTGTCCCAAGGTCCAGGTGAAAAGAGCTTTCTGTGGAAATGCCTTCCCCTCCACATGAGGACTTCACCAACAGTAGACATTTTAAAAACTTTGTTGTTGTTGTTGTTTTTTTTGCTTTTCACTCATTTAGATTTCTTATGTTGGGTTTTTTTGAATTTGTATCTGTTTTGTGTTGTTGTTTTGATGTTTTTAAATTGTCTTATAAATAAACGTGACCTGATATAACTTATTGTCATCGCATGTTTGCTCAATTAACAACAAACTAAAATCTTAACATGAAGTCAGTTTGATCGGGGACAAGTTGTATTCGATGTACTTTGGTGGATCTTGTGAAGAGAATATGCAAATATACAATTCAATATAGATAATATTAAAACAAGGTCAGAAAGTAATACATGTGTATTTTCTGGCTTGTTTTCATACCAAAGAAGTTCAGCGGATAGGAACAGTTTTCTTATTAAAGATTAAAGATGCCAAAGGTGATGATCTCATGAAAACAGCCTTGGGAACCTTTCAAAGTCTTCCGCAATTAAAATGCACTTGTCTCCAATTAAGTGCAAGTCCGTGAAGTTGAAAGGCGTGACAGGAAAATATTCATCTTCTGTTGTGATGAGTTCCTCCCTTTGCGTCACTGACGACAAAACATTTGAAAAGTCAGGGGTGTGAACCTTTGTCTGTGCGTTGTAAAGGACCCATAGCTTTGGAAGATATCAGCATCATTTTCGCTAAACATAAATAGGAGCATAAGTTATTAAAACACCTTGCTTGATTAACCTGAATAGAAAACATTAAAAAAAGGAACTGATTTATGAAGCTATCACATCTTTTTGTTCATATTCATGCCAACCTGACCTGCAACAAACCCACAAAGATGTCGTGTGCAGTTTGAACGAGGCAACTGTGAGTCATGCAGATTGTATGAATGAAGTAGCATCCCTGGCTGATCAGAGAGACCTATCAACACTCTTCCACTACTGTGGAGGTACCAGAAAAGACACGTGAAACATCACGTTATGAGGCCCCGAGGCCTCCTGCTAGAAGCTTGTGAGGATTTTTCCTATGATCCCGATCTCATCATCAGATGGTAAACAAGTGGAAGAAGATGAGCTAATGTTTTTTTGGCCCACTGTACCGTCAGGTCAGATGACATCTTTCACATTTGACATTTTGTCTTTTCTTCATAAATGAAGCCAAGCTTAAAACAAAGAATAAAAAAGAAAACATCTGTACAGTGTAAAGTAAACTGGACAGGTAACTGGATTTTGAAGGTAAATGATGTTATTGATATAAATCCTTTATGACACAAAATCAGAGTTTTTTGTTAAAAAATTCTTTTGATGAGTTGCAATTAAAATGAACTGAAAGAGGAACATTAATGTAAATGTTGTTGTTTTTTTGTCCCTGAGCTTTAAAACTTGGAAATTTATATAGAAGGTCGTCAACAAGTCTTGGCAACTTATTTTTTCAAAGGTCATGAAATCTGTCAAACCTTGTGACATTCGTCAGGCTGCTCTTGCTCTGGTTAAACTTTATCAACGATACTCAAATTAATTTTGTGAAAATAAATTTTCTATCAAAGCGGTGTTTAAAGGAAACGTTTAAAACGTAAAGCTTGTTCTACAGACGTTGTTACAGAAGGTTGCTGAATGCACTAGTGCCATAAACCTGTTGCATTGTATATTGTTTCCTTCAATAAATTAAGATATTTATACAAATAAACTGAAGATTAGTTGTAACAATGCTGCTAGCAGGTTTTGTATGATTGAATCAAACTTTTCCCTGTTTTCCCCTATATTTACAGTCATTGGTTTTCACCCTTTATGCTAACGTGGCTCACCGACCACAGACTCCAACTTCAAATTACATTTCTAGATTTCAATCTACATTTACATCTCAAATCAGGAGTTATGAGGATATTTGATGTGTACAAACAAGTGTGGATTTCATAGTTCATTTAAACACTCGTTCCAGTCAAAATGTCTCATAGACATGAGACAAACACATTTAACTTGCTAACAAAATTAGCACACTTACCAATGTATTCCACAGATACCCAAAATAGTCATACCCAAAAATAATTTAAGCTGTTTTATTCTAGTTTATTTGTTTAATTCTATCATCATATTTGGCAAATATGGTATAGTACAGTATAGTATAGTATAGTATAGTATAGTATAGTATAGTATAGTATAGAATAATAGTATAGTAGTAGAGTTTACTGCTTGACACAGTCAACCAGATAACATACCAATCTTGCTGAATAAACAGTGTAAACTAATTTTCATTACCACATTAAACACATTTCATTACCATTGTATGCTCAACTGTCCACAACCACAAAGCAAAAACGGGTTTTTGGATTGTTTTGTTGACTTACTGAAAATAAAAAGCTGAAATATTTGAAACGTTTTTTATGAGACTTACAACTGATCTGTGGTGCATCTTATTTCTAGAAGTAATTCCTGAGATGCAACCACAACTTAGCCATAGTCTACATGTCCTCAACACATTTAACTGGACAGACACACCCATCTGAAAGTCTCATATTTAAGAGTCGAAACCAGGGATCGCCAACTCCAGACCTCTTGGGAGATGGTACATGAAGATTTCTGCATAATTGATTAGAAGCCTCCATCTTTCTCAAATGGAAGAAGTTTGGGTCCACTGACAGATATCAGACTGCAGAGCCTGACTATTCAGGGGTGAATAGACAGGTGACCAATTATCCAATGATCATTATGAATTTGATCCAGTTACTTTGTCCAGATCAGGGAATCAATAAATCCAATACAACGCAAAAGCGTAACATCAGTGCAGCACTCACAATAACGTTAGAGTTGCCAGACAGAAGCTATTCATAAACAAACACACATCACAGCCGGCTGGGAATTCCCCGAAAGGCACTTAAATGAATATCATACCACAAGCTGCAAAAATCCTCTGATTTGATTAAATAAAAATTGAACTTTATGGCCATCTTTTCTGGCAGTGAGCATTGATAAACCAAGATACAGTCCCACCCCATACAATGCCTATAGTTGGCAGCAATATTCTACAGAAGGGTTCTCAGTGGGACAGGATTTGGGACACTTGCTAAGAGAGAGGGACAGGCAAATGCTGGAAATGGAGCAATCCTGACTGGCAGCCTTGTTCCAGTTAACTCACATCTCAGGCTGCAATGTAGTTTGCATTTCAACAGCAACCTGACACATACCAAATAAACACAGTTGTGGACCCAAGAAACATTTGTGAAAGATCAAAAGTGACCCAAAAAAAGTTCAAAAGTTGCCCACCATCTTGATTTTCTTGTACCTGCAGAGGGGCGGAGTGGCTGAGCTTATAAAAGCCAGGTCACTCTCTCTCCCTGGACAGCCATTTTAACCCAATAAGGTTACATTTTCTCTTTCAGTTTGTTTGTGCTAGTGATGGGAGAAGGAGTCGTTTGGAACAATCGTTCCGGAAAGAGGATTGATCTTTTGGAATATTCGACCACAATGACATCTGGTGGCCAAACAAATGTGATTTCAAAACATCAAACTCAATAAACTGGATTGTTTTCTTGTGTTGTTTGTCTGTTGTAACTTCTTGTATTGGTTTATAGTGATATAGTGATATTTTCATGGAAGGATATCTCATTTTAAGCAGTCAGTATTTGTAGGTGTGCTTTGGTACATTTTATTTAGTAAAAATGTAGTAAACATTTCTCAATATTCCACTTTGGACACAAACTAAAAAGATCGCTGCACATTCAGTTGTGTTTTACTTAATATTAGCTTTAAAGCAGGGTGGAACAACCGCAGAGTTTCAGAACGATTGCCGACATAATGGGACGCAATATGGAACAGTCACATGACATCCACGTTTTTATTTAGATCACAGAACATTGTTTCGCATCAAACATTCCATGTAGTTTCAGTACGGGCTGCAACCAGGGATGGGCCATTTCTTTTGATACAAATCCATTAGTTTATGGTATTTTTTCATTTATACCAATATTGACACTTTTTTGCCCTTTAAAGGAATATCAGGATTGTACAGTGTGTATTAATATCTTTATAGCAAGGACAATAATAAAACATACATAGAACTCAAGAACACAAATTCTTGAAAGAAATTCCTTTTGTCAAAATATAAATTATACTGAGTAAACTAAATTAAAATAAGAATATAGACATAAAATTCATAAAAACAAATCTTTTTAGAATGAAAAAACAACGAATCTGTAGATCAATATAGAATTGTTGACATTTATTTAATGGAAAATTATCAAATATATGTAATAGTAATATGATAAATATAATAAAACATATTGCACAATAACTTGGATTATCCAGTGAAATCTCAAAACAAAACATCACAAACAGCAGCAGCATCATCATAACATCTGATTGGCTGCCATAATCATGTGACACAGAAGGAAGGACCGACTGTAGGAAACTCCAAAGTAGCTTCTCCCTAACTTGAACACTGTTTTGATCTTGCCATTAATAATTTTTGCATCTTTGTACAACATTACACACATTATGTCGCCCAGCCCTTCATAGCCCTTCACTACTGATATTCCACATTTTCTTCTTTAGCTTACTGTGTTATTTATAAGTTAAGTGGGCATTAATACTTTAATCGTCTGGACTCCTCTCTTTTGTTTCAACCACGCGCCAAGTTGGTAACACCCAACAAGCATGGCCCACCATGTAAAAACATCTCTGTATGAACCTGAAAATGGCTGTGTACTGATGCTCCTAGTCCCACCTGGTTGGTTTTGATTGTATTCGCTTTGAAGAATTACAGAAACTTCTAAAGGAAATGTGTGACAAGTTTGCTGGACCATCCAAAGGAGACTCAAGCATGAAGGGCTTTCATGAAGGACTCAATGAAGAGGCTGAATGCTTCTATAAATGGTATCTTTAGGCTTCTGATGTTAAATAATTTAACAAAATACTCCAAAAGCCAGTTTTAGTTTAGCCCCTGTGGAAAACTGTGTTTAGATTTATGAGGAAAAGCACGAACTGATTTCATGTTAAGATGAGTCTGAGGCATAACAAAATGTGGAAAACTTGAAAGGGTTGGAACATTTTCCTTCAGCACTGTATATGTTTAAATCTTTATTGTTTCCTTTGGGCTTTTTCAGTTGCATGTGACCTGTATGAGGTCACATACTGCAGTTAATGATGTGATCATGATGTGATCTGGCAGACAGAGTGAGAATTTTGAGCAGGGCTGTGCACGAGTAATATACATATTAGGCTATGTACAACTTTTAAGAGTCTAAATGAATTCTACAATGGGTAAAAATGTAAGCAAAAAACGACATTAATGACATAATGATCTGGTACAGTCAGTGACAATAGGTCGGCTCCTCACCATAGATTCTCTGGATCTTGGTGGATGTCTCAGCAAATTCACCCCAAAGTTAAATAATGCAAAACTTGGAAAAATGGCATGACATTTCATTCTCTACATCTATTGTACAGTTTGGAAAACACTGAATAAGTGTGGCTTGTTTGGAAGGGTTATCGGGAGAAAATCTCTTCCTTCTAAAAAGAACATGGCAGCACAACTAAGATGAGTAAAATTACATCTAACAAAAACAAAAAGAAAACCTTCAGGAGTGATGTCCTTTGGACAGATGAGAACAAACTCCACATGCCAACTCAAGCACAGTGGTAGGGGGATGATGATTTGGGCTTGCTGTGCACCCACAGCTCTTGAATTGACCATGAGCTCTTCTATACATCAAAGTGTTCTACAGTAAAAATTTGGCTGAAGCTGGACGAAACAAAACAGCAAATCTTCAACAGATGTCTGAAAAAGAAAAAAGAAAAACAATCAAGATGTTGCACTTACCTAGTTGAGGTCCAGACCCCAATCTGAGTGAAATACTGTAGCAGGGTGCATAATCAAATGCTGCAAACCTCCATGAACTGAAACAACATTGTGAAGAAGACTGGATCCAAACAAGAAGAACTGATAACATGCAGAAAACGATTACTTGATGTAATTTCTGCTAAAGGTGGTTCTGTAAACTGTTCAGTCAAGGGGTGCACTTAGTTTCACACACTGTTTCTGCATTCTGACTTAGTTTTGTAAAAGGAATAATGACACGGTATAATAGGTCATGTGTTTTTCATCCTGGGTTGTATTTAACACATTTTAAGATCCGGTAAGGACCAGATGGTTTTTCTTAGTATGCACTAATGTGTAAAACAATGGAATTGAAAAAGTTTAAACTTTCTTTTACATGTTACCCTGTAGTTGTGGTGTCCTAGTATGTAGACATGTGTTTTATATGTGCATCAATCACATTTCAGTTGCTAGAGGGGTTGAATGGTGATGAATCATGTCAGATAATTCCATCCCATCCCTCTGTCTCTCCTCGGACCTCTCTTTCACTGCCCTCCACTTCAACTCTCTCTTACCCTTCCCTCTCTTAGTCACCGCATGGATGTGTCATTGTTTCTATCACTTAGGAAGTTCATGCCTGCTGGAGCGCAGCGAGTCGATCTCTCCGGTGCCAAAACCATGCCAAGATGCAAGATCTCCTTCTGTTTAACCCCACCCCACTTCACAAAACACCACCATCAACTCCTCATTCCTGATGGATGGCGCCGTTGACACCTTCTACAAGCCAGGGCTGTCGGCCACATGACAAGTCTAACCACACCTCCACGCCACGGTCGTAAAACCCCCAGAATGTATAAATGAGTGGAGAAAGAGAGAGGAGGAACCACAAGCTGATGAGACCAGATGAAAATGAAGCTCACTGTGTTGACCTGTGTGATAACAGCTGCCGGGTTTCTTCAATTGGCCAGTGGTGGCTCTGCTGCACCCATGGAGTGCCACTTTAACTCCAGAGGTGAGATCCTAAGCTATAAAATCACATTACACATGTTTACTTGAACTGTTACTTTAAAAAATATATATGTTGCCATGTGTTGCCCAAGCTCTGTGTGTGTTCGAGGGGAAACACTACACCCTGGGGGAAACCTGGATGGACAACGCTTGCATGCAGTGCACCTGCCTGCACCCCGTTGGTGTCGGTTGCTGCGAGACGTGAGTACACAAACAGCATGGTTTGGAGTCCAGATGCCCACGGTCTACATTGTAGGCAGCCTCAGAGGGATGTTGTAGTCGGTGTAAATTAATTGATCCTGAAAAGGAAACTTTGGATGCAATTTTCACATCAGCTGTAGGACGAAGTGCATAAGTAAAAGCAATCCAGTTGCATTTAAAGCACAGAATTGTTACCTTATTATTACTGGTGCTACTGGAATTTAACACTGAGGAGGTAAGATGTTGAAGTTCAGTTAATCTAAAGTATCATATTACAAGAGCTGTTTATGGTTTGTGAATAGTAACTACCTGCAAATGTAGTGGGGTTAAAGCATGACAATCTGCATCACAGCCAGCAACCTCCAGAGATGAGTGCTGACTTTCTGCTGAAGTTCATCAAGTGATTTATTTGAGCACTTCAAAGACTTTACCTTCATCTCCATCACTATCCAGGGTGCATCGGCCGGTGGACTTCCCTGCATGGTGTGAAGTACAGGTAGAACAAGTGACCTGCAAGGTGTTTTTGGTCCAGACGGCTGACCCTCGCCTGCCCTGCATCCCAGGTGAAGCAAACAGCGACCCGAGCCATGGATCGCTTCAGCTGCAGCAACAGCTTGAGGGCTAGAGATGTACTTCAACCAGCAACATTTCAATCTGTTTAACAGCAAAGCTGATAGTCTCTATAGTTTAATATCAACTGTCTTAATATAAACTTCTACTTTTTTTTTTTTTTTTACACATATTGAAACAGTATTTAACAGCAGCTGTGATTTTTGGATTTGTGTGTCAATGTAAGACATGCCATATCTGCCTTTTTTCCACATGTGAAACAGTCTTTATCTTCTTTGGATGAACCTTGTTTCTCAGTATCACCTGCTTTGGACTACATTTAAATGCTTTATGTAATGTTTTCTACATTTTTATACTACACAAAGTGCCACCTTTAATTAATCCAAAAAATTACTTCTTGTAAATATCAGCAAATATACAATCTACATATATTAATATATACTGTATTTCTGTTGGTTTTGACCTTTTTTCTACTGTAAAGCATGTAATCTTACAATAGAAATCTTTTTTGAAATAAAAGACATTTAATTTACGAGATTTAAGGTCACACTTTTAATTCTCTCTTGGTCGTTCGAACAACGCAGTGCAGCCTTTGTGCAAGCTGAAAGCAAAGTAGTTATACAAAAAAAAATCTTGTATAAGAAAACCTGAAATAAATACACACGAAACAAAGAGTTCTATTCTTCCATCAAGGAGGATGTTCAAAGTTCTAGTAAATTAAAATGCACTTTCACATGCATCAGTAAAAAGGCAAAACATACAGTAGGTTGTATACATTATGTCCACTGGCTCTGTATAAACAAACAAGGGAATTATTTCTTTGCGATAATATTTCTCATTTCTAAAATGTAAAAAACAAAAAGCCCTCATATCACATACACACACAGGATCACACAAACATCTGTCAGCTCCCGAGTCCCTCCTGATCAACTCATAGTAACTGAACTTACACATACAGTATAGCAGTCATATCTTAATGCTGTTGGTCCCTGTAAACTGGGAGACGTATGATGCCAAGGCTGGATTTGTAGGCAGCACTTTGATGGGCAGATTCCAACTGAAGGTGTCCACATCAACATGCTCCGCCCCAGCCCAAACCGTCACCTCTGATTGGTTCTGCAGAACAGTGGGCGGTTCCATCGGCTCACGGGCTGTGACGAATTCAAAGTGCAAGCGCCACCTCAGGGTCACTAAACAGAAAGTAATAAGGTTTCAGGTTGAGTCGGCATGTGACAAGCGTCTCGTCATAGCAATGCTTCATTAAAAGATGATACATGTTTAAATATTGTGTGCATCCTGGAGGTCTTACAGATTACCGCATCCCCTTCCAAACTACGTTCCGCTTCATGCTTTCCCACATTATCTTGTTTTTGTTCTCGTGGCCTCGAGAACAAATACAAAGTTCTCGCTTCTCGTGGGGAATGCAAGTGCCTTAACAGCGGTGACATTATTTCAGATGAACTAATCATCATGTTCTCCTCAAATTGATAACAACTATGTTTTTACTTCTGTACAATTAAACCATCTCAGTATCGCACTGTTAAATAAACCTCAGAAAAGAACAGAGCAAGCTGCGCACTTAAAAGACCGATTCATCGGCCGGCGAATTTATCAGGCCGTTTTTGGGTTTTCTTCTGATATCGGCCAATACGACGGCCGATATTGACGATACCACCAATATCGCCAATACCACGGTAGTCTAAATTTAAAAATAAAACACTTATTTCAGTGGCTACTTTTCATGTTTGTTTTCATAGACCAGTAATTCAGGCCCTCTTAGTAGTTATCCCGAAATAACACATTAAAACGAGTCATTTTGAAATCAAACAACATGCATTTGTAATGTTGATTTGGATCTGTTCCAGACACTCTCATGAACATTCTCTGATATGATTAAATGCATATTTAACCCACTGAAGTTAAATTTCAGCTTTTAAGACACATGGTATGCAAAACTTGATATTTCACAACCACAATTTCATTTTTTTGAATAAAAAAAGTTTCCACTGCTTTTAATATCTGTTGAATTATGCAGATAAAAAATAAAAACACACCCAATGGCATATCGGTCGACCCCTAATTTACAGTCATTATGTTGACATCCTTAAAATTGTTGTTAAAGTTCCTTATTGTATTTCTATAGTGTTCTGTTTCTTAGTCTTGAGTCATATTCCTGGTATTATAAGTATATGTGTTCATATACATTATGTATCCTGTGTGTATCCATGATCTTATTTCATATTAGGGAAAAATGTACAGATACCAAGATTTACAACGATAACTGATGTCATTTTGCCCAGGTCGGTTAATTCGGTATTTAAAAAAAATGAAAATACATGGGGTTTTTGTCTTTTTTGGCTGTATATAAATAAATATTAAAAGAAATAAAACAAGAAAGGCAAGCTTTGTCCTGTTATTGGAGGACTTGTATGTTAGCCGTCTGCCTGATTTAGCAGTGATGCTAATGAGGGCAGTACACCTGGAGGAGCGTCTGATGTAAACAACCAGGAGAGAGCAGGTTTATAAAAATGAGAGGTTTTCTATCTGGCCGTGACAAAAGAAAGAAAAAACAGGAAGAGTAAAGAAGAGATTAAAACTGTGGTGATAATATAGAAGCTAGTTTAGCTCAGAGCGGCCCAGTCGGTGCTCACTGGTCCCAGTCTTAATTAATTCATATGATTCCCAGCACGTACAGAACAGAGAGGGTCGCACGGTGGACCCGTACATCTGTCTGACTGAGCACCAAAGTGCTGTTATCGTCCATTTATCGTTATCGAGATTAACTGCTCAATATATCATGGAGTGCATGTTTGAAGTCTACCAACTCAAAAAGTGATTGTGAAGTAAAAATGTAACTTTATTAAGTTATCTAACATATTTTATATGTCTAGCTTCAACTTCAGCTGACGCTGCTTTTGCTGCATCTTGAAAGTTTAAGTTTAAACTCTTTTGCTTTTCAATTAACATGAATTGTTTTTTGTTTTACTTATTACTGAACTGAAAAAATAATGATCTCTAGTGCTTTGTTTGTTTTATTATATCCTAAGAAGGAACTCTAAATTCAACCCTTATGCACTGCAGAGTGTGTTTAAACAAACTAGGGCTGTGTTTTTCCGTTATTTTAATTACGCATGTCACAGAGATTGCATTAATACCTCACTTTATGTCACTTTATGAAAAAAGGCCATTATATATCTCCTTTAAGACAAATTTTAACAAAGTAACTTCAAATTGGTGTTTAAACTTTCCATCAAAACCATTACGTCCAAAAATCTTTGAATGAAACTGATCAATTAGTTTGACTCAGAGACTGATGACTGACCTATATCTGTGCTGAAACCTGGTGTGACGTTGAGGGGGATGGGTAGAGAAAAGTGGCTGGAGGCGGTGTGGAGGCAGGATTCCAGATGTCGTCCGTGTCCGGTCACACTGATGGCCTGTCCGGGTCGACGCTGGTACTGCTGCTGGATCTCCTCCTCACTCTGAAGGCTTACTGAATACTTGAAAACATATAAGCAGTATTTCAAGAATATTAGAAAGTGATTAAAAGAACGTTGCTGCATATAAAATACAGGGTTCCTACAGGATTTTACAAGTTAAATTTTAGACTTTTTAAGACCTTATTTAGACCACTTAGAACAGAATTTAATGCCCATTTCAGAGCTACACTGTCAAAAATGAATGACTCCTAGAATTTAACTTTTATTTACATCAGCAGTGACTGATTATTATACTGACCTGGGTGTGTGTGTGTAAAGTGTAAACCCGTGCACATTGCAGGAACCGGCTGAATCCACTGTCATTGTATTAACTTACAAGTCATATTACGGCTTAAAATATATCCACTATTCTTTATAGGTTTTGTTAACGTCTCAAACGGACGACATAAACACAGACAGAGGTTGCTGTTTGGCTCTGGCTATGTAGCCTTATCCTCATCTCTCCCAGTTTGATGTTCTTTTACAAGGTGCACTGAGCTTTGAATGGGTTCTCCACCCGTGTCAACCAGGCCGAGAATGACCCTTTTGTCCAGCTATGTAATAAATATGAATGAATTTGCATTTTACCATTTTAATCACCGAATCCACAAAATTCTAAAGTCCCTGTCGGGTAGTTTTCTTTCGTGTGTAAATAAAGGCTTCATGTGTGTGTGTTGGGTTAAATGTTCCCCCAATCATTTCTCCCCACAAAGTAAGCAATAATTGGTACCTAATTTCAATGTAATGGTCGAATTGGAACGGGAGGAAATTAAAAAAATTAGTTCACTAGCGTCACTTTGCAGTTCAGACACCCCCCCCCCCCCCAAATGCAGATTTGTAAATTCAAGACTTTTAAGACTTTTTAAGACCCCGGGGGAACTCTGCAAATAAGAAAATCCAACAGCAATCACACCTGCAAACAGGGGATGTCTCCCTCTGAGAAGTTGAACGTGCCAATGATGTCTTCTCCGAGTCTGTAAACAGTCTTGAAGATGCAGAACTTTGCCACTTTCCCACGCATATTGGTGATATTAAACATATCTGAACAAAAGAAAAGGTTAAAAAATGTAGGCATTAAAATGAAAGTCTGTGAAAATAACAAAACTGCAACAACAGAAAAGTTTTGTATTTTAACAAAACAAAAAAAAAAAGAGTTAGATGAAATCTGGCTTTTAACTATATCAAAAGAGCAGAAGGGCTGAAAATCTAACTCACGAGGGCAGCGTCGAGAAGTGGTGACCATCAGCATATCCAATGCTCTCTCCAAAGGCCGGGCATCCCTGCGACTTGCTTCCTCCTCCTCCAGGAAGGGGTTGGAGGGAGAAACCTCTTCATCCTGAGGAAAAGGAGGCTCTGGCATACCTACAGGTTAGACAAGAAAAAAGTCAATATCAGACATTCTGATAACGACTATACTTTCTATAACAGCTTCTTATCAAGGCATTAAGCTGTGTTTATGTCCACACAACAAAAAGCAAAGATAATGACTGAATGATCAAATGGAAGTGGAGGAAACAAATGTATGCAAGCAAGTAAATGTGGGTAAGTAAATTATGTCATTCAAATAAATTAAGACTATACAAAACATATTAGGTGAATTCAATCCCAATCTGAAAACTGTCCTCACTTCTTCATGGACACAATAGTCCTGAATTTGTACTGCATCTTCCACTTTCCTCCATCTAAACAGCCTGCAATGATTACACTGCATGCTGATAGCTCTCAGTGGTGGAGGAAGTATTTAAACACTGTAATTATGTAAGTACTTGCTTTTAAAGAACTTACTAAATGTATTAGCTTATGCGGTGGTCTACAATATCCTTTAGTGTGCTGACTGCATTATATTTCAACACATCAGTAGTATGGGCAGGGCCATTTTAATTAACAATGCTTCAGATGATGATACTGGTAACACTGGACAAATCTCATAGCAATTATTTGAAAAGTTATTTTTCTTATTGCATATACACTCTGTGACACAGTTCAGACTTGGACTTAAAATTCTGTGATCTAAAATGTTTGTTAATTTGTTCTAGGGGAGGCCTGCAGAGTTATATGTCATGAACAAAGTAACAAGGAGGACTGACTCCAGAATCTATTTTGGGTGTTTTACCACTGGTTAGTGCTGCTGATGCTGATACTGCCACACTGTGGTTATGCCCCCCCTGCCTGCTTTGAGAGGTGCAGTGAACCTATTCCCCTCATGCTATTGATTATGTAATTCTCTTCTGGACGAAACAGGTTAAATTTTTTCGATAATGACTATTGGACTATTCTTTATCCCGCTGATTATACGGTTACTTACCAAAGCGATAAATGAAACGTCGCACAATATTTCATTTTAGTGATTGTATTGTCCTGTCATGGCTTTCTCTGATGAAAGTACTCCTTTTATCCAACAGAACTTTAAAGCTACAGGTGTTGCAAAGCAACTTGGAAGATACAATTTACCATGAACTTTTGTTACAATAACTAAACATATTACTTGAAGAATGATGAAGGGTGTAAATCAAAAGCGCAAAATCCCTTGCTTATAGCAGCATTCATTCTAAGAAATATCTGAGATAGCCCATTCAATGCAATGGAATTTTCTGCAGCATTCTGAGGAGCTGAATAATGATTCAAAATAAGACAAACAATAAAACCTTCAATATGACTGTAATGGATAATGTAACACATTTGTAGAAACGTAGTGGAGTAGAAAGTAAAGATATTTGCTGTGAAATGTAGTGAAGCAAAAGTCAAAAGTATCCACAACTAAATATTTTTAAGTAAAGTATGGATAAATGAAAACATACTTAGGTACAGTAACAAAGTAATGATAGCTCTCATCTAAAAAGCCCTGCATGTACGGTATCAATATTAAGTTTCAGCTTTAGGAAACTTGTGTCAGCTTAAACTAAAGTTAATGATGCTGGGGTTGCAAACTGGGAAAAATGAGAGTATCACAAAATAAGTTCAAGGGGGTCCAGATTAATCTCACCTTGCAGAACCAGCACTCTGAAGGGGACTCGAAGGAGTTTGATGGGAGAGTTGACCCTCTGACAGCCAATGGTCAGTTTGTAGACGTACTTCACCGCCTGGCCGCGGAAACTAGGAGGCCCATCGATGGGCACTACCTCGCTATATGAATCTGTAGGAGACAGACGACAGACAGTAAGCATGTAGAAATGTTATCGAGCTAAGTGGTGACACTCTCTTTCTTTAAAGGTAGTTTTAATTTGTCCATTTTATGGCATATAAGCACACATACAAGTTTTACTCTCTCCGGGGTCCAGGCGCAGATCACAAAATAGTATCTTGGGTGGTGTGTCCAGCACACACTGCCCTCGCTCTCCTGTAGAAGGTGTAGATTCAGCTCATTAATGAAGAACTAAGGCGGCTTTTAACACCAAGACTGTAATATCTAGATACTTCAAAATCTTTTAATAAGTTTTATGTTTCAGTCTTCTGCAAAATGCTCCTGTAGATTCTTGAAAAAAAGGCAATCTGCTTGTCCTGCTCACCTCTGCTTGGAATAAGCACTGTGTCGCTCTCAGCCTGGACATCCTGCTTGTTTCCCTGGGCCGGCAGGGCTACTCTGTTCTCACTGGCGTGAAACTGGCAGTGGATCTGGGCGCTGGCCCATGCCAGCATCTCACTGTTACAGACACAGTAAAGGTTACAATTAGACAGGGTGATTGACTGAATGATTGATTGATTTATGTGTCCTGCATCTTATAACACACATTTAATTTGTTACAAAACAACAGACAAAATAACTGGGTAACAAATCAAGATGAACCAGCTGTTTACATTTCAACAGATCAGGTTAACGCAACACAAATTTGATTGAATTCCTCTTCAACAATCCAAACATTACAAAAAGGACGTTCTGTTTGTCTAAGTTTTATTTTCACCCCTTAATTTGAAAGTACTATGGTACCAATGCTTAACTTAACTGTCTGTTCTTAGTGATTTCATTATGTTTCTACAAAGCAATCTTCCATTATTCATGCAATTGGCAAGTTTGGGCCTAATCCAAAAATCTTTCTTTTAGTATCAAGCAATAGATACAAATGGTCCAAACTATACCAGCATAAGAGTCACCATAGATTAAATAAGGCACAAGACATGTAGGGTCAAAGGTTTAATCTGTCACCAGCATTTTGGATTGCATACTGAAAGAAAGAGCAGGCTATCATGCTATGTATAGAGTTTCGTTGTAAATGAGGAGCTGGCAGGAGGAGTAAAGTCATACCTGCTCGCAGAGGTGGAGAGATGAGACATCGGGTTGGTGAATGTAATAAGGCACTCCATGAGCTCCCCGGCCAGGAACACGGGGCCTCGGGCCATGGAGGCCACTACCTCGATCATCTGCAGCGTTAAAACAGCAGCAGCGCAAAGTTATCTGTAATAAAGATTCAATTGCTGATAAAGCAATGATACAAATGCATTTAAATATTCTATTTAGTCATTTTAGCTAAATAGGGGTGATATTTGTAAAGAGAAAACTCAACTAGCTAACCAGACTGCAAACAGAAGTTAAGTTGTCTGCCCCTATTTGCTAGTCTGTTGTTTTGAAAGCAATTCGGGTACATACCTTTGCTTCGATCGACAGTGCAGTAAAACAATTACACTATTAATCCGAGGCAAGCTTAAATTTACATCTCTGACAAAGGAATACACAATTTGATAGTCTCTTTAGACAAAATGTGCATAGCTCATCTAGTCGACTATTCCTCTCACTACAGTAAACAAAAATGTAGGCGCATCCGTTACTGCACGGCCATTAGTGACCCATGGGAAAATAAAACTATTTCAAATAAAAAATCTAATGAAAAATCCTTTATTTTAGGAATGTAAATTTCTTATTTGAATATAATTCACTTATATTTTGGTGTAATAGTTTAATATTAATCACCAAAGCAGCAGTAAATACCTGCAGGAAAAGTTTTTGATTGACCATTTCAAAGCCCAATCTGAAGAGAGTTGGACTGTTTGTAAGATGAGTCGCGGGGAGGGAAAACTCAATATTCGCAAATAATGTTTGTTTCTTGTGCATTAATAATATAAAATATATAGATTAAATTTTTTATTTGATTTAAAAAAAATAGAGTTTCTATTTTATTGCAGGTATTTTATTAAATAGAAAAAAGAAATGGATTAGATTTTTACACATTTTCTCCCTTTTTTCTATTCAAATGGTACAGACCCATCAATCCTTTTCTAAAACAGCTGCTGCTCAGAGTCAAATTTGTTAGGCATTATGCTTTCAGAATATATACTACATATTTCTTTTACACATTCAAGTGGCAACGTGTCTGTTTTTATCTTTGGTTTGAGATAAACTTTGTTAAATTTGTTCAGGTTTGGATACACTGCATCCGAAAAAGGAGGCGGTTTTTAGTAAGCGACACAAACTAAATCTAAGCCTGCAAGTCAATGAAGGGGTATTAATGCCCCACGGTCATCCGACAAGGATTTTGCATATTACTCGCCGTGCGTGCTAACATAGGCTACAGAGTCCTGCCGGAGCTCGCCTTTGAGCTGCATTGGGATGACGCTGCCACACTGGTATGTTTACAGTTGCCTAAAATTTCCAGCAGTTTATAGCTAGCAATGGTATGTCTTTTACATTGGCTTTAAAGCAAATGCATATTTTAGCTAATGTTATGTGATTAAGATGGTTGAAACAATGTAAGTATGCGGCTTGTAGCTACCGGGTGGTTTCTGAGATTGCTTGCTTAAAACCAGTTAAATGCAGTCACTTGTCAATTATTTCATTTTACTGTGTTTTATATCACTGTAGGTGTCCCTGCTAAATGACTGAGGCATCCTTAGTACTTCCTGTGGTTGTCAAGCTGTCACCTAAACACCCATCCATCCGGACAGCCACTGGTGCCGACAGCTGCATAGCCACATCCGGACTCATGCAAAGGGAGGAAAGAGGCTTACCTTGTGGACTGTGATAACTACAAAATGGCACTGGACCCTCCATCCTGAAGAGCAATTATACATTGCACGTGCGCTAAATGCTTGACACTTGAGAACTGGCTCAGCCTACTGGAATGACTCTTTGTAATTTTCCTTTGTAACATTTTCTAATTCACCTGTTACTACCTCCTTAGTGTTTTCTCTCTGTGGTGAAAACACAGTCAGCTGACACTGTTTACCAAAGGAGGTGGAATCTCTGTGTAATCACAAGTATTCTTTTTTACTAGAAATTGTGCAAAAATGACTTCAGAATGGGGTGAGAAATCCACAGCAGACCTCATGAGTAGGTATGTCTCCAAGGAAATGGGATATGAAGTGCCGAAAGAGGGCTGGCGAATATGTCTAGCGCATGAATTCAAGGAGAAGAGGAAGCCATTTCAAGCAAAAGATGTGTCACTGTCCAATGTGTTGGAGCACGTTGGCCTTGGAATCAGGTGAGACATCCCCTGCTCGACCCTCCACTTGTGAGCATTCAGATGGAGATTACTGAGCAGCTCATGTTAGCTTCACAAGTTCATGATTTTTAACTTAAATATTAAGTGCACAGAGTTTTTTAGTCTTTAATGATCAGCTGTTTCATTTTAATAAACATAATGTTCATGGTACAATAGTTTATGGAAACAATGAATTGTTTACACTGTGGCTATTTAAAACACCATTTTCAAAACTCCTCAGAAGGAAATGCCTAAGCACGGTTGCATATAAAGCTCATGAACAGGCCATTGTCTGCTCATGTCAACAATGGCTAAAGGAGTTGCTGTGGATTTTTTCTTGGACACAGTTAGGATCTTTTTTGCAATGTTCTCAGTTGTTGTGGTTAGATTGTTCACCATTCAGCTGGACGTGATTTACACAAAGATAAAGTAGTTATGTTGCCATACCAGATACATGTTCTCTATAGATAAATGACAGCCCGAGGACGTGAACTTGCGTTCGACTTCCTACTAAAGTGGTTTAAGAGCTCTGGTTCCAGGCCAGCTGTGAGTTCAAAGCGCAGGTTATTTATTCTTCTATATGACTTTGTAGTCATAATGAAAACAAGATTAATAATTACCCGTCATGCACATATGATTTTAAAATTGCATTTTAATCCCATCTTAAATCTCTGCTAACAGATTTATAGAAAAATAATGACATCTGTGAGATTGCAAAGCTGCACATTCTGCAGCTTTAGAGAACTGCCTTTTGTCTTTATGGTCGTTTAGATCCTAAGAACGAATCATTGGCTGTGTCAGAGTGAGGTGGCGTGACAGACATCAGCCAGTCAGGCCTGCTCTATAAGCTATGTGTCTTTTTTTTCACAGTACTGACCTGTGTGTTTGTTAAGGGTTACAAAAAATAGTTATTTTGAAATATGTTTGGCTCCAATCATATCACAACATTCAACCAATTACACCTGACATCCACATGGAAGCGCAGTCTAATAAGAGAATGTAATTTGCTGGAACTGTGAGCAAACAACAGTGAGTTATTTGTGATCCAACGAGTTTCCAGAAAACAGTGTGAATGCTTCAGTTCAAACCAAAGACTTGATTCATTTTAGCAGCAGAGTTGCAGTAGAACAAACATAACGCACCCTCAGCAAAGCCTTTTTCCTATTTCACACAATGGGTGTGGCTCTGTGAGCTTTGTCACCATGGCAGCATTTGTTAATTATTACAAAGATTAATGCTTTTAGTTAAACACTAGAGGGGTGCTGTTTAAAGGAAACGTCACCTTCGTCTCTCTTTGATTTGATAACAGTGTAACAAGCATTGTGCATGCATGTGCTGTAAGAAATCATGTTTTGAAAATAACTATTGTACAAAAAGAAAATGGAGAAACTGTAAACTAGGTTCCTGTCAGTAGAAATAATGTACTGGGCGTGTGTGTTTTCAGGGGTTGTCAAAAAGTTGGCATGTATTCACAGATCTAGATCAGAGGGAGGACCTTTGTTTGCATTCCAGCTGAGCTGCAGAACAACAAGATTGTGACAGTAGTGTAACCTGCCATGGGTTCAAATAACACGCTTTAACTGACTATTCATTTCCTGAGCAGAGTTATGTAGACGGGCCTTTGTTGGACTCAGCTTTGTGGTTAAGATATTGTATAGATCAATGGTTCCCTACCTATTTTCCTTTAGGACCCCCTTCATGCAACTACTAAAAAAAAAACCTGCTCCACCCTGTGCTGAAACCATTGTTGGTTTTACGCTTTTGAAAGTCAGATTTTCACCATGGATATGGCTGAGTCCTGTCCTTTCATGATGCCAAAGTTAAATTAACAACATATAGCCTTATTTTTTTCTCTTAAAATAGGGGCAATGTGGGGACATTAATCACATGAATAGCTCTGAATGTTCAAATCTTCTAGGACCCCTAGTGGTCTTTAGGAGACCCCCTTGGGGGGGTCCCGCACCCCAAGTTGGGAACCACTGGTGTAGAGTATTTTTGGGGGCCGCACGGTCATGGACAGCAGAATGGCACTTTTAGAAACTGCCCATTTTTAACTGTTGATGAATCAGATGGTGTAGAATTGAAGGGCTTCATTAACATTCGGTTGCTTTGACAGTTGACAGTTTGTCCCAGTGTGAGACAGCATGGGGTGGGAAGACATTTCCCAGGACTTAAGGCCACCTTGAGTTACATCGCAAAAGGGCAATAAACCCCTGAAGCAGAAGACATCACAGACATTTCACACAGGAAATATCATCTTTTGTAACAGGTGTGACAACTTTTTGAGTTGCCAAGCGTGTTAAGAACTGATCATGTGAGAAGATGCATCAGCTTCTCTCTTTATTTGTACACAGATATTGCGGTAATTTCCCCTTTCCTGTACGCTTTTTGAGACCTTTTTGCAGAAAACTAATGCCTCACTTTTTAAAAATTTAAACAACATTTTCCAATGCTTTAAAAAAAGTGAGCTAAATAGATAAATAGTTTTGGTTATATGTCATGTGGGCTGGTTCGGCACAGAGCTGCAGTCCACCATGCAACAAAAACAAGCTGCTTTATACTTGGCTTATTAGCTTAAAATCCATTATGCTTCACATTCAGACCATAAACAGAGTAATGATTTTCACTTTGAACAACTAAGCCTCCTGCCTCAGGTTCTGGGAGCTGTTTGAGCCCTTTTGTAACATATCCTAATTAATATTTGACACAGCTACGCTGGTGTGATGCCAAGTCACACCGTTAACAGGGCTCATATAAAGTAGACCTGCCACTGTGACTACACTGCCCTCATCTTACAAGTAGGTCCTTTATACAGTTGCACAATTCCCCCCTTTCTCTGTGCCTGTGTGTGTGTCTACTGTTCGGGCTTTGGCTGAGAGTGCTAAAGGCTTGGAAACTGCTGTAGCTGCATTTACCAGACTATGAACAGAGAAACATAAACAATTGAGCAGAAAAGGCATGTTTTTTTTTGTTTGTTTATTAAGCTGCATGTGCCTTTTAAACATTGAGTGTTTTTAATTGATATCCTTTAAGTATATGACCATTGCTGTGTGAACTTTGTGGCTTTTAAATGCCTTCCTTTCACGTGTGTGCACGTGTTCATCCAGGTATCTAAAATGGTGGTACAAGAAGACTCAGGTGGAGAAGAAGGCACCGTTCATCGATATGTTCCGTGCTCAGCCTTTGCGTCAAATATACGGTGAGTGCTGGTGCATCTAGCTGAAAGCGTATGCTCAATTTGAGGCTTAGTGGATTTTAAGAGGAAAAGTTTGTTGTTGCATGAATAATTAATTTCAGGACTGTGTGTTATGAGTGGAAATGTAATCAATAATTCAGCAAATCCAAAATGAATTGGATATTTTTAAAATCATTAATACTCTTATTCACAGGTGTTCCACTTGGTGGTATTGGAGGAGGTACCATCACGAGGGGTTGGAGGGGGGAGTTCTGCAGATGGCAACTAAACCCTGGGATGTACCACTACAAAACCGTTGCAGCCAACCAGGTAGCCAACATCTGAAGCAGATGAGATCCTTGGTGAACAGAAGTATTGATTTCTTTGCACGCTGTGAAGTCACAAATGT
>JBBBVU010000005.1:13681301-13702459 GCA_037177055.1 Atherinosoma microstoma
TCTTCACTGTGGTGTGTAGAGGATGCGTAGAATTGTCTGTTATTTTGAGCAGCTTGTGCAGCATTCTTCTCTGGACAGTTCTATGTTAGCTAATAAGTGAATGTTGTAATCTAGTAAGTATCAGACATTTTCTATTTGAAATACAACCAAAAGTAATCCCCCATACTAATTAATTAATGATTTATTTATTTAAGCTTTGTTTACCTCTGAATGATGAAAAAGATTCAATGGTATGTGGTTTTTGGTACTACATAAGCTGTGGTTTCAAGCGTGCAGAGCTGGTACTATACAGGGATTTTGCAACATTGTGGAGTGTTGATTGGTTGAAGTCTCATAACCTGTGGGCATAAGCAACTCTCTACAGCTTCACACACACACACACACCTTGTTTTATATACTCCCGGTTTTATAAAGTCGTTAAGTTTAACAGAAAATTGACAGCATAAATGACGTATTTCTGCAAGGAAGAAATATAAATACATCGGCGTGTTTTTACCTGTGAGTTGGGATTTACAGATCGACTGTGTTTCTTCACTGACAGAAATGTGCTCTGCTGCCCACAGTTGTCATCATTCCCAGCACATATTCAAACTCTTCTGAACTAAAAGCCAGTGACAAACAATTCAGTACAATAGTTACTCTGTGCTCCTCTGCTGTTCACTTGTAACTCACTTTTCATAAAAGCGCCTGTTGTATCAGTGTAATGTAATAAACACACACACACACACACACTGGGAAGTCGCGTGTCTCGACTGTTGCCCCAGCTTCACCGACGCTGTGCTGAGAAAACGGGAGATCGTGCCCACCATGAGAGGGACTCTAATGGAAAACGAAACAGGGGAAAGCCATACCGAGTCGTACTGTACCATACCGGACTGTGTAATGGAAAAGCATCCTATTTATCAATGCTGGTAGCTTTAGTACAGAATATTGTTGAGGCGAGCAAACACTTTTTCACACGACTGTATTTGACTTCAAATGGGGCATCCCTGCATGCCAGGATGAGGCGAGGGGCAGCACATGCAACTGGAAGTCATCCTGGAGCTGCTATATAACACCATTAATTTTTCCCTGTTTAAAGAATCAAAATACATGCAGTAACAAGTTCAAGATCAGAACCCTGACTAATATTTTACATTCTTTTGTTGAGAGTTCATACCAGTCATTACAACAGCTCCATCTATTCCTAATTCTTTCCACCTTTTAGTAGGAATATTCTTTTTGTACTGCACTTAATTTAGCACTTGCTTGCCACAATGATACCCACCTTTCCATCACTGACATCAACTAGGGTCAGGAACTGGTCGAAAAGCTGTCCTTCCTTGTCTATACATCTTAACATAAACAAAATAAAGAAATAAGGAAATCATCTGAAATAATGCCCTTTTAAATTTATATCTAACATGCAGATCTAACTGTCGGTTAAGAGACATCTTGGCTTTCATCCACCTGCAGCCCAATGGTAACAGGGGAGTGGTTGTCTGAGGATTGGCTCCTTCACCACAGTGGCCATAATCTCCAGCATCTCATCAATAATTACATGAGATTTGTGATTTGTTTGTTTCCAATTCTCCAAGTAAATTAAATAAGATATTGAATACATTTTAGATTTAGATTTTGCTCTTCTGCAGCTTTAGATAATACAAATATGACCAATCATAGTAACATTACCTTGACCTTTTTGAAATAATCACAGTCCAGCAATTTTGCCAGATCTGGAAGAGCTGGGTAGTTGGTGCCATGACAGAAGAACCTTTACAAAGCAGACAAAGTGTAAGCTTAAAATTTACCTGCACCACAATTGTTTACATGCGGTAGAAACCCTGGCTTAAGAGACAGCTATAAATACACAGCCCGAAGACTGTGAACCTAGAGAAAACACTACCCAGTATAATTGAATATGGTGCTTTTGTGGTTTTGTTCTTATAGCCAACTTGCATAGGAAGTGATGATTTTGTTGATCAATCAATAGATTGCAGTGTATCAAGCTCTACCTTTTAGGGTTGGACCAGTAAGATTGGGACCCCAATGGAAGGGTCCCAATAAAAGTGTGATGACTCAGATGGGATATTCTGGTATTTCTCCCAGTTTTTGGCTGTAGAAATGCAAAAAAAATGTGTACTATAAAGACTGGGGCCTGTTGGTGGAGACCATGCTTTACAGTGCACACTCTATGTACAACTGTCAAAAGATGAATATGTGTCATTCCAACAGTGCACTTCAACCATGAGCAGTGCAGCAAATGCTTTAGTCGCAGGTGTGTTTACTTAGTTGACTTAACCATGCATTGAAGCTTGTTATTTAGACTTGAAGTTAATTCTAAAAAAAAATACAGGAACCTAAAAAAACATGGAATAGCTGGTTTTGTTTTGAACAACAATTGTGATGAACAGTTGCAAGTTTACTGTCCTACTGATCAAAATCAGGTATGATGCTTCTTTATGGCTCTAAATGTGTTGGAAGCAGAGTCATAAGTTAAATGAGCACTTGTGATACACAGCAGGGATGAAACAGATCCACTGACAGAGAAGTAAATTAGACTGACATAAGTAGCTGAGTATGTGTATGGTGATTTTTGTGTGCATTAGGGGCACACAATTGATAAAAGATTTGCTGTCACTGCTATGTCCAGATTTGCAGTATTACTATCACAAAAGACTGCTTGAACGATGATAGCAGCTAGGCTTTAAATATTTTTTTATGGAAAACATTTTGAAATAGTAAGATATGGTTTAATAATGAGAAGTTCTAGCGTTTTAAAGTTTATCTGTACATGCACAGCTCTGTCACAAAATGAAAAATTATGGAGAACACAGTATAAAAAGAGTAACCACAAATTAAGCTTGTTACAGTTGGCTGTATTCAAACCTTATTTGCAACAGAAACCTATGAGATCCTTGAAATAATTGCAAATTAAATGTACTAAAATTACATTGTTTAATAAAAGAAAGTAATTTATGAATATTTAACAAAGAAGTTCAGTTTAGCTGTGGTACATTGTTTAATAATTAATAAAAAAAATGGATGAATGGTTTCATTATGTGAAAGTATCTCGAGACATAATATGCAGTTGTCAGCAGACCAGCTATGGCCGTCAGCATCATGCTTAGGACAATGAGGCTGGCTGTGTTTGGTTCTGTAGCATTTTTCTTTTGTAAATACAAGGTTAAAATCATCATCTGTCAGTTTCTGAAGCATTTGTCTCTTGAAGTGATCACAATAGATTAGCACAGCTGAGCAGTTATGATATTCATGCCATTGTGACAGAAGTTGTCACATTTCTCAAACTGCTTATTTCTCACTTTGAATTCAGCCTGACTCACTGTTAATCCAAGTGCTCTTCTCTGTAAACTGTCATGTGAAAAATAAAAAAAACATTCTTTCAGTTTTAATGTTTTGCTGATCAGGATTGAATAATAAAAAGGCCCTTGCCAGATCTTAAAATTAAAGAAGTTAATCATCAGATGAATAGAAACACAACATGTTAATTATTAATTTAACAAAAACTTAGCCAAAGCCCAGGAAGTGTTATTCAAACCAATTATTCAAACGCTTATAGAACCACCTTTCTCAGCAATAGCTTGAAGTAATAATTTTTGCTTTGACAATCAGTGTTTCACATCGTTGTGGAGGAATATTGGCCGCTTCTTCTTCAAAGTGTTGTGTTAGTTTATTAAGGTTTGCTGCACTTGTTTATCAATAGGTGTATTAAGGTCCCTTTACAGCATTTCAGTAACGTTAAAGGAGCTTTAACCTATTCTGCACAGTTTTGAACCATGAGCGAGGAGAACAGTTTAGTTTGAACTGTAAGCCCCGCCCCTAACAGTTTTTTCCAGCAAGAAGCATTCTTATGCTCTCCTCACACTCGACCACGTGCACGTCTCATACTGATTCACGAATCTCCAGAGGAAATTCGCATCTTCCAGTGAATTTACTGTTTTGGTTGCAGTAAATGGCCGTATCTCAGATAAATGACATTTTTCAACTTAAATCCCCAGCAGTTCAAATGATCGCATAACAAGCCATTTCTTTCATAAACTGTGTTAGTTCACCATAATAGCCTAACTACAATAGTTTTTTGTACACAGATGCATGATTATGATGTTATAGGCTACATTACAAAGTAATTCCCAACCTAATAAAGTATCTAATCTGCCACTATAATTGAAAGTGATCTTGTAATGTAAAGCGATTTGTGTTTGTTGTTTTATGTAAAGTTTGATTCCGCGCTAAATGCTAACGTAACTTAGTCACATTACGGTGTGAATATCATTATGTATTGTATACGGTATAGAGACACAAAAGTTGACACGGTCAAACCACCAGAGGTAGAGCCAGTAGCCGAGGATGTGGTCCGGGTATAAAATGTTACTAAAGAAGAAAGTAATAGAAAGGATACCTGTCCAGGAGGACTACAGCCAGCTTCGAGTTCAAATTCAGTCCGAGGCGGTCCCACACAGCTTTCCACGTAGAGTCCGATGTACAGATATTTATACAAGCTTTATTCCTTCTTTGGTCACTCTTGCGCTTCAAGTCTGTTTTCTCTTCCTCAGTTTTGATCCTTTTAGGCTGTTTTTCCGTGTATGGAGTGACAGGCAGCCAGTTGAGGTATCCGGCTTTCCCCTCGGTAGCCAGGCTGTTCTGTTTACAGGATCTGTCGCGCATGCAGTAGTGGAGACAACATTGTTGCTATAGCAATACCCCCTTGTTTAGCAATTGGCAGAGACAACCCGTCACGGAAAGTTTAGAAGCTAGTAAGCATTTGCAGCTTCCACTAACTAAAAAGGCCTGTACTCATACATATGCGCACTCAATGAGTAATTTTTTCAAATAAAATGACCTCTTTTACCACATTATATAGCATTTTTCATAACGGGATTAAAATATCAGGTATAGTTCCTTTAAGGTTTGGACTGGGTCATTGCACAACTTTGATTCTTGTCTTCTTTTTTTAAAGTATTTATTTGATCTTTTCTCTTCTATTTCAGATTTCCTGCTGTGTTGGGAAATACTGTTCTGTTGCATGACCCAATTTCAGCCAAGCTTAAGCTGTCAAACAGATGGCCTCGTATTTGACTCTATAATACTGCGGTAACATATAGGTGGTATTCTGTGAGGAGATTGTGGTCAACTTGATGACTGCAAGCTGTCTGGGTCATGTGACTGTAAAACAAGCCCAAATCATAACCCCTCTGCCACTGTGCTCAACAGTTTGTAGATAGTGTGTTTGTTTTTTCGCCCAATTTGGTGCTATTAATGATAGACAAACATCTCCACTTTGATCTTGTCTGTCAAAAGGACAGGTCTTGTTCCACGGGTCTTGTGGTTTGTTGAGATGCAACTTTACAGACCTAAGCTTTGCTGCCATGTTCTCTAAAGCGAAAAGGTTTCCCCCTTGCTGTGCTTTCAAACAAACTGTAATTGTTCAGTCTTTTTTTTTTACACTGGTCACAAAATTTGTTCATGTTTTGGCTCTTGAGTGCAATGGGAAGGTGTTTAGTCTGCATTCAGACCTGTGTCAAATGACTGAAGTAGACACACGTTTTAATTGGTTTCATCTTGGCTCTACAACTTGACCTGGGCATGCACTAGGGTTGTCACAAAAATTAAAATTTCAAACTCAATACCGATACTAATGATGGTGCTCGATACTCTATACTATTTTCAATACTATAGAAGAAAAACTTTTTTTTAAAAATTGATTAGAACACAAAAAAAAATACCACAATCCAAACAATACGACAACAAAAAATCTATGATTAAATATAGTAAAAAGGCATTAACAATGTCAATTAAATGCATTATTTTAACAATCTATTTGTATGTGTAGAGATAGTCTTCTGACTACTAATTGTGGTGGAAAAGATTAAAAACAATAAAAAAACACTTAAACCACTAGTTTATTTCTTGCATTTTATCATATCTTATTTGAGGTTTTTTTGTCTTTGTATTTAATTTGCACCCCGCTGTTATGCTTCTAATGTTTCATATAAAGCACCTCGGATGGTCTTGCACATGAAATGTGATACAAATAAACTTGACTTGCCTTGCCGCCTAGTTAGTGAACTTGATTACATATGTGTGCTTTTCTTCACAATACAGGAGAACAGATCAAGTAAACAAAATAAATACACTGGTTGAGATTATCTACTTTTTTAAACCAGTTTTATTAATTAAAACATTTTAAAAGATTAAGTAGCAACAAAGCGAACTAGCAACTGCAAAAGTGGCATTTAAGTATCGATACTAGTGCTAATTGATATCGAACTTGATACTACATTTTTATTATCGATGAGTCTCGAAGTTCAAGTTTGATTGGCAACAAGGAAAGTTTAAAGCCCGGAAATGGATACATTTCCTTTGGGCGGAAGAGAAAAGCAATGTTATGATGATGTATAATTTATTGAGGTTTTGATGTCTCCACTCTCTTTCCAACTAATAACAAAGTACAACAAAAATAGTGGATTTCTGTATCACGTAATTCTTTCAGACAAACATGTGCGTTGTACGCTCAGAAGTAGATTCACAGAAATCTCAATGTCCATGACATATGAGCTCTAGATTTGTTTTAAAGATGCTGTAGTTTGTTCAGTTGGTTTATTTGGAAGATATTGGTTCTTCCAAATAAACCGACTTTTATCACAAAGGATTCTCAGTTTTAGTCTAAGGTTCACTGAAGATTAACTTTTTCAAGTAGGTTGTGCAGGAAATGCAGAAAAATGTAAAATCATTGAATGGCTTCTATTCAAAACTGAGCAGTTCTATGACTTGAAAATTGGATTACTCTGAAGTGTATAAGAGATGTGGTGTGACTTTTTAATAGAAGGGGTATCTGTTGCACATAAGACACAACCACGGTTACGTTCACACTGCAGGTCTTTAATGCTTTAATTCAATTTTGTCAGATCCAATTTTTTTGTGTGGCCGTTCACATGACCATTTTCTTTCACAGACCCGCATGTGCAGAAGAGACATGTCACACCACGCTTTGAGCAGAGGTGACCCGCGTGCGCAGAAGATCAATAACAAGACGTGTCACACACAGTCTTTCACACTGAAGGCCTGTTTATTTACTCCCGTGGTGTCTGCATCTAACGCAGAGGCAGTATGTGTTTATACTCGAGTGTAGGGTAAAAGCGCCGTATAGCAGTTCCTTTCCTGGATCTATAGGTAGCGATAGAGCTGGGATCTGCCGATAAACTCCATAGGGCGGAGTTTTTAATGTTTTAACAAAACAAGTTTACTATACACAAATTACATGTAGTGATCAGTCTTTATGGGGTGCTGTTAGAGGACAGAGCTGCAGCACAGCCTGCTAATTTTGCACGAGTCCTAGTTTGGCTTCTCTGTGGATTTTGCGCTACAAAACAGCAATGCTGCTGCAGAATCAGAAATGCTGCTGCAGAATCAGTAATGTAAACAGTAATCGGCTTTCGAAAAAAATCTGTTTTATGTCACTTTTGCCTGCAGTTTAAACATAGTTAAATATCTGGAAACAAGTAATCACAATCGGACCAATCACTAGGGAGTACTTCCGCATTGCTGCGTTGGCGTAGCTGGGATGCACGTCAGGTCTGAAGTGTTGCGCATTGAGCCTCTGCGGACCCTCGCAGAGCCTACAGCGGTGACGCCATAACCAAACTGACGACGCAAGAGTATGAACTGGCCTCGAGTGTTAACGGCCACTGTCAGAATTTCATGAGATAAATTAAAAGTTTATGAAGATTTATACCATGGTAAACATAACCTCAGTAATGTCAATGTCTCATGCATTAAAACTGTCTACATTTAAAAAGGATTAGAATTATAAAATGGTGTCATTTTTTGTCTCCCTAACATAAACATAAAAAGTTGCAACAGGAGTACTTTGCTAATACACTTGCAAACACACTGCTACCAAGGCAGACCATGATTGTCCTCTGGAGAATGTGAGCACTGCAGGCAATCTGCTCGTATGGAAGGGATTTCATAGCAGCCAGCATGTTTGCTGCGCTGTCTGTACCAACGATGGATATCTTGTTTTCAATTCCCCAGTCATTAGCCACCTTGAGGAACTGTTCCATGCATTTATCAGCAAAGTGCCTGGTTTCTGTTTTCATGATGGTCAGTGCAAACGAGTTGAGGTTCCACTCGCCATCAATAAAGTGTCCATTCACCCCCAAATAGCTGTGGTTGCCAGCTGATGTCAAGTGATCTCCAGTTATAGCTACATAGTAGGGCAAATCCTCCATCAAACCTCAAGTTTGTTTTTCTTTTTCGCCGTCGTACATCTTGCTGATTTTGGTGGTCACTGTAGTACTGCACTGTGGCTTGTGGGATGGGTCATTGGACGCAGTTTGCACCACCTCTGTTAACCCTTCGTCTTCCACGATATTTATCGGCCTGCAGTGCATCGCTATACACTTAGCAAGAACATTCGTCAGCCTGGTCATCCGCGGGGTGTTCTCCTCCAGTTTAGTTCTTTGCTATAGCTCAATAAATTGCTAACGTCTTCGCTGCCAGCGTTAGCTGTGGCTGCACTCGCGACTGGGTGTTTAGCGTTGAAGTGGTGCTAAACTTGAGCTGCTTTGGTGGTACGCAAACTCCTTCTAACAAAGAAGGCATATCACTCTACCTTTATCAATGCTGCCTTCTGGGTGTTTTTGAAATGTAAATTTCCCCTTCATTGGACCGACAACTCTCACATGCTCCTCCATTTTCACATCTGTCAGCTACTCACTGCTCTTCACCTTGCCCTCCCAACTACAATGGAAGCCTATCAGCTTGTCCTAAACAACCCCAAACACAATGACAGCCAATCAAACTCCTCTTTAGGGTGTGAGTGACCTTTGTTTTCCACCAACAACTCAAGCACAAGAAGCTCCATACACGTAAAAACTGATTTTCTAAAAAGGCAACTCGCAGTAAAGTTAGAGATTAAAAGGTAGATTAACGGGAATAAAAAACACAACGTGCTAAATATGACTAATTAATCTAATTAAACTAATTAATTCAAACAATTCTCACGACTAGATACATATTTTTTTCATGTAAAGTTTTCATTTTGTTTAAATGTCGCATATCTTGATCTGGGGCCTTTATTAGTACCACACTGTGTTGAATTTAAATGAAGGCAAAAAGTCAGATAAGAAAATTCATTTTCAGATACTGACCCACACTGACTCTTGTCATCCTTTTATCTGGATTTGGTTGAGACTTAGGAGATTGCCCTGTCTGTGATCTCAGGAATAATAAATTATATCTAAATTTAGTTTATATTTTTAGTCATTTATTAAAGAATTTACTATTAAGGGTATTGTTAATATTACAAAGCTGATTGTGCTACGTGCTACCTTTGACTGCAAAGAGCTTTTGATATTAAACACCATTTCTCTGATTTTACGTTTCATTTCTATGAAGGGATTCAGCACATATGGACATGATGTAACTTCTGAACTCATTATTGTGACCTAGATTGCTGAGAGCAAGGATTTCTAATCTCTAATGTGAGTCTGTATAAAAGTTTTATAGAACAGAGCCCTCATAGGAGAGGAATATGTCCTTTATATAACTCGTGCATAAGTCGGCACATATTAGGGATCCACCGATTATCGGCGCCAATATTTGTTATTTTGACATTTATCGGTATCTGCTTTTAATGTTTCTGGTGGCCGATATGATAGATCCACTTAAAATATGGATATTTTGGCTCTGATGCAGCAGACTGTATTTCCTCTGGCTTGCTCTCACTTCTGTGTTTATTGAGAACTGTCCCTCCCACAGGGAGGGTTACACTGTGAGTAACAGCCATTGACTGTATATTATATGGACGGCCCCTACCCGTAGGTTTCTGAAGAGCTGAATAGACCCTTTTCGTAATTTATGGACACGTCATGCGTGTATGCGCATTAACCGCGCTGCAGGGCAGAAAGCTAAGCTGTTAAGTGAAATAGCCGATGTGTACGTTTTTATTGAGGAAATTAGAGCAATTTAAAACCCAGCTCTAATTATGATGAATTTCAAGATTAAGGTGAGATACGGTAGGCAAAACCCTTGTTTTTTCATCACCTGGTCAATTTAGAAATGTTCTTTTTCTTTCTTAACATGTTATCTATCAGACTAGTGTGGAGAAAAAGTCAAAAATAAACATTTTAGGTGTTATTTAAAGCTCTCTCTGCTGAACGATTTGATCACATCCAAATTTGACATTTACCCTCATATTAGCAACCAAAGCTTCTAGTAAAAAGGAGGGTTTTTTGATAGACGAGGACTCTCATTGGCTACGGTTACATGATGTTTTTTTAATTCAGAATTAATTATTCCGATTAATTGATTATTATTAAATAATGTAGAATTAAAATATTCTCCTTCAGGTTTACATGAACATAATAAATCCGAATAAGGTTAACATGGAAAACACGTTTTCTTAATTCTGCTTTAGATCTGGGGGTTGGGAGGGGTTCTGATTGGGTAGGGGACAGAAGTGACGTACTTACTGTACATCTACTGGAAGTAAACAAACTCCGCTTCCTGCTTAGTTTCTTTACGACTACAACATGAAAAAAAGACACAATGAGAGCCATTTTCGCTTGATTTGGATTCTACTTTTGAAGTAGCAGCTAATCTCTAGCATAATACTTCACTTTCACTTTTATGCCTAAATTGTCTTTGGTATTGCCTTCAGCATTCAGAGTAAAATGCATGGTAATACCCTTGAGATATCAAGATGAGATTTATTTAAATTACAGATTAATTGACCAGAATGATGAATTGGGACAACTTTTCTGTAGGCTAATCCCTTCAATTTTCACATTGTCCACTAAAAGTTTACCACTCCTCTGAAATGTTTCAGTGAGTGACAGCTATGTGCAATTATCTATTTCCTTCTTAGCTTAAGAATGTCAAATTTTGCATAGATTATAGCCTACATTGTTTAAGCTAACCAGTGTCATATTCATTAGCCTATGGGTTACGCTGTTGCGCCCAACTTTTCAATTGCACCAAACTTTAACCAGCAAAAATTTAGGTGCACCTCAATTGTCACAGTGTTGCTCTCAGCAGCACATTTTATTGATTGTCTTCGAACATTTCACATAAACATTGTTGCAGATTATTGAACTTTATTGTTCCATTGCCGGAATTTCAAGAAAAACATCCTTACTGATCTGTGACATTCTGTTATCAAAAATGGTTAAGTGGCCCTCTAGTGGCAAGTTTTCTTGCAGTAACATTGAGTGTTTTGTCCCTTCAGTCATTCTGTAGTCAGTTCAGACAGAATAAGGAAGTGAAAATGCTTTTCATGTTATCCTTTAAGACCAGAGAACATTTCCCTGTTAGTATTTTTGTATTTGAACACAATTAATATTGTTGAGGTAAACATTTGTTGATAAATGTTGTTATAATCCCTTTAGTCCATTTGTGGATGCTATTCGCTGGCTTGCCAATGGTATTTTCCATAGATGTTAGCCTTAAGCTAACTTGTAGGTTTTTTTTGTTTTTTTTTACATTTTGACGTGTAATGTTGTGTACTTTCACAGAGACAATGAATGTATTTCCAGTGAGATACTGATGTATTTTTTGTATGTCTGCTTAGTTTTACAGTTTTCCCAGGTAAGGGTTTTAAAGTTAGCCTTGGATTTTTCTCGGGAGACTTTTATCTATCTGCCAAGCTGTTGCAGTAGCCTAGCTCACACCACACACACACAAGCTTATATTTAATACATTACTTATAACTTATTATGTTTTGTTGGTGCATCGATGCAGAATCATCCATGTCCACATCGTGATGCATCGTTGAGATGATTAAATTCAACACCCCTAGGTGATACCTAGCCCTAAAACCAACCATTGCCCTCCACCACTCTAATTTTGCTTTGGGGGATTTTGTAAGGGAAAAGTCCACCACTCCAAAATAGTTCCCTGTGCCATATGGTGTCTTACATCAGTGTCTCCATCTCTGATGGGGCATTATTTAATCCAATAATAACTTTCTTTAAGTTAGAAAAACTTAATTTTTTCCTGTTGCTCATGTGGATGTCCACTTAAGGGATTCTACGTCATGTGCTATAAATTTCCCTAGACAAAACACTGAAATCCAAATGACTTCAAATGGCAGATCTATCATCACTGGGTTAGTGTGAATTAATGTAGTTATGAGTGGATGGGTGAATGTGAAACACGTTGCAAAATGCTTTGTAAATCTCAGCTAAGGTTTTATGCACCCTATAAGTGATGATCAATATGAAAATTAAAATCTATCCCCAGTATGTCTGCTGTGAATAGGCCTCTATGTAAGTGCACATTAAAGTGAACATCTAGCTTATTGAATCCAGACAGATTCCTCTTCAGTGTTGAGATTAATTAGCCTGTTAAACTCATTAAATGTGCACACTTTCACACCAGAGCTGGAGAAGAAGCATCAAGCAAACGGAATCCCATTATCTTGTGAACTTGATTTTAAAGCTGATAAGAGATTCAAAACACAGCTCGACATGCATGTCTATCCAGGCCTCATACAGTTTTTGTTGAAGAATTTTTTGGGGAGAACAATGTTGGTGGCTAAAAGCAAATCTCAAAGCACAGTTTTAGAATACATCAAGAATAACGAAAATAAATGGTGATGTGATGTTGTCCAGGCAATGTGCATTTGTCAGAAAATCTAGGTGAGGACATGCATACCAGTGAGGCTTAAACACACTGAGAGCGGCTTTCCACAGTGCTCATGTGGGTAAACAAGATTCAAATTCAAGTAATGGACAAGTTGTAGCGCTTCTTAAAAGGCAATATCTATTAATAGACTGGTGCATAAACATTTAAGGGTTTGTTTAGGAATATTATTTGTACTGTTTGTTATAGTCTTTTTGTTTAGCTACTGTTTTCCATTGGAAAAAATGATGCTCATGTCAGCTCCAGTGCCCTAGGAACAAAGATGAGGACAAATTGTTTATTGTCTCAGTATTATTATTGTTTTAGGGAGGATGGAGTTTCCATTCTCTCTCTCGTACAGAATAAATTCCTGGGCACGGGGATCAATTAATATCAGTGTGTCAATGTTACAGAATAAGACTAACAAATGTTTAGCTTGAAAGCCTGAACTTCTTAAGCCCTTTATTTTGACAGAGATCTCACATAGTCTCGCATATCTGTAGTGATATCTCTGTTTGTCTTGCAGTTGAGGATGGCCCTAAGTAATTCTGGATTTCTTTTTCTATCATAATGCAAAATAAATGTCCACTTAAATGCCACATTGATGGTACTGATTGATAAAAATCTGGACAATAAACCATCAGAGAACTTGATATTCTGCACTGTTCACGATATAGTTCAGAGACGGTTGATGTTTGTCTTTTCTCCCTTTTAAAAAGAATCAATTTGTTTGTTTGTTTGTTTGTTTGTTTGATACCAGAGCCTCAGCAGCCTCTTTCTGCTTTTACAGGCTGTGCAAAGACAGGAGGCGTGCGCTTCTCGGAGGAACCTCCTGCTGCTGGAGCCCCATCACACGTTCATTTTGATGATAAGCTACATGACTCTGTTGTCATGGTGACTCGGGACGATGAAGGCAACTTCATGGTCAAGGTGGGTTAAACCATGCGATAGTCTAATTCTTGATAACAATCTCAAATTGATATAATCGAGGTAACATGTTCAATTAATCATGATACTGATTTGAGGTCATATTGTCCAGTCCTAACTACAGTAGATTTGAGAGATTTGTTTTGATTTACTCTGATGTGAAAGTGAATAATTGCCCATTTTCACTTAGTCCTCGGTTTTCATAGTGACTTGTCATAAAAAATATTTGGTCTTTATACACATTCTCTTTTGAACTTCAGCTCATGAAACAGAGAAAACCCTATTTCTTTTGTATAAGTTAGAAATTGCAGGTTTTGAGATGTATAGAGGCCTCTCAACTTTCACACATTGGGCGTGAGACACACGCATTTCGGCTTGTTCACAGGCTCACACGCCACACATATCCTTTTTCACGCTGAGAAATCATAGGACAATGCCGCTCTGGAATAGTACTACAAGTCCCACAATGCACTGCGCGGCGGGGCTGCAGCGTGAATATCCGCAGCTCTTCAGCTGGAAGCGGAAAGCAACGGCGCTGGATGCGCATAGCGGGAACGCTCCCATTGACTTGAATTGTGGCAACACGAAGCGCTGCTCTGCGTGGGACTTGTGCGAGGGATTTTTACAGTCGTTGGTAAAGACAGGCTACCTGCGTCATGCAGGTGAGCTGAATCATACACCAGGAATCAGTGTGTGACAGTCTTAGAAATGGAAGATGTAGAGCTCCAGAACATGAGCTGATCACTTTATAAGAGTCAAATGTTCAGTTAGACTTCTGACTCCTGAAGATAAAACTCTATCAGATTACATGTTTTCAAAGCACCTTAACTAAAAAAAACTAGAGCACATAGAGCTGTACTGTTAACTTCATTACAAACTGGAGATTAAAGTTTTTTTTTTACTTCGATGGACCAAGTAAAACCGGAGATGTGATCATTTGTATTTGACTGTATAAAAAAAAATCATGTGTTCAAGTGGGATGTGATGATCAGGCTCATTCTATAGTATGCAATAAGGTCCTTTTACTCACTTTTTAAGAAAAAAAAGAAAACACTGAACCAGTCTGACCCTTGATTTGAACTTTTTTTTAAAAATAAATAAATTGGCCCGCTGTCCATTTGCATTTAACTCTCCTGCCCTGTTCTAGAAAGCTCTACTGAGCAAAAACCTCCATGATGAAACATAAGACAAAGGCAGCATCAGATTAAACCAGTATGATGTGAAAACCAGTATGATGTGATTAAACAATCATGATTTAAATACTATTTAAAAATCCGCTTTTATACATTTTATCTTTAATATCGATATTCACAGCAAAATATCGGAATAACTGCTGTTTTATGTGGATACTGCTATTAAAAAGTAGATTAAAGTATCTGAAAATGTTTAATACAATACTTTCTATTCATTATTGAATTTTGCATGTATAAATGCAATTCACAGTGCTTACAATTTTTAATTGTTGCCTAGCACTAGTTGTCCAATTATAATATCTCTTTCTGTTTTATATCTTTTAAATTTGTTTGTCTCAGATGTCAGGGAAGAAAAAACTCAGCAATTGAACATTTATCATGATGGCGCTAAACGATTAATGCTCTCAAATCTACCAAATACACTCTTGATATATGGCAGGATAATACAGCCATATACGCTCACATGTCACTGACCCGAGCCGAAAAGTTGAGAGCCCTGTGTATATATTTTCCTGATCATTCACACAAAAGTTTTGCAATATTTATTTTAATGCTGATTAAACAACGTTGTTAAATGGCACTATTTCTTGAGCTATATATACACTGTCAAAGGGCACTATGAGATACTGTCATGCTTTTATTGAATCACTTGTTTGAAAAGCTTCAGCAGAAGTCAGTGTTAGAGAATAGCTCTCAGCTGTGGTTTTTATTCCAGGTTCTGCAAATTGGATGGGGTACTGGATATAAAGATGATTTTTCAGATTACTGGTATTAGGACTGCCATCCACCATCTTTTTGCAGCAAATAGATTAAACAGCTCTTCCAAGTTAATAGACTTTCCCTATTTGGCTTAAAAGCAAAATATTCCCACGCCATCAATGTTATGTTTTGAAGTAGTCTATAATGTTAATGTCAACAAATGTTTCCCAGAGTGCAGTTGCTCTAATGCAAGTTAGATGCCTCAATTTAAACAAAAAAAACATTCGATGACAGTAAAAACTCCTCTCATGCTGCGAAAGACTGAAGCACAGAAGTGATGTCACTGAAAGTACGTGTCAAAGGACAGAAAATGTCACAGTTATGTTATGTTTTTACTGTTTAGAGGTGAATAAAGACAATTATGACGATTAATGAAAATAATCATGATCATCTCAAATCTCAGTTAGATGAATATGTGATAATTGTGATAACCCTAACTGATTATCTAACTCAGCACAATGACAGGAAAGCAACACGGATGCTTGTTTACTGTACCACCAAAGTAAATATAACTTATACTGTCTATGATTGAGTTAAGTATGTTTTGTTTGTCAAATTTGCTGTTTTAGTGGACATCAGGGGTATGAGCATGGTCAATAAACTGACATTACTTCCTGTATCTACTGTTTCTGCTGCCTACTAGCTGCGGTATTTTGCTGCGACACCTGAGATTGTCAAACTTCAAGGCTGAAGTTTGAAACAAGCGATGCTTCTCTTGAATCAGTGTCCTAAATTATATTGCACATGGGCTAATTTAGTCTACACTGCAGATTTACTAAAAGGAGTTCATCAGGCAGTCTGGTCTCCCGGGTGTCGGGCTGGGCCTTCCCAGGGGGGGTAGCTCTTGTACTCACGGGGCCCTGGGTCCTGCCCCTGACTCATACTCTAGGTGCTGCTGGCTGGCTGGCTGGCGGGGCTGGTGAGCCACTGTCCCCGGGGCCTGTACTCCATGGCCGTCCCTGCTGAGGGCTGTCTTGGTTCTGTGCTCTGTGGTGGCTGCTGGTTGCCCTGTGCTGGGGGCCTTCTCGGTCTGGTTGTGATCCTTGGAAGGTGTGTGGTTGCATTTGTATGATCACTTAACACAACCTACCACTTATGTTTTTTACTCACTCACACACACCCCCACAGACACGCACATATACTTGTTGTTGTGTTCATTGTTGTAAATGGTTTTCATAGTTTTCTTCCCGAAAGTGCTCCAGATTATTGTCTGCTGTGTTTCTTCGAGGCCTTAGGATGTTTACCTTTTCTTTACAGGTGTAGGAGCTGGTTGTCTGGTGTTTCTGTTTGGGTTTGATTGCACAGTTGTTGTGGTTGTTTTATATCTTTTGTTTCTCTCCTTTTTCCTTCCTTTACTCTTTACTTCTCTTTATTCACTCTCTCTCTTCTGTTGTTCCTCCGGGCTGGTCTGGTCTAGTGATCATGTGTAAATTTGGCAAAAAAGGAAAGAGAGAATGATAAAGACTAATATTTAAGATTCAAGGGGAACCTCACATTCAAAAGGCTCCTCTTTTAAAGTAAATTTGTTCATCTTAACACAGCAGCCAGACCATCATCCTGTTGTCTGGACAGGACAGGTTCAAAAAAGAAAGAAAGAAAACAAATAAGTTATTCAGTTTTTAATCAGATTAAAATTTGTGTTGAGCTAATATGTAACTGCTATAAATGCAGCATATTTTGCAATCTTTTAACAATCTGGCACTATTGGTTTAGTTTCAGGGAGTTTTACTCACTCACTGGAAGAAATTTGAAGGCACTTAATTGGATGATAGGGATAAGTCTTTTTCCCCTAAGCTCAGATATCTGGCTTTATCACATGCTTCCATGGATAAAGAAATGCTCCATAGCATTTTCATTCATACCCTGTGTGCCTCTTAGATGCTACATTTACATTTAGAACTCAAAGTCCAAATTATTCACAGTAAGATGCAGCTTATGGACGCGCTGAGATTTAATTAAAAGTTGCATAAGGCCAGGAAGAAATTAGACTAGATTGTTTGAACATATTGAGTAAAATACAAATTAAATCAAACATACATTTTTAACATATTCAATTAATCGTTTATATCCCCAAATGTCATGTTTTTAAGTTGTTGATGTGATGTCTGGAGGTAACTCCTAGACCTGACAGGCCAGTCTCTTAGGGTCCGTCCCCATGAAGCCGAATTGCAGTAAAACCGCTAAAATGATTTGGCAATCCGCCCTGTCGTCCCCATGAAACCAGGGATTAGCCTCCATGAAACCGATCACGTCTGAAACCAGGTCCCAGAGTGGATAGGTTTGAAACCTGTTGCATCTGTGCTCCATAGGGACAGTGTAACCGCACAACTGGGTGATTTGACGTCAGAGTGAAGCGCCAAACGTAACAACAATAATGGCGACGGTGTGCCTTGAAGACTCTCAAAGTACCAGCGTATTTACTTTATTCTCAATCCACGCCTTCCTCATGTTTTTGCATTATAGACCATTCTCACTGATGTTACATCGTTTGCTGCGCCGCCACGTTGGGTAGCAAAAAGCTAGCTTGGGCCGCTCATGTTACCCAGTGCGTTTACTGTGGCTATTCCTGCTGCCTGCAATTTATCCGTTACCTTCATATTTACAACTACAAAGTCAATCAACAGTTGTATTTCACAGACATCAGATCAGACCTCAAGCTGTGGAAAGTAAAAAAAATAAATAATAATTTTTACTTCATGTCAAGGCTGAATAAGAAAACATGTACCCATTAGGGATGTCTCCATGTTATATGTAATATTTAGGAGTCAACGTTACATTTACTGCAATAAGTCACTGCTATTTTTTAAGACTGTTCTGTTAATTTATTGAGACCACGGAGGGATTTGAAGTCCGTAACATTTCATTTACACTGAAAACTCACCATATTTGTCATTTAAATATTTTAATTTGTCGAATATCCCCCAACTTAACTACGGCCGTATTCACACTGAGAAACTTTAGATATTTTGTTCATTTGCTGCTTCACATAAACCATGATTTACATAAAAACGTATTAATTGGCCTCCTAATTAAACATGAACAACGATCTTGCTTTAATTTCTTGTTGCACCAACAGGACTATTTGTTCAAGAATCAAACGAATACCGTTTTTTTAAAAAGAACTTTATCATAATTTGCAATCTCTTCTTTTTTTGCTTGCTGTCATCTGTAAAAAGATTTCCAGGTCATCGTTTTGTTTTTTCTCTGGAGTGGACACAAACATGAAGGTGGACGGGACGGGGGACAACATGTTGTCCAGCTTTTACCTAAGGGAACACAAAATTAGCTTCAGTTAGATGTCCGTTAACATCAGAACAACCTGGAGCGCTATAACCTTAAACCACTGCGGTTAGCTCCACTTCAGTAATGCGTTCTTTATTTTTTCCATTAATATACATATATATTCAAAATAGACAAGTTCCCCATAAATATTCTTGGAAAGACTACAAAACAATCATTTTGGTTAACTTATCACCGACACTGAGCTGCTACACAGCCTAAGCTTTCCGATAGTTTCCAGTTCTCGTTTGATGGCAGCAGCTCATTCAGGTCGTCATTCAGGGTCAGCAGGCATCTGTAAAGTTAAATCCCATCCTTGGGATGTTGATCGGAAGATTGAAAGGCACAGCACGGATGTACCATTATTTTTGTCAACGTGAAAAGCTAGCTGTAGCTACTGAGCCGGTTGCAGTAGGTTATGTCTGCTGCGTTGGTCTTTTTGCCACCCACGAACACCGCCGACGTATCAGTGATGAGGCTGAGAATGGTTTATAGTCCAGCGTCATTCTACTTCATCAGTCCACACAAACGTCTCTTTCGCCTTGTACTGAGTCCTCAGCCATCTTCATATGACATATGTGATTGTTTACTTCCTGTGACAAGCAGTGAGGCTTTATCTGCACATGTGTCATGTCTTGTTCTAGCTTTGGAGTTACTCTTTAATGTTCATAGTGCCACCCACATCCTTGTAGTATGTACTACAGGGGTTTCGTGGGGACGGTGAAGCGGTTGTCCGAGTTTTCCCCACCATTTTCACAGCTGAACCGGCTTCGGCGCCGTGTGGACATAGCCTTAGTTTCTGGGAAAATAAATAGGTCTTATCTGTGAAACATCCAGGAGAAGATTAAAGTCTTCTTATCGCTGTTAATCTCCTGTGTTGACTATAAAGGCTCAAAACAATGAAATCAGACCTCTGATCTGTTCTCGGCTGTCAGCTCCTAAATCCTTCGGGTACTCAAGTCAGAAGCCAAACAAAGACAAAAGAAAATGCTATGAACTTTGGTTCTTATGCACTGATGATTTACCTGCCACAAGTGACCATTACTTTTTAGTTGCACACATACTGATTGAACGGATGATCATGATACTAATGAAGGGGTAATTTGTGAAGATAAATAACACTCCTCCTGCTCCTAAGGTATAGTTTTTTTTCTCAAGGATTAGGGTGTTTGTTCCGCTTTTTAATCCTTAATTGCTTTCAATACTAATCTTTTTCCTCTTAGAGTATGTACTGTATATGCATCACTTAGTATTGCACCCTCTTTAGCAGAAAAATGCAGGAAGCAATATGCTACATATCTTGCTGCAAAGAAGTGTGGCTGGATTTGATTCAAGGGAATAAAGTGTGTTTTAATGTCACAGGAGAACCTTGACATTTGAGGCTTCACTTGCACATGAATCGGTGAATCTCTTCAGATTTACTTGTGGTATGACTCTATTGATGGTTGAATCATTTGTTATTCAGTCCATCATTTTGTCACAGGTTTAAATGTCTCCACCACTACTGAATGGATTACAATGAAATCATTTTCCACTATTCATGATCCCAAAGAAAGGAAATCTTGACTTTTGTGATGCCCTTTTCTTCTTTAACAGCACTATAAAATAAACCATTGTGGTTTGATCTAAGGGCTTTAACAACTATCTAATAAATTAGATAGACATTACAATATCCAGCAGACTCTTAATTTCCCCTATTGAGAAATCCTGCTCGCATGTTCCTCCTTTGACTTTTTTTTTCTCAGTAGGTCAGTTTTCACTTGTCGAATATAAAATTTCAACACCTTTCTAGCAAATTGGCTTTAAAAGGTCTCAAAAGATATTGACAAGATGTTATTTAACTTTATATGGAGGAACAAAAACCACTATATTGAAAAATCAGTAATAACAAACTTGTATGATCAGGGTGGCCTTAACTTTTTAGATTTTTACACTTTAAATAACACTTTCAAAATAAATTGGCTTAGACAGTTCATCAAGAATCCATCTTCAATTTGGAACTTCATACCAAATTTTATTTTTTCTAAATTAGGAAGCCTAAATTTCCTTTCACTTTGTAACTATAATGTTGAAAAAAATCCCCTCAAAACTATCTTACGTTCATAAACAGATGCTTCTCTCTTGGTCATTGATTTACAAACATAACTTCTCCCCACATAGGTACTACATATGGAACAATAAAGACATCTTATACAGAAAAAAATCCTTATTTTACCCTTTTTGGTCTATTCACAACATTGTCCTGGTTCATCAGCTGTTTAACCCTGATGGATCATTAATGACATATCAAGAATTTATCGTAAATGGTAAATGGACTGTACTTGTATAGCGCTTTTCTAGTCAAGTGACCACTCAAAGCGCTTTGACACTACATAT
>JBBBVU010000005.1:13702559-13720099 GCA_037177055.1 Atherinosoma microstoma
ATTCATAGGGCTGAAAACATTGTCCTTTGCCTCCACACTTTGTTTAAAGGCGAAGGGGTAGGGCTAAGGGGGAGAATCGAGATTCAGCCTTAGACATTTATGGAGTGATGTTGCGGTTAAAGGAACAGATCTGGCCTGTGCGCTGTCTATTGAACCGATGCTGTAGGAAGACCAGCAATTTGTCTCGACTGCCACTTGTTCTTAAATGAATAAAATGGATGAAATACAGTTAAATTTCCCCTGAGGGAAATAACATTAGGACGTGATCTTCAAAATCTTGCTATTTATCTTAAAATAACCAAATGTAATTTATCAAAAGTTATTAAAAAATCTGAGAAAAACCTTACTGTAACTTTGTTAATGTATTTTAATGAACTGAACAGCAAAAAAACACGTGGATTTTGTTCTAATGTGTCTGCACTCAGAGGCTTATAAGAGTCCTCCTGAGCATTCGTAGGATTTGTTCTTAGGTAAGAACAAAGAAGATTTTGAGGAATGCCACAATTTTCATAAGACGTTCTTAAGTAGGATTTAAGAACAAATTTGTTTGTAATAATCGTTGATGAATGAGGCTCATTGTCCACAAGGCGCTATCGATATGAAAGAAGTTAAAAGGCACTCAGTTAAGCGTTTGAGGTAAAAAGCATCTGTCACAGACCACTTGATTTATGAATTTGCTTTTGTTCAAGCAGCTTGCACAGAAAATATAGTATATTTCGAGTAGCTGACATATTCAGGATGACTTGAAGATTTCCTGCCTGCAGGTAGAGAATTTCTTACATTTTCTACAATAATTACACAGTTAAAGTGTATTTGTTAAAATGTTTTGCTCTTGTTTGAGCCACTTAACAAATCTTATCTTGCCATTTTATTGCATTTTGGATAAATGCAGATCAGACATGACTTTCAGTTAAAAGATATGGGAACTTTCAACTTTTTTTTTCTCCTCCCAGATCACATCGGAAAGTTCTCTTCACTCAAACTAACCCTCTACAAGTGTTGATACTAATTCACAACCAGACAACTTTGCTTGGACATTATGTTTGGAGATGAACTACCAGTTCTCACAGTTACAGACTGATCTGTTTGTCTGTGTGTGTGTGTTTCTTGGAGCATGCTTTAGAGTGGGCACAGAGTACGGTCGACCCAGCATTGTAGCTCTTTGCAGAAAAGGAGGGTGGGGGCGGGTGGTGTTTCTATGGAAACAGTCAGGGGGTTGCTGAACTAAACAGACCAAAGATGTGGTGGGAGTATGTGGGATGTAAATGGCAGACAACAGCTGTATTATACTCTGTTTTGATGAAGATGATTTAAATTGCATAATTTCTGTATGTTGTTGTAAACTCGCTGTCAATGAGATGGAAATATGCAGCTGTCAGTGCTGCAGAGGTTGACCAAAGGGTTGAGACTGCAGAAGCCATACATTTTTAAATTTAAACCCATTGTGACACATGACACCAAAAACCAACATTTAGGACCTTTCCCATCAGTGGGACATGAAGTTGAGAACTGCTTTACAGATGCTATGTTTACACACAGATGAAGTGTAATTGCATTACTGTAGGTAAAGAGATTAAGGGTCAATGGATGATGGATGTGTAGCTTTATTTGGTAACGCTTATTGAATTTACAGGACACCAGGGGAAAAAAACAAAGCACTGGGTTCGACCAACCAAAATTAGACTTTTAAAGTGCATCTAAACATGTTAGTCAATTTAAATATTTGGAAATCCGAGTTCTCAAAACCCCAGAAAATGCAGTTGGTCCTACATGTATACACTAAACTAAACTAAAATGGGCCATGGCGCTCCAAAGTGAAATCTTTTTCCATATTTTTGTCAAAACTGTAAGTATGAATGTAAATTGATGCAGCTAAATTCCCAATAAAGCTGCTGTCATTCACATATTTCACAGTTTGGTTTGTGAATCAGCTAAATGTATTGGAAATGAATTTAACAGCAGCAAATGAACTGTTAAGTCTGTATGAGACATTGATGAAAAGTGGTGTTTGTCGTGACAAACACACAACTCAGTAAATTCCAGCCATGTTGACTGTAGTGGAACACTTAAAGCAGCCATATATTCTCCCCAGGTATTGATGGAGAACAAAATGGAGGGCTTACGAAGTTTAGTGGTATTGGTGTCTTGCTGCAAATATGAAAACCTGTCTTCTCTATTGGGTGCTCTCTTTTGGAAAAAAAAAAAAAAAAACATGGCTGAAAACCAAGACGTGCCTTTAGCCATCCATGATGAACGTTAGATTATAAGTGCTTTAAGGTCCGACTTCTTTTTTTTTTTCCACTTCTTGATCTGAGACATGTTGCATGTTAACCTTTTTTCCCCCCAGCATGAAATTCTAATTATCTGAGTATTTCATGGACAGTTCACAGGTTATTATTTTACTTAGCAGTATTTCTTCATTGTCGGATTTGTTGCTGTTCTCTTAATGTAGTTTGGATCCTCTGCACGTTGCTGTAACCCGAGGTTGTGGGGGCTGAAGCTAACGTTTGCAGCTGTAGCCAGAGGGGCTTTACTTGTTATCTCTCGTTGCCTGCACTGCCCCACTGTCTCCCTCTCTGTCTCTCTTTTTATCCTGTGTCCTCTGTGAGGATTTCCTTGCTCCTTGCTGGGATGATTCCTCCTCATGAACTTTTCTCTTTGCTTCCATAACCTGGTGGCAGCTTACTGCTGCTCTCTGCATTTTGATTTGTTTTGTTTCATATAATTTGATGCTGAGCCTACCATCGAACCTATCTATCATTAACTGAAGGTCTTGCCAGAGCTCAACTAAAACTGAATTTCTTTTTTTTGTTCATCCAGTTTAAGTCTGTAAACTCAGAATTTTTGAACAATTTTTGAACTTCTGAAGTGTCAGAAAGGCTGTCCAAATGATAAATCCATTCAGTTTATAATGAGATAAACCACATAAAATAAGGACTTCTCATCTTTGAAAAGCTGATTACTTACCAGGGATGGGCATTTTAAATCAGTTTTTAAGTTGACTAAAGGCTAGGGATGTAACGATGCACTCAAGCCGCAATTGGATGCACTCAAGCCGCGATTGGATTCACGATTTTAAATTCATTATTGCGAATTAATCCGATTTTTCTCAACAAAAAGAATAGTAGCTATTTCATTGAAGTATGTTTTTTTTATTTCAACATCTGCTTTCTTGTCCTTGTATCAAACTGATGGAAAATTATTGTATTCATGATATTTTGAACCCTGAAGGAACTGTTGAACTCTGAATGATCTGAGAGCAGCACAGGGGACTGTTCGCTGTGTTTATGTTTACTGTTTTAATGACATCTGCAAAAGACTTTATGGCCTTCCTGTTTATCTCTCTTCACCCCAGGGGTTAACATTTTGGTCCTCAAGGGGGGTTGTTGGTTTACAATGGGAGTTGTAAATGAAAGAGGGACTATGTTCTTATAAGAAGCCTGTACTGACTGAAACAGTTAATTAATTCTGGTCTCCTGGCCAAAATGTAATTCCTTCGAGAAGTAAAAAGAACTTTCAACTTCTACCTGATCTGAGTGTCTGTGGTTCATCGGGAGTTTTTTTCCTAACACAAACTGTAACTGTTTTCTCACTAACAGAACTTAACACTGAACAAAATAATGATTCTACATGATATGGAAATAATCACAAATTGATAAAAACTAGTGATGATGGGACTTCTGGCTCTATGAAGGGAGCGGTTCACTACAAAGAGCTGTTCAAAAGACTGGCTCATTTGTTTTTTGCATTATCTTAAAAGACCAATGTTTTAATCATAAAATGAACACTGTGATGAGTGAAACATTACAATTTAAGTCATATTAAATGTCTTTAATTGGTGGGACATTAAATATTGTCTTATTCTGAGAAATTGTTAGTTTTATTAACATTTTTACCAATTCCCAAAGCATTGTTACATCCCTACTGAAGGCCAATTAAAATTGAATAGTTGTGATGTCATTGTGACATCACATTAATGAATTGAAAAATGCTTTACCCCACAGGGAAATCGTACAATGAATGTAAAATGGAAATTGTATACAACGTACACACTTAGGCAGGGGAAATACTGGGTTTCATTTTCAACAGCAACAGGACTAAGTTTTGCTGAACAGTTGACAATCCTGCCATAATTCCATGTATCCATGTTGCCGTTGAGCTTGGGTAACATGTGATATGCTGATTAATGTCAATGGACATACAGGTGGATACAGTGTTGCTGAGAGTTAATGACTAATTTGGGAGACATTGTGAAGTGTAACATTATTTGTGCTTATTAAAGCAACGTTGTGACAACAAAAATAATAAATGATTCAACCAGGAACACAAACGGATCAGATTAGCTGCTTGCCCCATGCCTAAACATTTTTTGGAGACCAGTCAGAGACCTGCCATCTCCCTATACCTCCAGCTTCTCCCACTGGGTTAGGAATGGACTGAGCAAAAACTACTTAAAAAAAGTCTGAAACAACAGTATGAGTCTGTGGTATTCACCTGGCTTCCTAACTCTCCAGATACCAATCTGATGGAATCAGGTAGGATTTGTGGGATGCAAGAAAAATCCACAAAGACTCCATACAGACACGCCAGGACATCCGCAGATGCTCTTTTTGGCAGTATGAAAAATGAACTCACTATTTGTTTATGGCTGATTATCATTAATAGTATGGCTAAGCTCTTGATTTGCTGACAGTTAAATAACATGGGATTACTCGAGGATTTTGGAATTGAATCAAATACAGAACATTTGTGGTTTTATTACCAAATGGAAAATCGTGTAGAGGTGAGAGGGTTTAAACTCACCAGAGAAATAACTAATTGTTTTGAAGAGAGGACTCCCTTGAGGAAAATTTCATGATGCTCTTCAAATTAATCCTTTATTTATGCACCTGTAATAGATTCACTCTGTGCAATATGAAGCCAAGCCTACCCCAGTTTCCCACCACAGAAATCATTCTCTATTATTCTCTTCTCGTCCCACTCATCTGTCCCTGTAGTACGGTGAATAATAGCATTGTCTTTTTTTTTTTTTTCGTTTATAGCCATATCTTTATCTTTTTCCTTTTAACCATTTGGATATCTCTACCTATCTTAGGTTGGCTTCCTGAAGACACAGCACCGCTACGAAATAGTGTTTACCCTGCCAGAAGTCTCAGGTCTCGGTAGAGATGTGTGTCCAGCACCAGTGCCCAGTCCCCACCTCCGGATCACTGACATCACACCGACACCAGAGGGTGAGTTCATGAGCAACAGAGAGAGAGAAGTTATAACCTTCATACCGTATAAATGCAAACGGTATAAAAGACAAAGTCCGCATTGTTAACAGTTTCCAGAAAAAGCCTGAAAGTAATTTAAGGATCTATCTAATCTAAGGTTCCTTTTCCTCTAGAGCAGGTTTATACTACATTATGTCCTTTTATTATAAAAACTTAACAGCCTGATGTTTTTTTTATCTTATTCTCATGTTGACATGTAATTATCAGGCCTGTCAGTCGATTAAAAAATTTTATCACGATTATTTGTATGAGTGTCCTGAGTTAACTTGCAATTAATTGCATATTAATCACAGAATCTTTTAAAATCTTTTTTTAATTTATTTTATTTTACAGGATTATTTATCATGATATAATACAAGCTGTTCCAAAGCACACATAGACTCTAAAGGCCAGATAAGTTTATTTGTAAAGGACATTTAATCTACAAGACAGTTCAAGGTGCTTCACATAAAACATTAGAAGCCTTATAGTGGAAAGCATTTAAAGGTACATTCAAAACCAACTTTTAAAAGAAATAGAATACAGGAAATAAAAACTTAAGGAAAAAAATAAAACCTTCAAAAAAGATAGGATGAAATGCAAGTAATAAGTTAATAATCAGTTGTTAAAAGTTTTTCAAACCTTATTTAAAACTAGTGAGTTTCAGCAGACCTGCACAGATAATTAATCCTGATTTGTGCTTCTTGTAAATGCCCTTGTTTGAGGTAGACTTAGAGTAGTGATTTCCGAGCTGCATTGAATGCAGCACCGTGAATTTAAGTTTCATTTTCTATTCCTCGAAAGTTTGAATCCTTTCCCCCTCATTGTTTTGAGAACTTGATTGATAAAATACCTCAGTCTTGTTCAGAAAACCATCTTGCAGAACTTTAAGGCTAAACTGAACATGTAAAAGATTAATTCTGTGTTACTATCTGCTTCAGAGCCACAACCTTTTTTCTACATCTCTTCCTAGAATCACACCGACGGTGCTCGCCTTAATGACGTGTTAAATGTTTTTACCGCCTCTAAAAGCAATTTGCGACTTTGATAGCCCTGGTAATTACATCATGTCATGTCTCTACATGCCATGCCATGAGGACACACAGGTGAGCTACAGTTCAGCTAATCTCTGAAATGGCTCAAAAGTTTTTGTCTTGAATTATTATCACTCTGAACCCACTTGTAGGTGGTAAATCCTACACATCTGGCATCTCCGTGGGTTAATCAGGTGTTTGTAGATTTGTAACTAAAAACTTGAATGTGCCTGTGTAACCACTAAAGCTGCTGAAATAGGCTAAAGGTGATCCTTTAATGTCTGTGGGAGTCATGCCCACTACATGGCTGTAACTGAAGGAGGTTACTGACCTTTACTTTGAGTGCGCTGTCACCCCCTTTATATTACTGTCCGCCTCAGCTGATGTTAGGTGTATGACTATGTTTGATAAATTCATGACAGCTTACTTCTGAGTCAGCTGTATTGGGATTTTGCCTGCTCGGCTGCCTGATTGTTTGCCTGATACGTTTTGTCCCACTTTAAAAAGCAACAACTCATGCAGATAGACAAAGAACAATTGTGTGCATAGTGAAACTTTGCAGAAAAGAGGAAACCAAATCGCTCTTCTTTGTATGTTTCTCTGTGTGTTTCCAGGAGGCCTGAAGATAAAGTGCGAGTACATCGCCTTGCAGGAGGGAGTTCTGTGTGAGGAGGTGCTGCTGCTGAGTGAAACCAACGAGGATGTCTGTATTAGAGTCAAAGTTCACGCCAGAGTCATGGGTGAGGTTGCTTTAACTCTAAAGTTCCTGGCTGCTTGTTTACATTGTATCACACTAGCCTGTAGATGACCATCGCAAGTCTTTCACTTGTTTGAAAAAGAAACACAAACAAGTTGCAGTTTTCTAAAAAATTAGGGTAATGTTTTTAAATTATTGCTCTTGTCAGACTATATATTTAAAACCCAAATACCCAATTCATCACAAAATAAGATGAGCATTTTTTTCTTAAAAAAGGATTAGTTGATTGAAATAATTATTTTATCAGTATCACTTGTTTTATTGATCTTTCAGCCATCAGAGTGAAACCATGTGCTATTTTATTATATATAATGTTGCAGTACCTTTAGTATTTTTGGATAATTCTTTGAGACGTTGTCCAATTAAGTTTTTATTCTCAGTGGTTAAATGATCCAGCTATACAGTCCACACTGATTTTAGTTTAATAGCATTTTCCAATCACATCATTTTGCAAACTTCTTATTTCTGCTAGTTCAGGTTTTTAAATCCAAACTAGAGCTTGCAATGTTTTCACTGGTGCGCTGCTGCCCCCTGCTGGTGGCCAAACATGATATTCTATTAAACTCAGCCAGGCTGAAGAGTTTGACTCTGCACCTCACAGAAATGGCCATGTTTTATTCTACTTTCAGTTCAAATCTGTGATGAATATATGTTTGTGGTGTTTTGTAAACATCGATGCTCGACCAAGACAGTTTCTGAATGTGTATATTCAATGAAGTCAAATGAAATCATGAAGCCTTGGTGCTCCCTGACACTTCCTAAAACTACATGAATTTTCATTTAGACAAGGTTTAATATTTATGAAAAGAATAGAAATCGGTTTCTATTTGTGCACAAAATCCTGTGCGGTCAGAAAGACCTGTGGCGGAAATATGTAGAAATTTCTATTCTTTACATTAATATAAAAACTTGTTTAAATGAAATTTTTATAGTTTTAGGAAAAGTTACGGAGCATCAAGGCTTCATGATTTCATTTGACTAATTAAACAAAGCAAATTCAGAAACTGTCTTGGCCTAGCATTTAATGTAGGCACTACTAAATAGCCTACCACAAAGATATAGTCCTCACTACAGATTTGAGCTGATGGAAGAATAAAAAATGACCATTTCTGTGAGATGCAGAGCCAGAAGCCTTGGCTGAGTGTCTGATGTGAAAAACAACAGGTCATTTAGTGAGGTGATTAAATGAATCAGGCTGAGGACCAGGCTGCAGTGGGACCATCTGGCTGCATGCATGCTGCTCAGCATCAATGAGACACCCGTGGCCAACTTCCCGTACTGTCACCTCTTTGCCACCCCCACTCTCAAGTGAACCGCAGTAGGCTACAGCCGGACAGGAAGTTGAGACTCTGTGTTGATTTTTCAAAATAAATTATTTGCAGAGCAGTGTCACATTTCCTGAATCCAATTTTAGACTCTTATTATGGTCCGTTAATGTGTGCAAATATAGACTTTATATTTATATGGATCCATTCATGCAATATAATTTACATTTGTAACATCTAAAAAAAATAAATCATAATTCTGAAGTCATGGTGGCTTTTATTTTGCTATGGCGGTGCGCCACGATCATTTACATGTAGCGGAAACCCTGTGAGAGAGCACAAAAATTGTATCGCTTCTTTAGGAAAAAAGAGAAAAACCTGCATTTTTTCCCCAGATGCCAGTAATGAAGTTGCTGTTTTGTAATTTGGTGGTTTTTCTGTCTTCTACTGTCCAGACTGCAACAAAAATTTCTTCATTGTCACTTCCCTGTGTCAGCAAGAGTAAAGTAGATTCTTGGCATTTGTGTCAGTATGGAGAGTCAGAAAACTCACATACTCCCCCCTTTACCTATCTGTGCTTGTGTGAATATAGTAGACATTTTTCATACATAGAGAATGGATGGTGGCTGTGGTGTTGAGTGTTTATTTTTACTCCTATAGCGTGGCCTGAAAATCTGCACAGATGTTGGTGTAATTGAGGCCTGGATGAAAACCAGATCAATGGATTAAGTGGGACCTTTACCTCTGCTCTACCACTGCTATTAGATAAAAGCCTGGATGAGAGAGAATAGTATACTGCACATCAGTCTCTGTGTTTAGTATTTTTTCCTCCTCCTTTATGTAGATGCAATCCTTACTCTTAAAGAAAACATTTCAGAATTGATCAAATGATATAAATGCAAGGTAGTGCTTTTGATAGTTTTGTGATCACTAGGTGATAACTGTCCTAAGTGTATGTCAGGTTGTACTGCAGGAAGTTGTGAAAGTTGTGCACTTTCTAGCAAGGGGTTGTTCAATGATGCATGAACAGTTTAAAAGTAGTCTCTAGTTGCATGCCCCTTTAAGTATTCAATTAAAATCAAATGTCTAAATGAAATTACACATTTGTACCCTTGTTTCTTAAGATCTATGTAAATGGGTAAGGAGAAAAAAAGAAAGAAAAGCATGTTGCATTGGAATCGAACCCGGGCCTTCCGCGTGGCAGCAGAGAAAAGAAAGAGATTGTTAAATCGCCTGATATCAAAGTATTTTGATAAAAATCAAGACACAGAAGAAAGTGTGGCAGCACACAGACGAGGGCATGTCTGCAGCGGAAGGACAGATCCAACACAACTAACATCTTCGGATGTTTCTTCATCCTGTGAAGCTCTGTGGTTAACCTGCTTAGTTTACATGTTAGTTGAGATAGAGGAGCTGATTGACGTAAAGTGCACACATATTTACTAAAGCACTCCCATCTGATCTGATTTAAATTGTTCAAGTAAACGATGTGGGACAAATTTCTGAGCCACAGTTTCTGAATAAAAGTAGAAGATGGTAAATTCCACACTTTGCATATAAATGTTCTGATGCAGGAAATCGGCACAGATCTGTGCTTCAGAACGGTTGATACATGAGGACCCAGTCTGCTCAGACTGCAAGCTGCTAGAAAAACCAGAGGAACAACGTAATATTGGACAGTTAAAGGTTGTTTTTCAGACTTTTTTTCCTCAGAATTGAGCGATTGTGTCATTTTTCTCCTGGTTTATCTAAAAGCCATCGTTGTTGACTACTACAGTTTTTCTCTTGAGTTTTTTATTGAATCTTAAAGCCAGAAAGTTGCATTTTAAATGACTTCAGTCTTTTGGCATGTCTGTGATCGGCTTCTTTTCTTCCTAGACTGGTGGTTCCTTCATGTTTGCCAGATGGTGTATTATTGTTAATATTATAGCAGTTTTTAGTTAGTTATTTGAAAATACACCAGCAAAATATTACAATCTTTCTTTGTTTGTTCCATCCTGAGTCTTGATGATCTTTTGTCATTAGGATGAGTGTTTAATAATAACTGATGAAAGGAAAGATTGTTCAGTAACTTGTGTGTAAAAATGTTAAACATGTTTGAACTGAACTGAATGTTAAAGTTGAAATTTTCATCATACTTTATTAACTAATGCTTATTTATTTACTAGATGGATTTTTGTGAATAAAAATATAGATAATGATGAAAAATAAAGTTATCATGTAGAGTTAAAACATCGGCTTTAATCATGAAGTATGAGGTTGCCACAAGCGGGATTCAAACCAGTGGCTCCCACATTACTTGTAAAATAGGGTAAAAACCTGTTTAGGTTCAGGACCTTGGACAGTACTGTTCAGCACCTAGGACAGCGACATTAATGCAGCAATTTTATTGGCTGTCATCCGTGCCAACTATACTGGCAGGTGAGAATTCTAACTCTGAATCACCAATGCATTCGTGGCGCTGCAAAGGCTCATGGGAAATTTAAATGTGCACCTAGATGCTAAGGAAATAGACATAGTGTCCTCTATGGGTAGAAAAACCCACTTCTTATGAATATGTTGCTATGAGTTTGAGGTTTAAAGTTCATGACAGATTTACCAAAACAGGTGTGCTCACAAGACACCATAAAAAGGACTGGGGGAGGTCATCCTTTTTTATTTACCACGAAGCAAATCGTCTTCAATTTAGAAGCTTTTAACATGATTAGTGGTCATTTATTGTGTCACGCTTTGCTGAGTGTGGGACTTGAGACTGCCAGATGGAAGGACTCATATGGGAGGGTCTTAAATCACATGTATAACAGCTCTTAATTAGGCCACTAAGTTTTTTTGTTATTCCATTGACTGTAATAAACATGTATCTAAAATGTACAGATGAAACTCCCCATGGCTATACTTCAGCTGAAATTTCACTAGAAAAAAATCCCCAACAATCTTTTGTCTTTCTCTCTCATCCAGATCGTCACCACGGTACACCCATGCTGCTGGACGGAGTTCGCTGTATCGGTATGGAGCTGGAATACGACTCTGAGCAGAGTGACTGGCAAGGATTTGACTAAATCTCAAGTCTCTCCTCCATGTCACACCCGTAGTAAACCCATCCACAAACACACATCTGCCATGTCAAGAGGCATGCAAATATCAGAATGCACACACCAGTCATTATTCTCATATAGGAAAAACAAACAGAAGTTTATACACTGATTTATTGTTGACACACAGAATTAGTGCAGTGCAGAATCTCAGCCAGCTGTGCGAGTCATCCCTGCCTCAGCTCTCAATGTTGCGCCTCAGAAGAAATGGATACATCGCTTCATCCTCTGAACATTAAGATAAGAATCATCCGTCTGCTGTGAAATTTTCCAGTGTCATTACTGTCACAGTGATCATCTGATTACTTTTAGCTTCTTTCTGCAAGCTCTCCAACCTTCCTGCCCACTTGTGTTTTCCTAACTTCACCTCTAGAGGGCAGCAGAGCTCTGATAATCAGTCCTGCATCAACTCGTAATGCAAGTTTAGCTTCATTAGCTTTGATTTATAGATTTAGGAGTAAACAAGGGTTTTTATATTGAATAAAAAGCTTCCACCTAAAGAAAGAAAGAAATCTGCTGAATTCAGGAAATTCAAACACTGATATTGCAATCTCTCTATTTAATTATTATGGGGCACTCTAGATTACTAGAGGTAATGCTTATCCTATCTGAAGTCTTTTTTTAGCAAACTTTTGTAGTGTGGACCCACTTTTCCCAGTTTGGCCACTCTTTAGCGATTCTGTAGCTTTAGTTTTTGAAATGGGATACATTTAGTAGCGGGAGCAGACATTTCTGCTGTACTGGCTTCAGCATAAGCAGCCTACCAGTACTGCTTACATATTTGTTTCAGCCTGCTGCTTAGAAATCTAAATGAACAGGTGAGCTTGTTTCATTAGGGTTGTGTGGGGATCTCATTTGCAGCTGCAGATCTGGAAGATGGGGAAAATGAAGCCTCAGTACTTGTTCAGGAAAATGACACTAATCTGTTGGCATGTTTTAGGGTTTTTCTGTGTTGGATTATATGTAATATAGAAAGATGTTGAGGCCAAATTCTGAGGTTTATTTTTGGTGTCCTACATCTGGCATTTCTTTGCTCCCAAACTTTATGATCAGCTTCTTTTTTTTCTTTTTTTTTTTTACAAACATTAAAAAAAGTAACCAAATGACAAAATTGAATCATAAATGCACTGCAAAGACAGTAATGGTTTTACTGGTATTGAACAGAAGGGAACCACTGATGATTTGTGATTGATTTATAGAGCGCTTTTCATACATATAAGCAACACAAAGTGCTTTCCATCAAAAACAAACAGTTCTAAAATCACCCACCTAATCATACTCTCACTGACATACATTCATGTGCACACAACATGCATTCAAATCCCCCAACTCCGCCCTTCTGTCTCTTTAACTGAGCAAAAATTTAAAGAATTCAAAGAAATCTGGCTTGACACTGCAGTGAGTAAACAATATGTTAGGGATCCATTCACACCAGGAGCCAGACCACCCAAGACCACCGAGGCCGCCACCGCAGGGAACCACCCAGATCAGGAGAGCCAGAGGTCCACACCACAGCTATAAGGCCGCGGTGCAGGACCCCCGGCCAACCAGTCAGAGGCAGTCCCCGCAACAGCAACCCCATAGACTGTGCAGAGTTAGCCCCCGGTGTGAAGGAGGAAACCACTGGAGTTTATGATAAACAGTAAGATCAAATAAAAGCAACAGGTATGAAATATAAATAAAAAGAAAATAAGGGCATTGTACTTGAATAAAACAATACAATAAAAGCAAAATATAAGCAAATAAAAATGGTGATTTAAAAATACATTTAAAGAAAGAAAGAAAGCTGAATTTTTATTTGGCTAAGTTAAAAAGGTGAGTCTTGACCCTCTTCTTAAAAACATCAACAGTCTCTGCATCCCTGAGGCCCTCCGGCAGGCTGTTCCAGAGTCGGGGGGGCCATAGTGATCGAAAGAAGCCTCCCCAAAGGTTTTGGTTCTGACTCTGGGAACAGCAAAGAGACCGGTACCAGAGGACCTCAGGGTCCGCGAGGGTTCGTAATCTGAAAGGAGGTCGGATGAATAAGAAGACCCAAGACCATTTCGACATTAGAATCTTAAAATGAATCTGCAGAAATAATTGCCTTTGCTTCTGCTAATGGTCCAGCTGCTTTAGTCGGCTTCAATTGTTTTTAAATGTGCTATACAAATCAATTTGATTTGAAAATTCATCCTTTGTTTTAATCTTGATTCTATCATATATCAATAAAAGCATTCAGCTAATCATCAGCTACAATAATATTTCTTATAAAATATTTTATTTTAGCCAACTTATATCTTATTCAAATCCACCTAATATTTTAGCCAGATGAAGAAGGTTTGGAACAAATTTTTCTTTTTGCTTGAATTTGTAAAGCCTTCAGAAAAACTGGTGAAACACAAGTGCCTTTCATTCCACCATCCAGTCCCTCTCAACTTCACTCCTTATTAATCGCCCATTTTAACTATTAAATAAGAACTCCAGCTTTGAGCTGAAGGGAGCATTGGACTGTGCATGTTGAAGTGCTTCTGGGGTCAGTAAAGAAAAGAAAATGAATATTTTTGGCTTTACATTGTAAAGCCTACAAACATGCCTGTTAGTAGGCTTTCCAGTGTTTAACGTCCCTCTTCTTCCTCCAGCTTGTCCCAAACAGATGAGTGTTTGACTGTCTCATGAACGGATCAGACACGTGGCTTTGTCTGCTGTTCGCTCTGATCATTTATGTTTGTTATTAATGATCAAGTGCCATGAACAGGCTGCACTGTAATATCATTTATTTCCATGTAATATTTCTTTCTTCTGGGTTCAGCTTTGAAGCTTCGTTTTGTGTTTTGTAACTGAATTCATTCAGCCTTAAAGGAAGCAATTTGTTATGTATTTTCTCTTAATTTCAGACCACAAGCTGTTTGTGTAGAACAGATTAAACAGATTTCATTGGTGTTTTTTTTGTGTAATAGGTCAATCTCTTGTCTTGGTATAAAAACTGAACAAGCTTGATAGGTTAGTGTTTCATGAATGTAACAGTTAATTTGTTGATATGTGCTCCCAATGTGTGTGACTTGTGTTTTTTTAATGTCAGAAATGAATAAACAAGTGAGTGTTTGAGTTTTGCGTCTTTGTTTCTTCTGTCAGTTCATTGCAGAAACACTTGGTGGCGATCTGTGCTGCTGCAACAACCACATGTCCTACAGGAAGTGAATCCCCCTCTGATGCCACTTCTTTTACATATATTTAATTTCTTACCGGAAAAGAAACAGAGTTTTTTAAGATCGATTTTTTAAATCTCTAAAGTTAGGTTTCCTCATTCTCTTGTGGTTAACTTTCCAGAATCTAAATTGAGCGGAATCTTTATTGGAGGATTGTTTCACTTAATCACAGAAATGTTTGCTTGTAAATGTAGAAGAAATGCTCAAAATCTTAAGGCAAAATTTTTACTCTGAGGTGTTAAAATTCTGCTCATATTTTGCCCATTGAGTAACTTTAGGACATCATAAAACTTAAATTATTATAAAAGAAAAAGCTAATTATTTTTGTATAAAAGAGCAACTTTTCCTAAATATTTCTCCATCTTCTTTAGCAAGTTTTCTCTCGTCCATTAACTCACTGATTAATCTGATCCTCACTTTACAACTCAATCAGTTTGGTTTTTATTTCTATTTTTCATTTGTCTTTTTAGATGTTTCTTTCCAACAGTTTCAGGGGGAAAATAAATCCCATCCAGCTATGATTTGTATGTTTGTTGGCAAAGAATTCCACCAGTATTTCAGCTATAAATAATTTTAGGCACTCAGCCCACCACCTACTGGCTCTTCAGAGAGGGCAAGCTCTTCTCTGTGGGGATAAAGATGTCCCCCTTATTATTCGGTAAACAAAAAAGTTAGAAGTTGAGTTTTAGATGTTCAGTGATCTGTTTCCCTCCATACAATACTATGATTTAGAATATCTAAAGACAAGGTGATAAAGCAGGACTTACTGATTACTTCATTTTACTCAAACAGGAATTTCTGTCACTGTCAAAGGCAGAAAATAAAAGGAAACGGCCGCACGCAGAGATTTTAGAGGCCTGATGAGGATTTGGTGAATTCTCTCCCTTTATTTTTCCCTGGCTTCTTTCCATTCATTATATAACATCCCTTAACTAACTTCTGCTATTGAAACTGGGAATTAAAACACTACTTAAGGCCCCTGCACGAAAATTTTTTATATAACACCAAACTGATATATTATTAAAATAAAAAAAACATTTAACATTTTTGTCGTTTGGGAGAGATGATTGGTCGTCTGACGGGATCAGAAAGAAAGTCTGGTGTGTGAAAACAATGCGAAGTGATCTGGAACAGTTTGTGTCCTGAACAGAACCAGGACACATTAGCACTGTTGCTGCTGAACCCAAGAATCATTACAGGCACCCAGAGAGACGAGCTTTCTGTGGTCCTTTACTCTTTTTCTCTTATGGTGCAGAGCTGCAAAAACTTATTTTTATTCTATTATTTGGGTTAATACAAATTTCAAAGTTGATTTTTGCGCATTGAGCAGAAGTTATTCACCACGACCAGAGCGGTCAGACTGCACTTTGCGCCTCAAAGCTGCGGACACAGCAGCGTTTGCAGGGAAACGTCAATTTAATGCATTTGTAATGGGGGACAAATCATTTCTGATCACTGTTTTATTCTGCACTATTCTGCTCGCATTTGCGGTGCCGCACAGTGTTTGTGTTCCATGTTAAATAAACCAAAGAAAAACGTGCTTTAAATGGGTTGTTGGTGGGGAAAAGAAGACAAATCGCATCTGAATTATTCACTTGTTGGTGTATTTTGGTAATAAAGTTAAACTCAGAGCGGCAGGTGATAATGTTCACAAATAAAACTCAAGTTCTTTTAAAAAGTTTTTTATACTACATGTTCATGCATGAACTAGTATAAAAACTTTTAATAAGAACTTGACCAAGCATGGTTTTTAGAAATCTTAAAATAAATGGACCGTTTAGTTTTTATTCTTATTTGATTTTGCTGTATTTCAGCACCGAGTGAATAGAACAAAAAAATAAAACTTTTTAAGGACAAGTTCCTCATAAATATTGAGAACTTTTATTCATTATTATCATTTTATTATATATCTATTTATTTTATTTTATTTATTTATTTATTTATTTATTTTTCTACAAATAATTGATATTCTTTAAAAGAAGGCCACTGAATTTTGTTCAAACTTAGCACCTTTTGGACCATTTCAGCCGCTCAGTTGACCTATATTTCAAAATTGTTTCCCTTTGTCAAACACTACTCGCTACTAACGGGGCCGAAGGCTCCAACATAACACCCGGAAAAAGCGAAACAAACCCCAGAATAATGTTTTCCCCAAATAAACCAAATTCAGCCTTCTCCAGACCAAGTCTGTCTTTATGTATAATGATTAGATTTATTATGGAGTAATACGCAGGGATAACATGCGTACTTTACAGGCTACATTCATCCTCTGAATCAGTTTATTTAATCCACCCTTCTAACTTTTGCCCTTTTTTCTGCAGCATCTCCAACAAATCTCTGCACCCCGTTGGAGCAGCCTCCACGGAGTCCAAGCAGAGAGCAGTACAGTTCTCCCATTTTATCTTGATGATCAAAAATTTCTCAAAAAGGCTAGTCTTTGACCCAACGTCCTCCGCTATTTAGGAAATAAACACCTATTACAGCGACCCCCGCAGTACAAGGCACTGTGCAGTTTGAACACCGAGTCAATCAGATTTATGCAGAGGAACTAACCTGCATGTAACCTGTAAGCGCTTCAAACCGCCCGTTTGCCAAATGAAGTCAAAATTATTAAATCTTTAACTCCTGCACACGTGGCTAAAATGTTTGTCATTCCTGCACAGATTTGTCTAGAGCTTGTGTGGGATGTGTGAACTCTGCGTGGCCCGTTGCCCTCTCGCTGACCTCCGGGATTACAGTTATCTCTGCTGATTGATCTGATTGATCAGATTCCTCTCCACGAGGCTGCAAACCCAACCGTAAGCGCGGGGATTGGCTGAGGGATGGAGGGCTGAGAGGGGGTGGGGGGGGGGGGGGGGGGGGGAGGAGCTGAGGCAGCCGGTATTTGGTACAACCAAATTTTTCCTTTTTTGACCCGGGAACCTTCGGCCCCACCGCAGCCACAGTGAGGTG
>JBBBVU010000005.1:13730065-13755546 GCA_037177055.1 Atherinosoma microstoma
TATCTATCTATCTATCTATCTATCTATCTATCTATCTATCTATCTATCTATCTATCTATCTATCTATCTATCTGCAACAAAAATATCTTTGAACTTGGACTAACTTCTCTGTGTTTGTTTTAAAACTTCTTTAAATGCAACGCTCATTTAAACACTCTGGGGAATCAACAATTACAAGAAAAGACGGATTTATAACCTGCTGAGGTGATCTGCGACTCATTGGCGCTTACAAAATGTAACTATAGCTACCGTGTCCTGCTTTCAAATCTTTCCTTTCATGCAGTCTAACATGTGCAACCCATCAGGAAAAAGAACAAAATCATTTATAATCGACTCTTTAAAAAGATTAGTTGAGTGAAACTTTTCTTTTGAATTTAGAAAATAAAGTTTGAGTCACTGTTAAACTACACTTTACAGTCATTTAGCAGATGCTTTTATCCAAAGCGACTTATAATTGAGTAGCCTACACCGGTGATGCCAACACTCGATGCAAGGAAGGTAAAATCCTTTGCTCATGGACACAACAACAGCTGACTGGGATGGGAGCAGGATTCGAAGCGCCAATTTTCGGGTGATTGGACGACCTGCTCTACCACCTGAACCACTGCCGCCACAGGCAACTTCTGGTAGACTTTATCACCAATGCAGGACTCCGAAAAGCCTGCGTTTAGGCCTGTAGACGCATGATATGGGGTGGTTCATGTAGACGGTTAAGTGTTTTTATGTTTTGGGTTTATAAATATCAAATTGCATAGCCTTTAAATAGGCGTAACATGCGCATTTGGCCTGTCATCTCACTGTGTTATTTCTTTTTGCGTTAACTTACTGGAAAAGGTTCAGACTTAAACCTCAAATGTTGCGGAAATATCGAAAAATGACGCACAAAATCTCCAAATCCTGGTTGTGATCTGTTCATGGGTGCTTTTTCTCTCTTCCCAATTTACAGATCTTTTTTTTCATTTAAAAAAATAAAAATAAAGAATCGGCTGAAACCTGAAAATGAAAAACTGACGATTTTAAACGTGGCCTTTAAATGTATTTGGGTTATCTTTCAATCTTAATCAAACAGCTAAGAAGTCCAATAAATAGGCCTATATACGCAGGTTGGGAAATAAACGAAAGAAGTCAGTTACAGATTTTACGGTATGAAGAGCTTGGGTGGAGGCCAATGTTGATGTAGGGGGAAAAAAATTAAGGGCTTGGATTAATTCATTATTCAGTAAATCGTTGACATTCGGGAGCCTATTTGCTTTTACTTTTATGTTTCATCTTCTAGATGATAATGAAGAAAAATAAAAACCACAACCAAATTACAGGTGCTCTTATTCAGCTTGTCAGATTTGTCTTTATTTTGATTATTTTGGTTTTAAATTCTGGTGGTCCTTGTGCTTTTTCATATTTCAAAGCTCTCCCAGCTTCAAAAACCGCTTCTATTCACTTGAGCTCCAGAATTATTCTTGTCATCCAACTCTGACCTAAAGACCTCAAAGATGTGCCTATTTTGTAGATAATTTGTCCAGATTCTAAAACATGAGCTTCCAAGAGCCCAAATCATGCCTGTCAAGACTAGTTGTCACTTTCCAGCAACTGCTGCAATCACAGGAGGAAGTCTGTAACTCCTCCTGCTTGCAGGAGTTAGTCTGCTGTAACGCGTTACTGAGTAATCCATTACCGGCTCAGAGCTCTCCCTTCATCCCGGCAGGTGGCTCCCCGCAACAGAGTAACAAGGCAGGAGGGGGAGTGCATGTACACAAACCACCTTTTAAAACATGAGGGAGGAACCTGACAATCAGTTTCTTATAGCAGATTACAGAGGATTGCTGGCTGCTTGAGGTGTCACTACTTATTGGAAAGGTATGTGGAGGATTACTGCCATGTGGCAAGTTATTATTTCTGGAGGGAATTACTGTACTCTTGTGACTATCCTAAAACTGTAACTGTGAGGAGTATCTCACATTAAAAATCCAGTTTTTCTTGCTGCATTGTTTTTTATTTGCAAGAAACCTACTTCAGCATATATTCTTTTAAATTGTCTTCTGCCTTGATTTCAGGACATTAAAGACACCATATTGTGAGGTCAGCCTTTCCTCAGTCCATGAGCTGAGCAGACAAGTCCAGTAGCTGCTGGTTGTTGCATTCTGCCGTGTAGGTCTAGTTATGGATGTAATTGTTGCAATGCTGTGATGAGCATTTAATCTCACAGCAAACTGTCAGACGCTTGCACATAAAATCATGTTTAATCTGTAATGTAAAGCCAGCTGAACAACGCACTCATGTGGACATATGATTGAGTTAGATTTGCTCCCCCCCGACAGTAGTTTGGACGAGGGATTTTGATTCAACTTGCTTTTAACTACATCTGTTGAAGATGCAGCTTAGTGAGGGACAACATGTTTAAACGCCACATATGCATAACTTTTATTATTTAGCTGCCATAGGTACTGAAATCCTTTGAATCAACATGACGGGAGGGAATCCTTTATTGTTACATTCTGTCACTAGTCTATGGGTGGAGCGTAGCTTCCAGTATAAATGAGGTGTTTGGATGCAAGATGTCCACACCAATACCTTTGCAACCTGAGATCAGCATCTGCCTCATTGTTAGTTTTCCCTTATGACTTTACAGCCACTGCTTTAAGATCCAGAACTCTCCCGTGCACAAAGTCAGATTTAAACATGGACAGTTTTTGTGTTTGACAAAGTTGATTTTATGTTGACATTGCAGGGATCAGTTTTCAGTTCCCATGCAGAACTTTTCAGGTGCATGACAAACAGTCACAGTGTAGATGCTGTTTATCATTTGTGTCATAGAAAATGTTCATGTTGGCAGACGTTTTCACTCCTCCCCCCCCATGGTTGTTGGTTGTGTCTGGGGTTCAGCAGAGATTCAGTAAAAATAAACCAAAAATAAATAATCTAGATTGGATAGCTCATCTAATTTGGTGCAAACTCTTTATTCATGAAACAGCTGATTTCCAAACAAGCATATAAAAGGCATCCAAGAACACTAACACTTAATTATATTTCCAATCATGTTTACATTTTACTTTTCAAAAACAATAAATTGGTTTATCCCCAGTGTTTCACAGCCAAAATAGTCCTGGCTTTACTTCTACCTTGACTGAAACTAATTTGAAAAAGTCTCACATGTGACTCGCAAGACATGGCAACACAGGTCTTCATTGTCAAACTATGTGGAAAAAAAAAAAATCAACACTGAAATCTAATTCTTGTTTCCTGGATGGAAGTTTAGTGATTGAATTCAGTCCATCCAAACTTAGGATGTGAATTACTTTGATAACACATTTACTTTTGCATGGTGCCAGAACATTGCTGAAAAACAATTAGATTACACAAACATGGTTAGAACCACATTTTCATGGAATATTCCCAAGATAATTAAAGTTTTGTAATGAGTGATATGGTGGGGTCATCTGCAGAACATCCCACCTGCCCCTTCAACTAGCATTGAAATATGTTACCAACAGTGCTCCATTAGTTATTTCAAATGCACTGAGGAAGCTGATGATGAATCTGTAAAATATATTCTGATCTTTACATTTTTAAGTAGTAAACAATTGACCACACTTTGCCCGGATTTGTAACTGTACATCAAGCTAAATTGTCAATGTTTAAAAAAAAAAAAAAAAAGATTTACAAAGCAGTAAGGACAGAAGTCAGAGGCCCATATAAACAAATCCATTATTTCACACAGGCTGGACCTGGAAATGTTTCACATAAAATGGAAGTGCTTTTGACATTTTAAAAATAGAAAATGTAAATCTTTATTAAGTGGATGTTATTGTAGTCTGAAAACTACAGTATAAAAATGTTTATAAAATAACTTCTTTTGGTCTAAACATATCCCTGGTTTATAAGGAGTTTCAGTCTGAACCACTGTTAGACTCATCACTAGTAATTTCTGTCTGCCTCTGACCACGTTGCAGCTTTTGCAGTCTTACTGCCTCCGCATCTCAACAGATTTTCTGGAGTAAAAAAAAGCAGCATTGTACTCTGTAGCAGGACAGACTTAATATGTAAACAAAACTTAAGCATAGAAAAGGTTTATTAAAAAAAGCTTTACAAACTCCTCATAAGCTCAACCCAGGCCGGTCACACACTCCTAAACGAGAATACCTGAGAAAACACCCCAGAGGGGACACATCACTGCACACAGAGTACATAATCACTTTAAATCTCACTCGTGAAGACGCAACAACTCCAAAAGTCAGGTTTCAGGAAGTCTGGGTATTAAAGGCTATATGACAGCCGGGTCAATTTGATGGGGGAAGTGACCCAAACAAACAAAAAAAAAGAGAAAATAAGGAAAAAAGAATGTAGTTAGTCCGCCATACAGGTGCACTTCCAGAACCTATTCCACAGGCCGTACGAGGCCGGGCGGAATAACTACAGCAAACAAAACTACAAACTAAACTCAAATATAGGACAGCAGGAAACACTGACAACGCAAATCACCTGTCACCTCGGGATCCCCCACACACAGAAGCTGTATGAGCAAGTCACTGCACTTCCCCTAAAATCTTGCATAGCCACACCGCAAGAATCACTAAAAGTACCTGTATTCAATATTACTAAAAGGCTCATTACTCATTCTCCACATGAGGCTCACCTCGTCACCAGCCTATTGAAAAAAAAACAAAAAAACACCTGGCACCTCCCCACACTTCCTGCCTTTTATACACTCCTCTTCCAATCAGAGAGGCAGATGTCCAACCACCAGGTGACACTGGTTACACTCTGACCATTGGATTACTTTTCACTAATGTAGGGATGTTATTAGGTAACATTTAATGATGCCTGTTTCCATCAATCCTTCATATTGCTGAAGTTTTACCTGATATCTTTCTATGCCACAGGGAGGTTTTTGAAGTCAAGACAGACCTCAGATAAGTACATCTGGGGCTGGTTCATCATCCCTACCAACAGCAATCATGCTAAGTCACAGAGTCAGCCTATTAAGTCTGCCTAGGTGTATTCATGTAAAAAGTTGATGGTTCATGGGATCTGGGTCAGAGATGCTCTACTGTTATTGGGTGTTAGGTTATTATGCAACGCCTGACAGTCCCTTCCAGACAGTTTTGTCTTTATGATCAGCTGTGGCTCTTTCGAAGAACCAACAAAAAACCTCTTCTGCAGGTTGTGAAACTGCCATGAAACACGGCTTTTTGACTGTTGTTCTCGGAGATGATTTTTTCTCTCTAGACACAATAATTATAGGAGCACACTCTAGTCTAAACTGCATTAAAATGCCATTAAACAAGTATTCTAACAGGAAGTAAAGGCCCTCTATTTTTGATCCCTTTAAACAATCATATAGGTCGTGATTTCATATCCATAAATACAATCCATGAATGTGCCCTGTAAAGTGCGGCCACTATAAGCAGCAGGGCTCTTTTGAAAAACCCAAATAAAATTCATTTGGGTTTTTCTGCATCAAAACAGACTTAATGCAAAGTCCTTATAAGGAGGTAGGAGGGAGAATGGGATGCCATGTTAATGTGCAGCGATCTCAGTCTTTTGTGTGTTGATAACATGTTCAGGACCAACTTCTGACAACTTTTTTGTTTTACTTGTTTTTAACTCCTGAGTTACATTCAATTCATAACCCAGCAACACTTTACTTAACACTTTTGTTACTTCCTGGTTGGGTTTGGGAAACAACATTAGTTGTTTACTGTTAGAAAAGATTAGGGTTTGGGTTAAAACACATTATTTTCATTACTGTACTGTCACCCCATGGATGTCATTTTGCTGATTGCCCTGGCTCGGCTGCACGTAGATACAACATGCTATTAGAAACTTTTCCACTTTCCAGTTGTTTTTGCACAATTGTCATACTTGGTTAGAGCAAGACAATTAAAACGTGCTAAGAAAATGATCAAGGTTAAGATTGAAATATATTCTTTTTACGACACATCTGTCACTCTGATAGACTATTTTTACAATTCAGAAACAGTTGCTGTCATACCCACTAGAAGTTGAATAGTCTTCAAATATAATTACCGTATAGAGATTATTTTGGTATTTTTTAACACAACTAGAGTAATAACTGTGTATTCCGTTAGATAAATGTGCTGTAGAGATATATTTTTGTTCTACATGTGACTCAATATCGCCCCATTCTTTGCAACCCCGGCTGTTTAACACCTTCCAATCTGGGAACAAAGGAAAAGACTGTGTTAGAAGGGCTTGTTTGCAATCTTATCAGACCAACTTGGACAGATTTAAAAAAAAAAAAAACTCGAATCACTTTATTTTAGATAAGTAGTTCCATTTTCTGAGAATCTATCTATATCTCTCATATAGATATACCTGTTGGGGAAAGCCTAGAGGTTTACACACTAAATCCGTCCCTCCTAACAGTTTCTGTCATGATCTTCACATGATCTTCTTAGAAGTCTAATTGCTTTTTCAGGAAAACTGATTAGTCTATGGGCAATGCTCTTATACATGAGGATTTTGTATCTTTAGCATAACCTGCAGTGGAGTAAGTATTCAGCATATATTACCACACTCTGGTATACCATTGTAACACCACAAACTCAGCTTTTAACGTATTTGAGCCTAAATAAAGGCTTGTAGTACGGGTCTTTGCTCACACTTACAGTATTATTTTTGTCTCTTTAACTTGTGCAAGTCTTCCATGCTTGAAAGAGTTAAGACGTATAGTTTCAGTAAAACACAGCTTATATGAAATATGTAAAAGTAGAAAACTCTTATTGTGATGAAAGGTAATGGGAGCATATCAAAGAAGAAAGAAAGATTTCCACACTTTTCGTACTTAAAGGAAACACACAAATCTTTATTTGATACAATCTACTGAGAGTGACATCCATTTTATTCACACATCGGTGGATCCTCGAATTGCATCCATCTCTGTCTTCCTCTGCAGGCTGACGACAACGTGTTGTGTTTACGTGTGTGTCTACTAGCAATGAATGTCCTCGTTGTGTTTATTGTTCTCCATGATGGTCCAGACAGACTGTGTCTGGCCACTTGTCTGGTGCATAGAGGACCCGGCTATGACGTATAGCCGTGCAGATGTAGCACAGAGGCAGCCCCACAGCACGGAGATTGTCCAAACACTCAGAATACTGAAAGAAATAGGAAGGGAGCTGGACAGACGGACAGACAGACACTTGCTGCCTTGTGCCTTCAGTCATTGAATGTAGCGCTAGAAGGAGGTGACGGAGCTTAAAATGGGAACTTTTGTCCGATTCACTGATGGTCAGGAACAAACCTGTGAGACACTGATTATCTAATCAGTTGATTAGATAATCAGGAGGACATTAAGTGTTAGTTGGCTTCATTCTTAATGACTCTCAGATTTGATTGGCTTGCTTCATCAGCTTCTGGTAAAGTGTGAGTGTGTGACACAGAGGGATGGTGAAATTTTCCTAACATTTAGAGTTATAAGTAATCTTTAAATCAACATGGAAATAAGAAATCAGAAACAATTGAATACAAGGGTTTTAGTTTTCTAAACACTCAAGTGTGACCCCAAGCTGCCAGACAGTCAGGCTGTATAGGCAGCTCATTGTAAGGGGTAGTGTTCCTGCTCCTCTTTTATGTCACAGGTGTCAGTGTGTTACACATTAGCAAATGCTACAAAAGTGCTGAACAAACAGTATGGGCAAAAAAAAGAAGCAAAAACAACCAACAAACAAACCAACAAACCAACAAACAAACAAACAAACAAACAAACAAACAAACAAACTTGTGCTTAGAAGAAAAACTAATTAAAGCAGAAAGCAGGCTACAATATTTCCTCTGAATTTCTATTGATTGGAAGAATATGATGGTAGACAATGATCGCATGTGTCATTCCAGTTTATGGAAACTCATAAAATCCCAAAGCTATAAAAAAGATTTTCTGAGCTTTGGGATTTGGAGTTGAATTTAATCATTTTTGTGGTTTTCTTTAAGCCACAGTAATCACTGTTTTAACTGTGTTTATACTCCACATTGTTGAAATCCAAAGGATCATTTATAACTTTACTTTTGTTGCTAAATAGTAATGCAATTAATAATTTTCACCCAATAAAAAGTCTTTGAATTTCAAAACGTATATCTTTAGCCATATTTTTCCATCAAATTATGGCTTCATGTAGCACTAATATATATATACGCAAGTAAACTGGTGATACATAAAACCTATGAAAGCTTTGTGAAAGAATAGATTGTGGCAGAACTGTTGAATTAATAAAGTGGCATGTGATTTGAGAAAATAACACAGAAATAGGAAACCTTTAAATCAACATATTTGTACCCATAAAATTGTATTTTATTTGTATCTGCTAAGAGAACTACCACCATCCCTTTAAAAATAATCAAATAGAAATATTTTATTATTTTCATCACCCAAATTTTCAGAAATAATTATTTGAGCTCTGTGCAGAACAGATTTAGTTAGAGGAAAGTTGAAAGATTTTTTTTCCTCCTTCAGGGAAAATAAATGTTAATTGATATTGATATAATGAGTGTAAAATATTCTCTCATAACGGTTTAAATGATTTGTGGTGTTTTTGTTGATGTTTACATAAAATTAATCCCGATTAAAATTGAGCACATGGTGAGGCTTAGAAAAAATAACAAAACATTTTCAAATTTAGCTCAGATGGTCTGACTTTATAATTTGTAACTAATATGGTATATTTTAGTAGAGCCTTAAGGTTTTGGATTGTGGATTTGATAAAAGTTTTGACATGTTTGTTTATTTATTTAAAATGTCTCAATACATATTAATTGACATGAGGTAAATATGCCAGATTTAGCTCTTCAGGCTAATTCTCTGTAGTCCCATGGCAGGTACAATGTATGAAGAAACATGATAAAATACATAAACAGGCACAGCATTTATACAAGGATGTTTTTTTTTCCATAAAATTGCCCATCAAATCAGGCATTTCGAACATGAACGTGAATAAATAATCACTCACTCTACTCGGCTCTATTCAGTTCAACTAAAAGTTCAAAATAATGTCCAAAACTACCACAGACCCCAACTTAGGATACGCCTAGGTTGGGGGAGTAGACAGTTGATGGACAGATGATTTGGGGGACGGGCAAAGAGAAGAAGTAGAAGGGCTGAATTGAGGAAAGAGAGAAAGAGATGGGCTTCATAACAACCCCAAGTGCTTTTGCACTAAGGAGGATTAGTCAGCCATATCTACCAGTGATTCTCTAAGACGGGGTTAACCTCCAGCTGAACCATGACCAGACATGCTTCGAGGTTTAGAGGTCAGATAAAATGTGATGATGATGATATTGTAATAGTTTTGGGGGAAATGATGTAAGCATAGTGGAGAGTGTGAGGTCAGGTAATGAGGACAGACAGTGGGCGGAAAGAGGAGCATTGTTCTGCAGGAGCTGCTTGCATCAATGAGGGAAATGTTTACGTGAGATGGTGTGTTGCAACGCCAGGGTGATGTTTAACTTCACAAGTAGCTGACGTCAAAGTAAGAATTTATAATTATGGTGCTGATTTAACATTTTAAAGGACGTTTTGTAAGTTTTCAGTTACAAGATCTAATTATTTTTTCACATTTGTTACCCGGGGGCTATTTGAATTTCTGTGAATAGGAATTACGCCTCTGCAAGATTCTATTACAAGTTTGGCCAGACACCAAAAAGCTTAAAGCTCCACATTTCCAAAAATGGGAAATTTCCTCCACAATAATGACAAGGTTGCAAAACCCTCAAATTCCTACAAACAATAGTGAGTTAATGTCATTTTGAAACAAAAACTCTGCAGTGCCTCACCATAAATTCATGCTGCTGTAATTATTACAAAAGCATGGAAATGAAAACAAGGCGAGCATGAGGAAAATGACAAAACTGGATAAACGAGTAAAATATCAATTAAGCAAAGAGGACGACAAAAGAGGACCTTCCTTTAAAAAGGCCAGTTGAAATGATGATATGCTGCTGATAACAACAATATAGCTGTGAGCAGTTTTGATAAACCCTCTGGCTCGTCCCATAATATTTGCTCAGCAGTGGCAGCCATTCTGCCACTGGCTCATTACATTACCGAGTATCCGTTGGTCGGTTACATATAGTTCAGTGGCCCCTGGTGTGCCTGGTACAGTCTCACAGAAAAGTGTTTTCATTGTGTGTCTGTCACATGCCTGGGATCAGGAGGTCTAACTAAGGTCACAATTGAAGCAATGAGCCGCCACGGGGGTCATAAAAAGTGTGAAAGAGTCACCAAGTGTCCTTATTAAAATCCTCACCAACAAAATCCTGCATTTCTCTTTATATTATCAGCATTATGCAGCCTGACTGGATTCTGTGCTTTATGACTTTGATGTTTCCGTTAATACTTTCCATCGACAGAGTTCAAACCAGTTTGGTGTGGCTTCACTACCGTGGTGAAGCAGGATTGTGGGGAAATAAAGTATATAGTAAAAAGAAATATAGTAATCCCCCCCCCCTTATTTATCCTATTATTTTTTTCTGCTGCTCGTCTCTGATTTGGAACAATGTTGTCTCAGAATAAAGTAGGGCTTAGGTGAGTTATTGAACAGACACATGGATACCCACTTGATCTGTACACTGGGTCTTGATCTGGCTTAACCATATGACCTCAAGCCTAGTTTCTATGCAATGGATTCCAAATCCAGGCCTCTGATTGGTTGGCTTGCATGTTCATGCATGCTGTACACTTCTTCTCCCCTATGACCTTGAATTTACTCCCACCTCTGCGTCTACATATGCCACCCCCCCTACTTTAATTTTTAATGCCTGCTTTACGTTTTGTTGCACAGATTTTTGCCCAGTCCTGGAAAGTCCTGCCTCTCTCTGACTTAAAAGCTCATTGAGAGGATATAGAGGGCTGTTGCATTAGATAGATGGTGTGGCAGGACACAGTGTAATACCAATGACGAAACGATTCTGTGTATTGTAATATATTTAAACCTCTCCTATTATAAATTACATACTAAAAAACCAACCGTTAAATTACACCGTCTAGCTATTTACTGGCAAGATGGTGTAAACAAAACCCCACATTTGTGAGTAGATTAGGATTTGGATAGTATAGTGAACATTTTGGGACGATGAGTCCTTATACAGGAGCAGTTACTTTGCCATTAAGGGAATGTGAAGGGGTGGTTTTCGAAAACTAAAAGACTGTGAAAATTCACTAGCTACAGTTTCATGCACCATGACTCCATGGTATAATTGTCAAACAGGAATGTGATGCAGACGCAACATTTGCTGTTGCATTTTTTTTCCGTCATTCCCCCAGCATCCTTGCCATCGCAGGTTGCACTTTTGCCCCAACAGGCCAGAGGGTAAAGCCTGGGTCAAATGCAGGTCAAGCCAGATCCAGATCTCCCTCTGTAATCTCTGCCCCAGCTCTGAACCCTGGATCCTATTAAAAAGGATTTACATCCAATAGTGTAGATGTACCAAAAGCAGTATTGCTTTCTTCTCTACTCATCATTTCTACCCCTCTAATAAAATCCCTGTAAAACATCAGCAGGCTTTTTCCCTCATCTTTTTTTCCCCAGTAACGAATAAAAAAAGACTAGATGTGAGCAGAGGACTCGGCCACACCCACAGCATGGGATAAAGGAAAAAGGATTGGCTCAGAATTTTATCTGCTCTGAAAGTCTTTTATGGGATATGGGTGTTTTGGCAGGCATTGACACGCGAGTAAAATCCACAAGAAGATCTCAGTGAGGCAGTGTGTGAGCCAACAAGCAAGAAATACAGACTAAGAGGAAGAAGAGGAAACCAAAAATAACATTGCTGCCGCTCAACCCTGACCCAGTTTCATCCGTGCTCTCGTCGTTGTTTCCAATCCATTCCCCCTGTACTATCCTCAGTCCTCTTGCCTGAGCTGTGGGATATTCTCAGATCCCATTATTTGTGCCGTGGTCATTTGCTGACACTATGATCTCACTTGTCCTGCCTAGCTGTTGAGCCTTCCTCCACAACACGGTGATACCATAGTAAACACCTGCCAGTTTGCTAAAGCACAATCTATTGCTAAGTTTGTCCACCTCTGTGTGCTCCTGGTCACATTCCCTCAGGTGTTGTAGGAGAGTTAAGAGATGCAAACTGGATAAAGTGGGCTGTTTTTACACATTAGATTGGTGGAGAAAAAGCAAATAAAAGCAACCTGTAACATAGTGACGGTTATTTCCAGTGAATGGGTTGCTTATCCATTTTTCTTTCATTTTAGACTTCAGAATGCATATCAAATATGTTAATAGCCACACTGACTTGTTTTGAAGCACTTTGTGCTGGATTGGATCAACTCAGCTGTTTAAACCAAACCAGTCCCAAAACCTTTCCAAAAACTACTTACAGCAGTCTCCCTCGTCCACTGCATCCCTCAGGGTGACTGGACTTAGTTTGGACTTTTTTGCAGTTTTTTTCCTTTGTTGTCTGATTTTAAGGAGAGAACTAGAGGAAATATAAGGGAGAAGTGAAACTAAGTAGCTTGAGCCAGTTTTAAAATCCCAGTCTGACTTTTTAGCCTTTAAGCCAAAATGTGGGTTGACACGCATGTCTTACTTTGTTTTTGGTTGAGGATTTTTGGTTTTTAGTTTGACTGTATAAGCTGCAATGACATTAGGAATATGAGATCAAGTGGTCAGTGTCTTTTTTAAATTTTATTTATTTATTTTTGTAGAAGGGTCATATTTCCAATTGGTTAGTTTTTAGTTTAGTTTTTAGTTTAGATTCTGACAGGAAACATTTTTGAACTAAAGTGATCCATACAGTCTTGTACACTTCTGCTTTTTCAGTCTTCTTATTAAATTATTTGCTAAAAGTGTCTATCATGGATTAAATTAGTGGATTTTTTACAGAAAATCTGGTGTAGCTGCTTGAACATCTAATGTTCTGAACACAAGTTTAAGTGTTACCTAAAAATCTACTTTATGGATGTGAAAACAAAAGGGAAAAGTGGTTGCATGTGCTATAATATGCTCTGTATTATGAAAATGTTTTCTTTAACATAAACACTGAGTAGAGTGTGAATCTCCAGAAGGCAAATTGCTTGCATTGTTCTTAAATTTTACCTGCTGGTGAGAATGATTGGAAAGTAGTTGAAAATGTCTTCCAGCCACACTGTGAGATACATTAAATGTGCAGTAAAGCGAAGCTTGCCATATCTCGGTTAGTCATATTCATTGTATACATTTTTCATGAGTGCGATTCTGCTCAGTGGTGACTCTCAAGCCGTCCAATGAACATCCAACACCCTGCAAGTTGTCCAACTACTACAAAACTATGCTGTGCTGCATCAATTAAACATGGAGGACAAGGACAGGTAGAGTTCACTGAGCTTTTCTCTGCTGGTGGCGTGATGGTTCATGGGCGTAAAACTCCTAAGTTTGCTGTCTTAAGAGGGGACAGCGGAGTCAAAGTTCATGACCATTAGGAGATTTCTGAAACCAGACATTGTTTTCTGCTTTTTTGAGGAAGTCTTCCTGCATTTTCTCACTTATATTTCCAAGCTGTCATAAATCTATAAGACAAACTTTTTTTAAATTGAAAAAGTAGAATAGTAAAAATACTTTTTTGTCTTGAATGTGTTAAGATTCTGCATGGGAATGCTAAGTGTTCCAACAAATCAGAAAATCTTAATATTGCCTGTACAGATATGTCTAGAAATCTATGTGCGCAATCTAAAGACCTCAATCAGTTGACTTATTAAATTTGATAATGATTAATTAAGGTTTGCGAGTCTAATCAAAACAAATCTGAATTACAAATCACCAACCTGTGGCCAATTCTGAAGTTCATTATTTTATATTTTTATTGAAATAATGTAACCTCATTAAGTCCTCATTAAGATGTTATCTAAACTGATACAGGCATTCATATTATAACAGGTTCTGAATACAGCTCAGATAGGTCAAATGACTGAGTTGAACACTAAATTCAGTATCTAATTATAATAGATGTTTGCACATTTTTATTTTTGTTTCATCAAGCCTTAATAATAGTCATTAGAATACATATATATTTTTTTGTCTTCCAAAGTTTGTGACTATAATTAACCTTTTAAGCTTTATAAACAAAATGTTTAATTTTCTGCATGTCCTTTGCTTATTTCAGTGCATAAGATGTTTTTTTCAAACTGGAGTTGTGGAAACATCCATGATTAAAATCCTTTGATATTGTAACTCATCGGTTATTCATATGCTTGTTTCCAGGTGCTCAGTGAGGTCAACAAATGCTAATAGTTTGAATCCTTGCAATCTGCTTAAAATAACACAAAACCCACTGGTCTGGATTTCAGGAAGTGTTTTTTAAAAAAGAAAGTATTTATTTACTCAAAAAGGGACAAATGCACATTAATGAACAATATACATGCACAAATGTGAATGTGCCACAGAGTTAGTCTAGCAGCTAATTTGCATTTGATTGTCCCTTGGCAGGTCACAACATTACACATAACAACAAGGTGCAAACAATGAAAGTTAAAATGCAATCCAGAGTTAGTGCATATTTCGAGTACATGAGGTTGGAGTGTAATCTTAGAAATGCAAACTATACTAAAATAGAATTACTTGTTTGGCAAAGAAATTCCCCATTCATTTTGTTTTCTGGGTCCTCTTTTAGTTTTGACTGAAAAGTGTGATTTCCTTTTGTTCTGAAAGCACTCTCCAACCCCACTGAGTTTGTAAAATCCTCCACTGACAAAGTGTGTGTTTGGTTGTGTCATTGTAGGTCAAAGTGTGGTTTCAAAACCGCCGGACCAAGCAGAAGAAGGACACGACAAAGGATTCAGACAAACGCTCCTCCTCCACATCCGAGTCTTTGGCCACCTGCAACATCCTGCGCCTCCTGGAGCAGGGCCGCCTCCTATCGGGTCCTGCCCCACCACCTAACTCCCTTCTGGGGCCGCCAGCTCACCCAGCAAATGGCTCTCTCCTGAGCAGCCCAGGTGGAGGCTCCTCCACCTCTCCGGGGATCAGCAGTAGCACTCCTCCCAGCTCCCTACCAGGTGGGACGTTTGGGCTCTCGCTGCCCTCGCTGGGGGGGACCCCGCCATCACCGCGACTGGGTGTCCCACCGCCACACTCCCTATGCTTCTCCATGCCGCTGCTCGGGGGCGCTCACCATGAACTGACATCCACTTATGGCTGCAGTTCCTCAGCTTTTGAGCCGTATATGCGGCTGGACAGGAAGGAGGCAGGTCTAGGTGGGAAGAAGACAGTCTCTTAAGTAGTAAGTCTCTCTTTTAAGGACAATAGGGGACTGTGACTTTTATGAGCTTTTCTCCTCAGATTCTTCCCCTGCCTTCTGTTTGATACACGAGCAGCTGCCGACTTGCAAAGAAAGCATCCTGGAACATTAAAAAAAAAAAGAAAAAAAAAATCAAGGCGATGGGGTGGCTTTCTTGCAGCACCATTTTGTGCCACAGCACTGTTTGGCTACAGACACAAAATGGTGAAAAAGGACTTGATGGAAAGTGAATACTACACTTTCCCACAAAAAAAAGAAAGAAAAACATCAAAAAACTTTTTTTCTCTGAATTTTAGTGTGTGTATGTTGTTATCACCACTTTCTTTACAGTGGTTTTAAGTGACTTTTCACTTTTTGTCCAGTGAGTTTGTGTGTGTGATTTTTCTCTCTCTACAGGCCTTCATTCACTGTTCAGGGAAAAAAAAAAGAAAACTTGACATGAATATTTCAGATTAACTCTGTCTGTCTGAGAAGGTGGTGTTATAAACAGAGCAGTATGTACACATTTCTATTCCTGATTTTAGTTGATGTGGTATCACAATAGAAGGAAACACTTAAAAAAAAAAAGAATTGTAACATTTTAATATCTGTCTGTTTGGTGTAGTTTTTGTAAAATCTTTATTTGGTTGTGTTTGTGTATGAAACAGTATGTGGTAGCATCTGGACAAGCGGTGCAAACTCACATATCTAGATCAGATAGTTTTAATATAAAAAGGATGTGAAAAGAAAGACAAAGCTGGTCAGAGTCTGCCAAAGCATTTACGGATAAAGCTTTGGAGGTGCCACGCCTGTGCCCTTCCCATCAGCGGAGCGAGCCGAGGTCAGGCTGAAGGCAGTGACCTCCGAACCCAGATTAACTTTGATTCACAGATGTCTCAGGTTCTAAAAGAGACTTTAAATCGAACTCGGAGCGAGTTTGGAGACAAACACGTTAAGAATCTTTTCAAATCAATTCTCAACTAGGAGATTTTCTGTCCTCCATACTGTTTAAGACTACAGCTTGCAGCTCTGGTGGATGATTGGTCGGTCACTCCACATAAAATGAATCTGCTAAAACTACATACTTAGCTTTATATTTTTTGGAATTTGGTTTCTGCTACCTGAATTTACCATACTGAAAATAGCACTGAAACATTTCATGGACTGAAAGATTTACAGAGACTAAATGTGTCCCAATGAATCGTTAAAATATGCTTAACCTGATGTTGATCATTTCTCCCCTTACATTCGTTTTTCTCTTTTTTTTGTTTTGTTTTTCCACATATTCTACATCATCACGTCATCAAATCCACAATCTTTATATCTTCACATGTGATTTGGTCAAATTAAACAGCAGCTTCCCATCAGCATAAAATTTTCTTTAACTTGTATTTCCTGTTTTCCATCTATAACATTTGGCTCCACCTCCTGTCACACTTGGCCTTTCTTAAATGAAAGGATGCCCTCACATTGGCCTTCATTGAAAGCACTTTATGTTTACTATTTAGAAAAAACAAACAAACAAATAAAACCTCCCTACTTCAGCAAGACCAGGATTTGAAGTCACTGTCCAGAGGAAGTGATTTTTCGGTTTTGTTAAAGTAGCTCACTTCATTTAAAAACAAACTTATTTTGTGTCAGCTTTACATTTGTAATTTATTCATTCATAGCTAAATTGACTTTGTTGTGCTTGAACTAAGAAAATACAAGTTAAGTTACCCAGGACAGAAAGAAAGAAAGATAGAAAAATTGAAAGGATCTGCTATTTTTCTTATTCCTCCCCATAAGATTTCATTTTTGCAGGTTTCCACGTCATCTAAAGAAAATCAAAATCACCTGTGAAAACCTGCCATTTACAACAGTTTGCTCTCAATCTGCACGTGTCAGTGGAGTTATCACCCCCTTTTCACTCCTGTCTCTTGTATGTTTTCCCATGGATCTTTTCATTTCACCTGACTGTGAGGTACCTCCCACCCCCCACTCCTTTTCTCTCAGCTCAACGCACATCTATTTTAGAAAAAAAAAAAGAAAAAAAAAAAGGACACTGCCATGACATCAATTTAGAAATGCGCTTGCAAGTAAAGGCCAGGCTACATTTGAAAGACTCCTAGTTGCAGATGTGTTTCCCAGGGAGGCGATGGAAAGTCTCTGACCTCCGTCTGCCAACTCGCTGGGCCTTTTTGCACCCATGTAGCTGCAGCTTGTAGCTCATAATTTCTTGTTGTTGTGTTCAGTCAGCAGCAGTGCTGCAAAAACCCCACTCACAGCTCTTTCCTGCAGTACACCTGTGCTCTTGTTCAACACTGTATTATTTTCTATAAGCACCATCCATAATTCACAGGCTCTGGCATCAAATATTGAGCAGAGAAATGGAGCTGAGAGGTCAGGAGGCCTGCTTCTCGTGTAAAGCTGCTGTGCTCTTCTGCAAATTATTTGTCTTTGCTCGCAAATACATTGTCTCAACCCCTTACTGTGCGAGCACAGTCTCTGCTCTCGTTTTTTGCTGGAATATCAACACTTTTGTCCCACGTCCATGACTTTAGCTGCACGAGATGGTGGATGCAAAATAGCAGAACCAGCTTATTTTCTGTTGTTCCTCAGGCTTTGGGACAAAAAAAAGAACATGGCATATTGCAGAAACAGGTTAAGTTTCCTTGAGATTCGGTGTGACTTTTTTTTTGTCACTGCTAGATGGTGTTTTGTCATGTAAAACTGCAGTTACTGTTTCATGTAAGGAGTCAGCTCGGGGGAGACGGTCAAAGATGTGAGAGGTAGCTTCTCCTCCAGGCCTGTAAACAGAAAAAAAGAAAGCCTATGAAGCCTTGCATCCGCTAAGCAAAGCCTTTGGGTTTCATTTTGTTTGGGGGGGGTGGGGGTGGGTTACAGTTTGTTTTTGCTTTCGGAAGCTTCCAATTACTTTTGTTGTAAGCAATCTGTAACACCTTGCACTTGTTGAGGTTGTACCACCGTTTCAGAAATATCATAGGTCTTTCGTTGGCCTCTGATTCTGCTTTTTTCTTTTTCACATTGTGTGTAAATCTTTCTGTATTCTAAAAGAACTGTTTTCTCTTGGTTTACTTTCTCATCATACAGAGCCATGGTCCTGCAAAGGCCCTTACTTCTATTCTTTAAGCAGTAAAATACTTAATGTCAAGCTAATGGCACCAGCTACTACTTGTGATGAACAAACTCTATGTAAATAGCTATAAATTTATATATAAATATATATAAATGGGTCTTTGCACAAATGATCTGTGTCTGCTCCATGTGATTTTAACAGGAAAAAAGCAACAATACATGAAAGAAAGATCAGAAAAAATACTTTATATTTGCTTTACAATTCTTTGTCTCATTAACATTTTGCACTTATTTAAAGAGGCTTACTTTGGTTTCTGGGTTTACAGAGCTGTTTTCACGCTCTGCTAAGATATTGTAAAATATGTATATGTATTTTTATTCATATGCATATAAATATATGTCTATGTAATTTGCCGTTTGTGTTCTATTTATTTCTTCCTCTGCTGCCTCAAGGCCTGAACATTTTCAATACAACAAAATCCATCAGCACAATCTATAATTAGGCATGTTTTTCATTTGCATTGGACTGTATTCTAAATTATTATGTATATACCTCTTTTGTTCATTTTCATTACATAATCAATGCCAATGAATGAGATTTTCTTTCAAATTCAAAATTATTTTAGGTTGTATAAAAATCTGAATTTTATTGAACAAAACTACAAGTGATGAAAACAGCATCTTTTTGGGTCAATCACTTAAAATACAGTGTTCCAAGATATCCTGCATAACAGCTTGAAAACATTAAATGGGTTGTAAAGAACTGAAAAAGTACACTTGTCATATTTTTTGCACTATATGATCTCATTTAAGAGATTTCAACTACCAAAAAAAAAAAAAAAAAAAAAAAAAGGCATGAAAACATGTTGTCCTATTTTTTCCTAGGCTTGACCAGGTAATTGTTAAGTAATGGTAATGGTCTATGGTGGGTAATGAAGAGAGACTACAGTGTGTTGTATGTCTCTAAATATCAGGGACTTCTCATCTTTAACATAAAGAAAAGCCGGTTGATTATCTAAGAAATAAACGACTCAGCTGTCAGCAGAGTTGTTTAACTAAAGCAGCATCCGCCTCATCGAAATCTCAACTCACCTGAAGTAGCTCGCAGAGTTTGCAGGTTTAAAACGTCTCACACCATAGCAGAGGATGATAATTCCTTCTGCCACTGACTTGATTTCAACTGTAGTTAACAAAGTAGCAGCCAACAAACCAAAAACCTTTTTGTGGCTCATTTCTTCGTACGTTTCTTTGAAAGCATCGGGCTACATGTGGTAGTGGGATTGGGGGGTGGGAGGGTTGACATTATTATATACAGAAAAAGTTTGGGAACCACTGACATAGGGCGATAATTAAGAAGGGCTCCCATCAACTGTCTCATCCATTGAACTTGGAAGTCCGTGGTTAGTTTCTGCCTGGTTATTAGAATTTCCTCCCAAAGTTGCTTTTTTGGGGGTCCGGCCCCCACCCTCATCGATCTTCCTTTTAAGGATGCTCCACAGGTTTTCAATAGAGTTGAGGTCAGGGGACGATGGTGTCCAAACCATGAGTTTTACTATATCCATAGAAGCTAAAGATTCAGTGCTATTTTTGCAGCATGGGATGGTGCATTTTTTCTCAACGTTTCACGATGTGTCCAGTCAGTGAAGCCTTATAGCAGCCATCCAGTAAGAGTTGTTCAGACACTGGGATTGCAACATCTAGACCTTTTAACAAGCCTTATATGTTTTATGTAAAGCACCTTGAATTGTCTGACATGAAATTTGTCTTATACAAAAATGAATTTAGCTCGCAAGGCATTGTTCCTCCTTTCATATCATGACAGGAGATGGTCAGTTAGAAACTGCACATGTTTTGCAGAAGTATTTTTGATACCCTTACAATTCAAAAAGGGTCTTACCATCTCAGTCCCCATTATTTCAGTCAAAAACAATGTTCCTCTTTAGGATAATAATCCTTATTTTACTCGCTCACTGTTGCAAACCTTCTAAAAAGTTTTTAGAAACAGGTTTGATTACCATTAAAATCAAGACCTGATTATACAATGTAATATTCTTTCTTGCCTTTTTAAGCTGTCCTCAACTTTTGAAACAACCTGATAGCTTACATTACTTCATACTAACTCAGCTTAGGTGCTAAAAGGGGACTGACTGAAAGTCTATGGTGCACAGTTAAAATTCATACGCTCCTTTAATGTTTCCTTGAAATGTGGTGCAGTCAAAAAGTACATCAAATTAAAAATGAAGACGAATCTTCATGCCTTCATCAAGAAACAAGCAGCTAATTGAGAAATGTAACACCTTCAGCTCTCATTGCATTCAAAAGTTTCAGAAGCACTCAAGGATGACATAACTGAAGAAAGTGTGAAATGCTGCATGAAATGATAAAATAACATTAAATATTTATTTTTATATCAGTCATGATGGAAAAACAGAGACCGATGACTTTCTTTTCCAGTAATATACTGAAAAACGGAGGTTTTCAGTTTGAGATTCACCAACATTGTTGTGCATCCAGTGTGATGCACCGCCTGATTCAAGGTTACAAGGACACAGATGTGTCAGACTAATCTCATGTGGATGATTTATTTCCATAACTTCAAAACTACATGTCAGTGTGAAGAATTATAAGCAAAGAAAGAACAAATGGTAACTTTGTCAAGTCTTTAAAGGTAATGTACCGCATCTATCTGCCTGTTAGCCCAGACTTCAGTGAGGGGCACCTTTTCAAGCTGGGACAATTGATCTGTGGGGTGCCAATTATAGTGATTGGCACCTTTATTTGAGTTAGGAAGAGGCGAGAGAGCTTTCAGAAAGAAGACCAGATGGGTGGCCTGTTTTAGAGCGAGGTGGGTGGACGGTTGGGGGATCAGAGCAGGGAGGATATGGACTGGGGTGACTGTCCAGCCCTAGAAGAAGAAATTGTGGTAGTAAACAGCTTCAAAAGTTCAACAAAAGGACTGGACTAATTGGATTTTTATTACCGTTTTTCTTTGATAAACTCCCCTTACCTGCTTTATTGGTACATTTTAACACATAGTGTTAGATTTGTGTGGACAAAACAACAGGCATGGCCAAATACATGTTATAAATGTAGCAGCAGTTTCCTTAGAAAACAAACAAGGAAAAAAACCTGTATTTTATGTTATAGGTGTACAAAATAATAACACACAAATTTGCTTCTACAGTTAGCGTCACAATGATCTTATACTGTTTGAAAGTATACTTAAAGAAAGAACTGCTTTTAAAATCATGGGAAAAATTAACCATTTTCGAAATTTGATTAATTACAAATTAATATCAAACATACAATCTTAATCAGTGCAAAGCAGTTCATGATGTGAGTTGTTGTTTCTTTTTGAATTTACTGTAGAAGCAACAATTTCTCATGTTTATAAAACCTTTTTATAGAAATATAAGAAACCTGCAAAAGATAATGGCCAAATTCTAAAGACAAACCATAATCACAAAGATCCCAGTGATAAAGTACGCTATGACGTGCCAACACATTATTCTCCCTTGTTGGTTGTGTGAAACATGCATAAATTGCAATAAAGCATTCAGTTTTACAACAAACAAAAAGGACTGCGTAAAAGACTGTTGTCACTGCCACCAGATTCAAGGCAAGCTAATTATTTACATGAAATATTAAAATATTTAACTTTCAATGTTGACATTTGGTGTCTATATTCTATAGTGGATGAAATATTGGTCCAGAAAATTAGCAAATTATTGCTTTTTCTAAAAAAATTTATATTGTTCTTTTTGTATTTTTTCAAAAAAATAGCTATTATCATAACACTACTTTCTTTTATTATTTGGTTACTGGAAACAGAAAGCATTTGACACATTTAAATCTAAAATAGTTTTGACTTACCACCAAATAGTTGCAGACTGGTTTTCTGACTTTTGACCAGTTTACCGTGGCAGTCTCAACATAATTTAGGACTCTAAACTTCATAAGAGAACTTCATATGGATCAAATTCTGTTCATTTTGCTGTAAACTTGTACAGGATTTTAATTTTGTTGTTGTGAAATATGCTTGTCTTTTCGATCTCTTTATTGTTTGTACAGACGTCCATTCATCCAGAAAGAGTCAATTCAAAGAAACGAATTTATTTGCTGGCTGTATGAAATTTCCCATCAAAGACAACATATTTAACACCTGGCCCAAACCTTCATCAGAAATAACTGAATGAATTCAAAATCAGAAATACTATATTAATACCAGAGGGGAATTACTGCATTGTAGTGCTCCTTAAAACAATGACACACAATGAGAGAAAAGGAGATAGAAAACAGAGAAATAAAAGTGCAAGTGAAATTAGAATGAGGTGCTGAAATGAAGTAAAAATAAGTAAATAAAATGAAACAACAAAATGAAATAAAACTATAATAAAATATAAATAATACAACAAAGGTATTAACAAATAGATGAATATTTACAGTATTTACAATATTTACAAGAGATTATGGCTCAGACTTATGCTTCAGTGCAGTTACTGAGTTTGATGGCCACAGGAAGGAATGATTTCCTGTGGTGTTCCATATTGCAACAAGGTGGAACCAATCTGTAGCTTCATGTTGTCCAGCATGTTATTGAGAGGGTGCGAAGGGCTGTCCAGTATGGTTCTTATCTTGAACAGCATCCTCTTCTCTAAAACCACCCTCAGAGAGTCCAGCTCCACTACAAAAACATGACTGGCCATACCGATGAGTCTGTTGGTGGCCACCACCCTCAGTCTGCTGCCCCAGCATAAAGAAGGGCACTGGCCACCACAAACTCATAAAATATCCTGAGTCCGTAGGACGGCTCTGGCCCCGATGGCATCAGTGTTTTTAGTGAAGTGCAGTTTATTGTCAATGACCACGCCAAGATGTCTATAGTTCTCCAGTGTCTACATTCACACCACCCGTGGAAACGCGAGTCATTAGTGATCATTAAGTTAAATGGGATCAAATCAAAATCAAACTGAACTCCATCAAATCTCAACCGTATCTAAAATGACTGGGATAAGTTTCAAGTATCTGAATAAACTGAGAAAGGTTGCAAAGGTTGCATTCTTTGTTGTATTTAACCACAATTCTATATAAATCTTACATCTCTGATAAGCAACTAAATCTTACAGAAAAAGTTGAGAAATGTCACGACAGCATGGAGCTTTACAATTACAATATAAAGAAAGTGTCCCCATATTTTGTGAATAGTCACTAACAAAGGCTCTTGCATTATAAACCTTTGATCTGACCTTTTGGAGGTCAGATTGATTGTGGGTGGTGGAGCTCCATACAAGTCAAGCTGAAGAACCAGATTTGAGTCCATTGGGGGGGGGGGGGTTGTTGAGACTGGTGGTTTGATCATAATCCTCTCCAATAGTTGAAGTGTCCTTGGACACTCGCCTGCCCAAAATGCCCCCAATATGCTTTTATTTGTGTGACTATCAGGAAACAAAAAAGATACAGAATTTTTGGTGATGTAAAAAAAAAAGAGGAGACTATCAGTTCTAAAGTTTTACATGTCATTAATACAAAAAACAATCTGGTCGTCGCCAGGTATTAAAAAGAGATAAATTAACCTCAGATGAACAACAGCCTATACATCATACTCTTGATATTAATTGAACAAAAATAAGAAAATAAAATTATATAAAATACTCAACAAAATGTAGAAGCTGCGTTAAAAAAAAAACTACGTTTTGCGTGTCATGTTGTTGTGGAGGTATTCAGTCCTTCTTTTCTTTGAAATGTTGCTTCAGTTGAATGAGGTTTGCAGCATGTTCATACACAGCTTTCTAAAGGTGCCAGGGCCGGACTTTGACTGGACAATTACAACGCCCCTTAGTTCTTTTCTTTCGCAGATTTGCTGCTGTGTTTGGGTTTATTGTGTTGCTGCATGACCCAATTTCAGACAGGCTTTAAATGTCAGACAGATGGCCTCACGTTTGACTCTAGAGCACTCTGATATATAGAAGAGGTCAGTCAACTCAATGACTGCGAACCGTGGATGAAAATGAAAAAGCCCCAATCATTAGTCTTCTACCATCATGCTCCATGCTTGACACCTGGTATGCTGCTTTTTTTTATCAGGAATAGTGTGCTTTGTTTAGATGCAACTTTGCCAATGTCAGGATCGGTTGTTTTTTTTTTTGTTTCTTCTCCTCCTAGCTCTCCTATGTGGCTGATTATTGGACACAGCTGTTCCTGATTGTCTTCACCATAAAGTCTGGGACTGCTCTTCATTCAGCGCCAGTTTGTCTGCTTACTAGCGGTATTGTACGGCCATCTAAAGAACAGTTGAGTTTTTCCCTATCGTGTTTTTTGTCCATCTCTGTCCAGCTTCAATCAGGCCGTGTGATTCTTTTTTTTTCTTGGATTCAACCCAGCATTCAACCACTACATCATCTACACTTTGGAGAACTCCAGCCACTCTGCACCGCCACTGGTCATTTTTCAGACTTGACCAATTCCATCTTTTGTTAGTAAACCTCTTTCAAACTCTCATCATCATTTCTGTGTTTCTGTGAGGTTCCTGCCATCCATCCGTATCATTAACAGCAAATCTTAGCTGTTTTGCCAAGACACTTTCTCCTGCAATCCTTCCGCATAAGTCATTATTGTTAAAGCTTTTCTAACTGCACTATCATGAATTTGAACATTTGATATATTATATATTGTGCAGTTTCTCAGAGCATTAAACATTCTAACCTTGGGGTGATATTGCTGGAAGGTAAACTACTGGGAAGACTGGCAAATATCATGAACGTTTTAAACTTGTGAACAATCTTTTCCACTGTAGAATGATGTCTTTCTGCCTTGGCATCTTGTTAACATACTGACCAGAAAGTTACCAAAAGTTCTCCTTTCATCAAGGTGATCAAAGTTGCTGATAATGAATTAATCAAGTACATTTAATTAGCATCACCTGGCAGCTTCCTACCTTCTTAAAGTTACTTTACATACAAATGTTATTCATACATTCAGCAGAGACAATAATGATGCATTGCAACCAAAATATACTTTTCCACCTAAACACATAAAACATGTTGGACACACAGATCTACTAAAATCATATCGAGGATTAAAGGACTGATGTCTCCACAGGATTTAGAAAACGTATCCATGCATTTATCTTTAGTAGACTAGACTACTGTAACGCTGTCCTTACAGGTCTCCCTAAAAAGTCCATCAGACAG
>JBBBVU010000005.1:13770969-13783472 GCA_037177055.1 Atherinosoma microstoma
CACACACACACACACACACACACACACACACACACACACACACACACACACACACACACATATATATATATATATGTTGATGAATTTTAGAGGCAGTGAATCAATCCAGGAACAATCCAATTTCTATCTTAGTGAAGACTGAAATATCAAGTGAGGAAAAAAAAAAGGTATTGTTTATATTTAACGTCTCCTTAAATTTATTAAATAAGTTTATCTATAATATATGATAATATGACATGGGACTTGTTTTGGGACAAATGCACATAATTTAAACAATTCTCAAGCAATTATCAGGGGATCCACTGCAGATTCTTTTTCTTATTACAAGCGAAAACTCACCAGAGTAAGATATTTCATATTTTTCAAATTTTGTTGTTCAACAACACAAAAAAAAGGTTCTCGCACCTAGTTTTACAAACATATTAGTAATGACACATTACAAAAATTAAATAAGAGTATAGTAGATCATAAATCAGTATTATGGACAGTAATACACAGCCCCAAAAAGTTTATCTTCAGGCCCCATGGAGGCTTGGAACAGCCCTGGCAGACAATCTTGTCACAATGAGACATTAATGCTAATAAGGTTGGCTAAACATAAGCCCTGAGATGTTTGTTGCCTCATGTGGTAAAGACTGTAACTGCTGCAATACTGATGTACTTCAAGAATTGTGAACAAAAGAAGAGAAAACACTTTAAAACAAACAATCTATTACTATTTGACAGCCAGACTTTATAATTAGGTTTCGCTTCAGAACTCAGCTCTTTTGGGGTCCAATTCATGAAACAGTTTTCCAAAAATTGAAAACTGTAAACCTATGTCCTGTGTTTTTGACTGCATTGCTCTGTTGTAGAATAACATCTTTGGATAAGACAGAAAGCTTTTCACAATCAGTGTTTGTAATGAAAACGGCTTAAACAAAACATGTCCGTTTTTTTTTCTTTTTTATCTTTGCTACAGGAGTAAACCCCAGACCAAGTTGCTTCTCCTCCTTAGTTAACTTGTCAAAACTCATAAAAGCTTTTCCTCTGTATACAGTGCATAGCTATAAAGCTCCCCCTACCCCCTATAAGAGGTAAGGATTGGTTTCTTCAGTCTTATGGGGGGCATGTGGAATGTGTGACCTACCCTCTCAAGATGCTTTGTAGATTTAATGCAGAAATCCTCATATATGGTGATGATGGCTAAACCCTTATGGACATGTTATTTCATTTATTTATTTTTTAATTTCACCTTTACTTAACCAGGTGAGTCCCATTGAGATTAACATCTCTTTGACAAGGGAGCCCTGGTCAAGATGGCAGCAACAAGAGTTAAAATAAAACAACTAAAAAAATAATACAATATATAATTGAAATAAAAGGGTATAAATATATGACATAGGCTACATACAATACCAAATCAATTAAAACAGTTACTGACTTCTGTTTTTAAAGACTGGTTAAAACATGATTATCATCAGAGGGAAACTTCAGAATACTTATTATAATTATGTTCTTCTTTCTTTCTTATTTTTTGAGCATATTCAACATCATATTTGTGCACATTTCTGTGTATTTCTCCTGAAATGGACCTGTGGGAGCTTATGTGCAAAAATGTGTGCAGACACAAACGGTTTCTATGTGATGTGTCACTTTGAATATGTGCTGTGGTGGTGCATCTGAGTATGAATGTGTGAATGACTCATTGTGTGTACGTGTGTTTGTGCGTATGTGTGTGAGGATAATTGGAGAACGAGGGCAGGGGGTGCTGGGGTGAAGGAGTGGAGGGGATCTGGGACTATAAGTCCACCCCAAGTTGTTCACCGGCCAGTTTGCCAGTCTGAACGAGCTGCTTAAAGCTTAGCAGCTTTTTTGGAGATTCGCAGCATGCGGATGGAAGGGGAGGTTGTAGCTGAGGGGGAACGAGAGGGAAGAGGGGGCAAGGACCAGGACTAATTGGCACTAATTGAATTGGATGTGCTGATCAGATGGGAGGCTGTGGAAGTAATCTGAGTTGTCAAAGTAGATAACGCTAGGCCGTCCCAGAGTGTCCGCCTCATGTGACAGCCTGTAACATAGCCTTTGAGAGGGCACCGGCCCCCTTTGTCACTGCCACAAAAGGGGAGAGAAGCAAAGTTGCCAGTTACAGTGAGCAGCAACAAGCTGAGAATGGCAGGAGGGAACAGAGGAGGGAGTCAGAGTGAAGAGAGAATAAGGGGAAATCAGGGAGAGGGGAGGGTGGAAAGGCAGGACACAAGGAATAGAAAAATGATTTGGAAGAAAGAGGAAAGATTATTAAGGTGAGATGATCAGTGGCTTGATCATTTGGGTCGAAAAAAGCAGGGAGCAGGGTGGGCTGGAAGGTTTTGTTAAAAAAAAGGCACTTTTATATAAATGGTGCTGTATATATGAATGTTCATCAAACTGAGCTACAATTCTCATCTGGACAGGGATTGTACAATGTTTCTTAAAATAAAAAAAAAATGCATTAGTGTAAATACTGAAGAAAGAAATTCATATTCTGGAATATGTGCTGGTCCTGTTGCTGCATTTCACACCACTGATGATCACATCTACTTACAAATACTTAACAGGTACTGTTATAGACTGGTTGTAGTCATACTTATTTGTAGATTCCAGTGAATGCACGTAATGAGTCCTCATCACATTCAGACACATACAGTTATGGTTATGGTCTTTCACAGGGTTTTTTTTTAGGCAACATCCTCAGGAAACATGACATCCATTTCCATTGTCATGTGGATGACGTCCAGCTCTAGTTAACTGGAAACCTGATAATGATGTAGTGAAGTTGCAAGGTTTAGAGACATGAAGACCAAAAAAAGTTCCTACTTTTGAACTCAGTTAAAACTAACATTAAAACTACTTATTTCTGGACTGCATCATACCTTGACTTTCAGTATTTTTACGCAGCATCTTGAGGTGATTTTTGGTTTGTATTTTGATAACCCTAGAATGGCCTTCTGTCATATGCTTAAATATTTTCAAAATCATCATCCTGTCACAAAGTGAAGCTGGAAAACTGTTCAATCTATTTATTACATGTAAGGTGGACTTCTGCAATGTCATTTTAACTGGGTGTCCAAATAACACGTTTAAAATCTTTCAAGTTGACCCAAAACCAGAATACATACTAGTATCAGTAGATACTAAAGAGTTAAGATTTTATATTAATTTCTTGGGTGATCACAAGAGTGTCTCCAAAGATGAGCACCATTTCTGGTTTGTGTGAATTTTAGTTAAGATACTCAAAGGGCCCCCAATCTATCTGGTTTTGGCCAGGCTGGTCTAGAGCGCTCTCCTCCACAAAAGCGTTGAAACTTGAATGATGGTTACAGGAAAAGTTCAATGCTAATTTATCAAATATAACTCTAATTAACTGAACTAACAAGGTCAAAATATTACAAAATAATGGACACTTTAATCCCGCTGTGTTTCCTTAAAAGAGGATGCTCTGAGCTTTCACCTTCCAGATTTACAGCCCTCCTCCACCTCATCCGCTGACAGCAGTTTGGTTAGCCAGCATCTTTAGGGTGAAATCCTTTATCGCAGTCAATCTGCTGTTTCCTGAAGTATGGAAACTGGTTAAAAACAGAAAGTAGTAAGTCTGATGTCCAACACAAAGAACGCTGAAGAAAAAATATTTTTGAATGAATTAGAATTGCTGTTGTTAAAATCTTAATCAAAGATTAGCAGTCAATTTGAATAAATCACTTCATCATTACAAAAAGGAACATATCAGTGAAAAAAGGATCAACAATCTCTTAGGATGACAGAACATGTGAATAATGCACTGCCCACCATTTTGAGAAGAAAGTTTGTATTACCTCCAACATCACCATAAGGCCCAGGAAGCCCTCGTCACCTTCCAGATGAACATAAAGAGGAGGGGTCTGACTCATGTCAGCTACACAGAACAGAAATGATTAGCCAGTTCTCAGGAGGCTAACTGCAGACTTGCAATTACATTTTGGCTAAAATTCAACATATAAAGCATTTAATGGTCATTTTCTCTGAAAATATATTATTGTTTCCTGTAACTGTGCAAGAACTCTTTGCTCTCTTTGTTGTGGGTCCCTGAATCCCTGGGCTGGAACAGGAGCAAAACCTTCAGGCTCCTTTCCATGTGGAACATCTATCTTTCAGTCTGGCTGCAAAATGCTGTCACCCTCTTTACTTTTACGACTTCTTTCCCTAGTTTTTTTTCAGAGCTTATATTTGACTCATTCTCTTTTGTCCCTTTATATTTTCAACCATTTTAAATCTGCCTTTTATCTTCAGTAAATACCTTATGTAAGTGTTATTTCTACAGTACAATTTCTTTAAAAAGATTTTTTTTAAGACTGGCATCCTTTTATCAATACATAAACCAGTGATAAATTATTTGAAACATTTAGTGAAAGCCCAAAATTGTTGAACATTAACAAAAAATCTTTCATTAAGTAAAAAAAACTAACTACAAACACAGACTTGTTCCCAGATATAGTAATTTTCAAAATAATAGTGAGTTTAAGGCATAAAATTAGCAAATAAATACTGTTGTGTTGTGTTTCCTTTAAGACAATCATAAAGCGGCCTAAAAGCATAAAGAATGTTGTCATCAATAAACAGAAGAAAACTAAAAACCATGTGATGTAAAAAAAAAAAAAAAAAAAATCAGATCAGAGTCACACTTATAAAATCTTTTCATGATGCTGTGGTGCTGAGAAGAAACTTTGAGTAACATTTCCAAAGGTTGGTGTAGATTATCATAAAAGCCACCAACCAGCAGATCTCCAGACTGACCAGAACTAATCAGGAGGCTTTGAATGTGTTAAAAGAATGATAGTCAGGAGATTACCCAAAAAACTATATAGCAAAAATGTCGAACCAATGTCAGGTAATAAAGGTTTATGGGAAGATCTTTGAGTTTTTTGGGGGGAAAAAACACCACATGCAGGCAAGCAACAGCACAAAACAATGTTTCAGAGGGAGAAGAAACCTGCAGGTCTGCTGAATGTCTCAGCAGTTTTAAATCAGGTTTAAAAACTTTTCTATTGGCCGCCTTTTATGAAAAAAAACTGATAATTAACTTTTATTCATCTTCTTTGAAGTTTTTTTTTATTTCAAATTTTGTTTTTAATACTTCTTAATGCTTCTCCTGCATTCTGCTGTCATGCTTCTGTTTTATGGAAAGCACCTTGAATTGCCTTGTACATGAAAAATGCTACCAAAAAACTATTAAAAAACAAAACATAAGAATCCAAATTCCTACAATCTAGGAATTTACAATTCAGGATTGATTCAGAACTTTTCTAAAATCTGTTTTTAAACATGTTTTATACAAGCAGTTGATTTCAGCTGTACCCCTCCTGGCCCCTGTATTACAACACATACTTATTGAGGTAGTGGCATGTGAGTCTGAATCAACTTCCTGAGTTAATATACAACAGCAAGAAATTCAGCAGTAAATACACCAGAACAGTATTTTTAATACAAATAATCCCTAAAATATGTTTATTTTATGTTCAGTTTCAGTTTTGATACTGGAAAGATTCTGAGAAACAGTGCAGCAATGAGCTTCATTCTCTATATATATGATATATATATTTATAAATCCTTCACTTTGCTTTCTTTGGACTTAAAAAGGTTCTGAAATTTGCTGCAGATGGATTTTGATGAACACCTCTAATCAAAATTTGTTTAAGTACAGTGAAAATGTGTGCTCACAATTCTTACACTTGCTGTGGGGGATTGAAGGTTCAGGTTCGTCAACTGTAGTCTGGTTTATTACAGACTGTCAGGGAAAATTGTTGCAGGGTTTGTATTATTTCAATGAATATTCATATATATGTCGATAATAAAAATCTTGATTTTTAGGATATTTATTATAAAATAATTGATATCATAAATGTCATGTATTTGCACAAAAACATAGAATATTATTTTCTTCAACCCGTTAAAATTGCTTCTGCATACATTTTCCCAAACTAAAAACAGCACAAGAGTAAAAAGTAATTGACTCTAATGAATGTGTCGAACTTTTAGCGCCTGTTTGCTGATGTTGGATGCTGAAACTCAGGACACTGAGGACAATACAACAGCAGCTGACAAAAATAGAGAAAAAAGGCGTGAGAAAGAGAGTGCTGAGTAGAGAGTAGCTGTGAGTGTTTCCCAAGCCTACAGCAGTCCAATTAAGCAGGATTTCTCCCACTGCACATTTGACTCTCCCTCACACACACACACTTACAGCCAGTGCAGCTGTGCAGTCAGTTGGTGCTACTGAAGAAGGGGTTAAGTCTTGTCAGCATGATGAAAGTGGGCCATAGTTGTGTGCGTGTAATTCTGAGTGTGCATGAGAGTGTGTATATCCGCACTTGTGCTTTCCTATGTCAACATGGGTGTGAGTGTGTTGTGGAAATGGCAAGTTATGTGCACAGTGGGCATCTTGGGGCACACAGATGTGTGTGAGTGTGTAAGGCTAAGCCCTGGTGAAGCCCACTGTGAGGGGTCAGGACCTTTACAGAATCAGTACCTCTGCATGTCAGGACTAATGGAAGGGCCCCACCAGCTGCACTGAGAGGAGGAAGATGAGGAGGAAGAGGAGGAGGGAGATGAAGGGGAGAGGTAAGAAAAAAGATTAAAAGTGAATTAACACTGTGGTGGGATGGAAGGGGGGAAAGAATAGATGAGAAGATTTGGAAGAGATGGTGGGAGGAGAAAGAGCAAGGAAAAGGAGAAGTTTGAGGAGTGTAAGGGAGACATAGCTGGAAATATCTGGAAGCAAACATGTTAAGAGAGAATTTTGAGGGAAGATTGATAATCAAGTAGAAAAGTTGGAGAGGAAAAGAGGCAGAGGAAAGAAGAGCTAAAGGAATACTGCACAAATGGACACTAAGAGGAAAAGAAAGAAAATAACTGAGAGGAAACGCAAGGTAAGGATGAAAAAAAAGTTGCTCACGTGAGAAATACAGGCAGTGTGCAGAGGTTTGGGTTGGAATCAAAGAGGGAGGAGTGATGTTATGATGGAGGGATGAAGACATGGAGAGAAATAGAGGGGGAGACATGGGTGTGGTCTTGGAGATAACTGCTGTTTTTTTTGTTTTTTTTTTTGCCTCTACATGGGTCACCCCTTCTCTCCTTTAGCCTTGAAAGTTTTATTCATGGACAGTATATTTACAATATCACCTAACTGTAATTTCAAATGTTGCTTTTTAAATTTTTTTTAACATTGTGATAAAAATGTCCTGTTTCTCACAAATGTATTTGCTGTTTCCTGAAGTGACAACATTGTAATTTAACACTAATTTAAGCAGAAATAGTATAACTGAGATTAAAAAATACCTTAAAAGAAGAGAACAGCTTGTGTTAGGCAGCAGCATGGTTAGCTGCAGAACAGAGCACATGCTATTTTAAATCAAAATAAATAATTATATGCAGAATTATAAAGAGTTAAATATATTCTTCACAAGTCATCAGTAAATAAGCACTTATAAAGATGTGTAAAAATCTTTTTGATACTGTATACACTAATTATTAAATGCTTCTAAAATATCTAAATCAACCACATTTCATATTACTTATTTATCTTATTTTTTTAATGACTTTAAAAACACAGAATATTTAGAGATGTTTTTGGTAAATAGATAAATAAATAGATAATGCTGCCATTACATGTGTTATTATACATATTAATATGATAATTATACGAAATTGGTATAAAGTATTTTAAAACATTTAGTATTTTAAAACTTGGCCCTGCGATGGACTGGAGACCTGTCCAGGGTGTACCCAGCCTCTCGCCTGATAATTGCTGGGATAGGCTCCAGCCCACCTGCAAACCTTGAATTGGACTAAACGGTACAGAAAACGAATGAATGAATTGTCAATACACAATATTTTTTGAGGTGAATAAAAAAAGGGTGAGTGTTTTCATCAAGTATCGGGGTTGTAATGAGATTTTTTTTAAACATTACACCTCTTATACATTTTTTGCATTAAAACATTCAAGTTTCTCAATATTCAAATTTCAGGCCGGAAACTAATGTAAACACACACAATATGACCCCCAAGAAAAGCACACAAAAGAGAAAAATCTAGTGTTGAGAACTGTTAAATACATTAACACAAATACGTACTTAATTTTGATTAGTTCCACTCTTTCTACTTTAAAGATCCATTTTATTACACTTTAGTAGAATATAACTTTCTTTCTTCTCTATGACATTCATTTCACTTTGAACTTTAGTTACTTTTCATATCAGAAATTTTTAAAATCCATCTTCCAGCATTTTAACCTCTCCATCATTAAAAGAAGGGTGGTCTATTTTCAGGACGACAGTTGTTTAAAGTTACATTAAATATGTTTTTTTTCCTCCAAAAATAAATGTATATCTGCAGAACCTGCTCATAAAAATAATAGAAAAGGAGACAAATGCCAACAAATTGTTTTCTAATCTATACTTACATAGCAAAAAAAGATAGTATACAGATGGACAAATATGAAATATTTTTACATATTGATTTAATTATAAAAAAAATATACAAATATTTCCAAAACACAACACACTGGTATAATTACTTCAGGCAAAGCGAAGGGTCGTGTATTATGCATCGTTGGTTTGTCTGGCTGGCTGTCTGTTAGCGACATGACTCAAAAATTTTGATTACATTTTCAGGAAATCTCTGAAACAGAATAAGCAACTAGTTATTCGATTTTGGGGGTGATCCGGATCACCTCCTGGATCCAGGAATTTTTTAAAGGTTTCTTTACTAGGGGGAGAGAGCGATCATATTGCTATTAGAGCTACTAATGCAAAAATAAAGCCCACAATCATTGGCAAAAAAGAAGAAAAATTACAATGGCTTGGTGGAGATCTGTTCATACTATATTCATCACATATCACACCTATTGTTTTGAGTATTGACATGACATCATCACAAAGCTTTGATCCCTTTATAAATAAGTTGCTCAGAATAAAAACACCAACTGAGACATTAGAGCAGTTTGGATACTCAGTTGAGTACTTCTGAGCACTTCTGGTATATGACGAGCTTGGACCTGTATCCATATACGGGTGACAGGACAGACCCCATGGCAGTATACAGTCATTGAGCAGTAATTGATAGTCTCATAATCATGAATATCTTTAAGATTGCCATTTTATTTGTCAGGGAGACGTGATCCCTCTCACATGCCTAAGACTATGTAACATGTCTTATGTGACATGCAGCAGAAGGTTCAGTTAATTTTCTTTCTTTTTGAACAATAGATATTATAAAACCCTTTGTGAGCATCTGTCTCTTTTTCTAATAGTGTTGTGAGCAAATGTCCTATGAACAAATGTCTACGCACCCACCAGAATCCAAAATGTTTGCAGTGTCTCCGCTTAAAAACCGCACAGGAAGTAGTTATTTACTTCTCAAACACTGATCCTTGACAAGTAATAATTTGATGTTTTCATGTAATAATATATAGGTTAACCAGTATTATTTTAGTACTTCACCCAAAATTTGCTGCTCATGTTTGTGCGCTGATATGGGACTTTTCATGCAGACCCTCTCCTTATATATGAATATTTAACATCTAGGTGTTCTCATATCTACTCAAGGAAAAGAAATCTGAACATTTTTCCATCACTGTTAATAAAAAGTAGAAATTAAATCATTCCGTTTTTCAGGATTCAAAATAATAGAAAATGAAATCATGTTGTGTCACGTAAATTTCCACGAAGGGGCATATGCAGCTAAACATCTTTGTAAATAGGTTTAATTAGCTTTTTAAACACCACACAAGGCTCTAATTTGGTCTAATCTTGACCTTTCCCATGACTGAATCTGCTGGAGGTTGTCTTTTACAGAGACTTCCTGTAGATGTGTTATTTAGTGACTGCTGTCAAGTGATGATCCACACTGATGAGAACAAATTGGCTCTGACACTTTACAAAGACAACAAGCAGAAGTAAACGGGAGGTGATCAGACATACAGCGAGATGTCGTTTTAAATCAAGAGATGATCAGATATCATAGATTATGTTTATGATCATTTTTGCTGTTCACTTTTCAAACTAATCCCCACCCAGACAGCAAGCTGCTGACAGAGTCTGCTGACAGAGTGTGTTCAGTGTTCAGCTGCAGACAGTGTCAGTGTGTGCCCATCATGACCAGACACCCTACTTCCTTCTCTGTTATGACCCGGAGACGGTGATCAGCCATCTGTGCCACTTTGTGCCAGGTTCAACAGACGACTTCCCCTCTGACATCATCACTGTGAGACAGTGATGTAGCTGCCATTACAGGCTGTGGGTCAAACGCCAACGATGGGCGACTCTGACAGCGTGTCTGGGATTTTGTCGGGCAAACCGTAACTTAAGTGTTGTTTCTTTAATTACATGAATAAAACGATATCAGTGCAGAGAATAGCTGAATTCACACACCAGCCCTAATAAGAATGGAAGAAACCAAGTTATGTGTAGTTACCCCCTTATCATCCACCTGTTTAAGCCACCTTTGCCTATTTTGCATATCCAAATGGAAAAGCTAACAGCAAAGGAACTCTAAGCTTTTTAACCCTGTAGACCATGTCCATTGCAGCAAAAGTTTTGCAGTGGTTATTTTAATGCACCTGCTGTGTTGATTGGAAAAAGACATACTGGAGCATCAACGACCCGGTGGATGTTAAGAGGTAAACATGAAAACACCTTTTTCCCTTTTTGCAATAAAAAGTGAAACTTCTTGTAGATTTGAGCTCAGCAGAGAGGAAGAACCTGTTGAAAAGAAGAAAAAAAAGCAGAGCAACAAGTGGCAGTTCACAGAGTTAGAGTGACACCTACAGAGCTCTGAGGGCACGGCAGAAACGCACGGCCTGTAAAGCTCTGAGCATTTCTCTGCAGAGCAGCTTATGTAGGACGCAACTAAAACATGAACACATTTAAAAATAAAATACTCTAAAGCAATCCCAAAATATATATCTATTATAAATACAAACAGTATGGTAGTTCATCAATTTAAAGCATCTAAAAATTTTGTATCAGTTTCTTATACAAAAGATTTAAAAACGGCATAAATCTATTTCTATTTAATATCTCTATGTATTTGAAATGACATCAGTAATATTTTTTGATGTTGAAATTTCACTGACAGTAATAGTTTATTTAAATACTTAATTTTACAGTCTGATTTGCTGCTGGAGTGAATTCTAGTTTCCTCATAACACAAAGCAGCAGTATAAGAATTTTATCATTGTAAACTACAATTAAAAATAGTTGCAACTGAACTATAACTTATTTGTTTTTTTTAGTGGGTAATTTTAGAAACACTAGCTTTATATGTAAAATATTATTTGTATGTGTCAAATGTGTAAAAATCGAAAGTAAAGTAAAAGATTTTGTCCAGCATATATTCATACAAAGCACGATGCAGAATAAGTGTGTTAAAATTCAAATCTTTCTAAATATTTTGTCATTTTGGGAAAGTTTTCAGGAGGATTTTGTGAATATTTCCTCTTAGATTTACCAATCTGCAAGAGTGGATATGCACCTGTTTGTGTGCTGGGAGCAATCACAGGGGAATATTGTCACTTACGCACTCCAACAGACTTGGACATAATCCTCTGGTCTAAACTAATGCAGAGACAAATACCCCTGCAGGGGATTGGATAATCAGACTGCTATTCTCAGTCTGGACACATTCATTTACACCTGCAGCATCCAATATTTATGTTGGTATTATAGAATATGATTTAAAGCTGTGACTTCATGATATGATATTAAGTGGTAATCATGACCGACATGTTAAATACTCCATTAAGCAGATATAAAAAACAACCATGTAGTTTATGGATTGTGGGTTATGAAAAAAAAAATCCTTCAGCTTTGAAGCAAACACATAAAAGCGATGATGTTTGTTTGGATAAAACAAAATTGCTCTGAAGCGGCTTTTGTGATAGAAAAAAGGGGTCGTGTGAGGTAGCAAAAAAAAAAGGTTTTCATATTATTCATATTAAGTTGGATGAGGTCTTGTTTGTTTGCGTTTGCCCCTTTACAGTGGAGTCACCGGGAGGCCAGCAGTATCTGCAAGGCTTTTCTGTCAAAGCACATCCCATCTCCTTCCTCTAAAACACTATGGTTTTTGCTCCTCATAAATTTAGGCATCCTCCCTTCTGAATTTCAAAAAAACAAACCTGTCACCATTGAGCTAAAAAAAAAAAAAAGTTAAACAAAAAACACTCCGTCTTCTTGTGCTTTGTCTGTTAAAATCTTTCATTTCCTCTCTCTTCTGCTGTACTGCCGAAGGCGTCGTCTCCTGCAAAGGTCGTGGCCTTGCTGGCCTCTTGTTGACCCCGGCTTGACCTAAGCAGGGTAGCTTCTCTGTCAGCTGCAGCTGCGGTGCTGCTAAAAGCCTGGATAATCCAATCACACAGTCATTAGTGCTGAGTATGCCAGAGCCGGAACAGGTGAGTGTACTTTTGTGTGTGTGTGTGTGTGTGTGTGTGTGTGTGTGTGTGTGTGTGTGTGTGTGTG
>JBBBVU010000005.1:13791865-13803543 GCA_037177055.1 Atherinosoma microstoma
CAGCTGTGATGCTCATCCCACAAATGCATGTTCCTTACAAATGGGGCACCATTTAAAAGGGAAATAAACAGGCTTTCTAACAATATGAAGTTTATTGCCAAAAAGCATCCTTACAACAGAGAAATAATCTACCAAACACAAATTTCCGAACTTTTTGTTCGATGTTTATAAACGTGGCAGCCAACATTAATATTTTTGGCTTTTTGCCTTACTAGTGGAAAAAAAAGAGCATCATTCTCAACTTTCCACTATTATAATTACCAAACACAGTTGATAGTTTTAGTTTAAAAGTTGTGGAAGCACTCAATTATCCCTTCAACTTAAATCAGCTGAGCATTCCTCTCAGTGATCCAGCCAAGCACCTATCAATTCCATGGCTACATCTGGACCCCTCAGTCCAGGCCTCCAGATGCTACAACAGGCTATACATCACATATTTGTTCTTGCTCTCAGGCAGAGATCTCCTGATTTTTCCAAGTGAGTGAAGCATTATTTTCAGATGCTGCAATCAACTCAGAAATGTTAATCCTGAAATTGTGTCACTCCACTTTTTGCTTTGTGAATAAAGTACTAAAGTTGCTTAAATAATACCCACTATCGGTAAAAAATGACTGATTGTGACCGGGGATATGGTTGAGTAAGTGAATTGATTCTACATTCATTTGTGTCTTAAACTGTGTGTAAAAGATGGATGTAGTCATCTGGTGTAGGAATGTGACTTGAAGGGCAATACCATGGATGGCTACTGACTCTAAAACGCACCGGTGACCTAGGACATTTTATACTTTCTGAAAATCTCAACTGAATACATGCAGACAACTTTTTACTCACAAATTACCTTTAGCTTGATCAAACTTCAAACAAGTTAGGAGGTGGGTGGATGAGTGGTGGGTAGATCTAACACAACTGCTTTTACCTGAGAAGAACTTTGTGCAATATTTTAAGGAAATTCATCTTCTTCTCTTGTTCCATTTCAGGTATTGCTGGTTCATGCAGTGGTGAGTCCTGCCACTGACATGTTTTCCCTTCTTTTCCTTTACTTTTTTATTCCTAATTGTTTCTGTATCTCATCAAAGCAACTTGTTTAGGTTTAGGAAATTAAACACTTGAAAAGATTAAGAAACTAAAATATGGTTTAGTGTTAAGTTACTTAAACAACCTGGATCTTTGTCACAAATTATTAGTAGGCTATGTGTCACTTCTAATTTTGTTAAATTAGTAATTTTCAAAAGAAAAAATAACATGAAGCATGCGATATGATTATGAGAAATTACCTCGGTAAAAGGTATGCTAAATCTTCTGTGTCCTATGTTCCCATTCAAGAAGTACTGATTACTGACATCTTGAATGAAGTATGGTGCAAAAATATAGCCATACCAAAATACTATATGCAATGCTTCAATGCTTATTTTTTTCATATAATTCATTATTTTCTAAATCATGTAAATACTAAAGTTGAATATGCATTAATATGCAGCTGAAAAATAGTCTCCTCAAAAAATATTTTTTCCCCAAGTGAAAAAAAATAATCTAGTGGAGACCTGTTTAAGTACCATTATATAAAACATTAGCCTTTACTTTTTACTCTTTCTTAGTTAAAAAACAAAAAACTCCATAATGACAAATATTATCCTTCAAAATTCTTATCTCTACGGAAGAGTATTAGGGACCACTGAAGAAAAAAGAAATAGAATTCTGAGAAAAAAGGCAGAATTCTGACTGAAAGAGATAAGAGATTAATATTCTCAAAATTCTATCTTTTTTCCTTCAGTGGCTCTAAGACTCTTCTGTCAACCTCCACCTGGGACTGAAGTATCAGATTAATATGCAAAGCTATCCAAGCTAATGAAAAGTTGAGAATTAAATGCAGACCTGAGTAGACTATGTGTACTACTACAAATCAACTCCTGAAAGGCAGATAAATAAATAAAAAGGGAGCAGAGATCTGGAATTAGAAGCTTTTATATTATTCACAGTGGAGGAATATGTGTCACCAGCATCATTACTGCCATCCCTTGTTGTCATCTGCTGAACTGTCGCGCTGAAATGTGGCTCCTATGGTAGGTGGCTGGTGTTTCACAGGTCATGAACTCTAGCACAGATGCTAATAGAGGGGGGAAAGTAGCTTTTGCTTTGCCCTGGCTGCTTGAGTGACATTGATCTTGGAGCAGAGAGACAGTGATGTCCCTTAGAGACCACATGCATGGAGAAAAGCAGCATTTTCCTCTTTTCACTCTGAAAAGGGGGGAGAAGTTCAGACAGCCTCTATCAATGACATTAGAAGCAAAACTTTGCAATTATTAGTTGCAGAAAATTAATCTTCAAAACAATAACTAACAAAACTCCAATAAACAATATTGATGAATAATATGTTTCTCTAGTCACTGTGAGTAATCAGTTCTTCATTTTATTAGAAGGGGGAGGGTTTAAGAAGAAATTCCAATTTGCTTCTTTCAGTCTAATCTGAAAGCTGCTCGGAGAGAAAACAGGATTTTATTTGTGCTGGACTGTGCAGTTTTGTTTTATTTTTTATAAATTCATAAAGAGCTAATACTTTAAACCAGTACATTTAGCAGGATGTGGTTACAAGATGAGGACAATGCTGCCACAGGTAAGACCAATATAAAGTGACACATTATTTATGATGGTGATTCAGTTCTTGAAGAAATTTTAAAATGACCTCCCCATTGACCACAAAATGCTTCTATTTTGAGCAGATGTTAAAAGTGCAGATTATTCAACTTTTTGAAATTTTGTCTGCTCTGAAACTTTTGCCATTGACTGTAGAATTTTTTTGTTCAGATGAATTACATTTAAACAGCTGCAGGGGGATGTTTGCCTGTGGAGTTTTCTGCTCTTAATCACGTTCAGGTTTTGGTGTGACTGAGATTGTGCTTCAGGTCAGATCAGGTTCATTCATAATTGCAGTCACATGACAGAACAAGGGGCAAATTTCTTATTTACATTTTAACACTAATGCACATTAGTTTTATTTCAATTGCTTTGTTTTCGCACCTACTCAGCACATATGGCTGCTTTGTCATGACTCAGTTTTAGCATCAATTTCCGATACGCATTGAGCTGCTCTACAACTGTGTATTGCCAGTTATCCTTCCATGGAGTTAAGTGACCCACCGACTGGACCAAGATTAGGCTAGATGGTGAAAAGAAAACATATTTTATACTACTAGGTTATAGACAACTAACATAGAATGCAAAAGGAGGGTGAAATACTGACTCACAAGCATGTGATTAACTTCCTTCTCTTTATAACTGCATGACTTTCTGACTTAATACTTGGCCAAGTTTTGAAAAACATCCTGGTTAGCACAATTTACCAAAGACACAATACAATATATTTTGCTAACAATTTCCAGCTGTTATAATATTAACTCTGTTGAAAAAAAAAGCAGTATTAGGTTTTTAAAGGCAAGAAAGACAACCAGCAGGAAGCAAAACCATACTGGTTGACATCTAAGCTGGGTTCTGCATTCCCAGCAGCAGACTTGATCAACTCCATATCACTATTCTTCTAAGTTGGCACAGTTTGCACCAGTTTTAAAGCAAACTGTGGTAGAAAACTCAGCCAGAAGCTAGCGAGTGTCAAGTGAATCCACATTTTCATTTTCAGCTAAAATCCTGTAGGCTACAACTAACTTAAGAGTTTCTCACTTTCCATGGTCAGTAACTCCTGATGAGTCAGAGAAAGTGAAACCTGCTCAAACGAAACTCCCTTGATTTCATTTCCTTTATTTCTCTCACCAAAAAAGCTTCATAAACTTCCTCTTCCAGTCACCCTGTCAGTGTGTGTGGATCTTTGGTTGTCTTGCCTTCCACAGTTTTGGTTTTCAAATGCCACAACACATTTCTGTCTGTTAGGCTACATGCAGATAAAATGTTTTGCTTCTCCCCACAGACTCAGATGGGGAGAGTTATTCATCCTCTGAAGATGGAGGCAATATTCAGGTATTGCTGTTACTCTGTGCATTAGAGGCAATCTGCCCAGAAGGAAACACTGAATCCTACTTAAGCAGATGTAATGATACATTGATTCTTTTTGGTCCCTTTAGTTGAAGAAAAATATGGATAAAAGAAAAAAAAATAGTTTCTTTTATACATTAATGAGAAAAAAAGATGTTTTGGGACCTCTGTTGTCTGATAACAGAATCAAATGTAAAGAAAGTTGAGCATAGATTTGGTGAAAGAAGGCTGATCTGTTATTTTCTGTTCGCTTTGTTGGATTTGATTATTAGTGTGAGATCTTGGAAAAACAGAGGGATGAAGCCAATCAGAGACTGGCTGAACTGGAGGATGGTGAGAATTCACTTTGCTTGTTCATGATCTTTATGTGTGGTTTATTTTCAGCAGATGACCATGTGGTGCAAAACATATTAATACAGGAAAGAACACCAACGACACTAATGAAGTCATGACCAAATAGAGGAACACCCTTTTAAAAAAAAACAACATCCATCCCTCCAACCATACATCCACCCATTATCTTTTATTTAGGGTTTTTGTCAGAGAAACAACAGGTTTAGGAGGGAAACTCAAACATCCTTGTCTCAGCAACATTCTCCAGCTATTCCAGGGGACTCCTGGGGTGTTCCTGGATCATCCCTCCTGGCAGTCCCTCTGAAACACTTTCAGAAGATGGTGACCCGTATGAATCCTAATCCAATATCCAACTCATCTCAGATGAATCCAGAGGGGTAGCGGCTCTACTGCCAGCCTCCTCTGGATATTCAAGCTCCTCCTATCTCTGAGGACGATCCCAGCCACCTTCTGTAGGAAACACATATCAGCCACTTGTATCTGTGATCTTATTCTTTTGGTCACTGCCCACATCTGGGCATAGGAGAGGGATTTTTTTTTTTACAACAATGGACCAGTGTAGCACCCCCATTACAGATTATGAAGCCCCAGTCCATCTGTCCCTCTCTTCCTTCAATTTGCCAGTGCCAGCCAGCAAGACCCCTTAAACTACCACATTTGAGGTATATCCCCGACCTGGAGGGAGCACTCCACAGTTTTCCAGTTGAGAACCATGGCCTCAGATTAGGAGGTGCTGATCTTCATCTGGCCACTTTCACTGGGTTGTGAACCACTGCAGAGCACACTGAAGGTCACTGCATGAAGGAACCAACAGGAGATGCATCCCTAAGGTTCCCAAACACCCTCCTCTTCCCAATTATATCTCAAAATCCAGACAAGATTGGTGTGGAAGCCCTGATGGAGTCCAACATGCACAGCAAGCCAGTTTAAATTTGCATCAAGGATCTAGACACAGCTTTTGTTTTGGTTATACAGGGACTTAATAGCTCATAACAGTGACCTTGGTGCCCCATAACCCACCCAGAGAATCCCTAGGCGGACATGATTACAAGCAAACTCCCACTAGTAAACTCCCACAGGTACACTTCAAGAGTACAGCAAAACATCTTGGGTAGATTAACAAAGTCTTTAGAAGAAGAAAATCACACAGGATTAAACAAATTTAGTTGTGTCAATGACAAACTGATGAATTAAAAATGCAGAAAGAACTTTCTTTCTTTTTAAAAGATATGTCAATCAATGACAAATCTCTTCTTTTCATAATCAGTTTCCAATCAGCTCCTGAAAGAGATGAATGTATTGGAGATCCAGTTCCAGATTGAGCGGTCCTGTAGGGAGAGTGCTGAGGCACTGGCTGTTAAGGTAAATTATTTAAACACTGTTTCTTTCCTTTACTTTCCTTTCCTTTCACTGCTTTTCTTTCCTAGTGATTATCGACCTCCCCTCTCAACTATCATCTCTTCTGTTGTTAAGGTAAGCAAAGAGAACAAAGTCTTGAAAAGGAGGAGCCAGATGCTGCTACCGCTGATCCCCGAGCTGCCAGATAACCTGGCTGCTGTGACCCTTGACGCAGAAATCGACTCAATAAAAGACGGTGATGTAGTTGATGCCGGCAAAGACAACAGTGGAAATATACTGCTGCTTGAGAGCCAAGCCAAGATCACAAGTTTGTCACTAAATTTAAATTAAATGTTATAATTATTTGATTATTTTAGTCTTCCTTTTAGATTGAAGACAGTCAGACTTCTGGATCTCTTCCATCTGAACATCCCACTGCAGAAACTGACCAGGAACAGCTTGAATGCCTTTAGTTTTAAGATAAAGCGAAGACTTTCCAGAAATAATGCACATTTAGGCATCAGGTTGCATTTAGGCTCATAGGGGGGCAGGGGTTCAGCTATATATTCTAGAGCTAACAGTCCATGAGGCTTAAAAGTGTTTATTAAATTTTCAAGATCTAGTTCTATCTATATCTTTCTGCAGGGAGCCAGTGAAGTGATTTCTAAAGGAGTGTGATGTATTGCCTCTCCTGTTGGACTTCATAAGTCTGGTTTTGAATCATTGCGTTGAATATTTTTCATGCATTGCAGTATTCTGTTTGGATGATCAGCATTTTTCTAGGTTGTAGGCAAATTAAAATGACATTCACAAAAATGTCATCAGCTGGAATTAATCGTACAGGGAAGCTGAAATTTAGTTTCTTATCAAAATAAGATAACATTTCTGCAAGGGTTTGATCATAGAGGACCAAAATGGGGGAAATTCTAATTATTTGGATTCATAATGATAATTTTGAGTTTGATATAGCAAATATGTTATTACCCAGTAGATTATAAAGAAGTCAGATTATCTGTCCGTTCTTTTCTGACAGTTGTCCACACAGAAACCACAAGGGGCACAAGTTGTCTAAAAAAACCCAGCCTCCTTCATGTTGACCTATGAGGCTAATGTCAGTGTCTCAGTGAGATCAGTGTGATAGTGAGATACTGTAGGGGGAAATTAGACAAAGAATAATGTAAATGACAAAGTAATGTTAAACCTGTGCTTCTGTCTGTGTGTTAGCTTTGCAGGCATCAGTGGATGGCCTGCTGGCTGAGAAGCTGCAGCTGGAGAATCAAGTGGAGGAACTGACCAGAGAGCAAGTCCAACTCAGAGAACAGGTAATGTTTAAAAACAACAACAACAAAAACAACAACACTGTACATAAGTCCAGAGTTCTTGTTAGGGTGAAGGGAAATTACCCAATGTGTAATGTGGATCCCATTCGCTTTATTGGAAGCAGGCCTGCTTAATGAAACAAGAAGGTTAACTCCTTGGTACCAGACGGCTAAAATCGCAGGACTTTAAGAGGTTCATTCTTTCCCATTGCCAGTGCCCAGATAGCAAAAAATGTATGGATCACAACACTTGCTGTAACTTAAATCCAAGCCGCTAATGACATTTGGACCACATGTGGCCCAGAAGTTGCTTTCCAGGGCTGTAACTGAGCCAGAAGGGTCAAAATTAGCCCGGATTAGTGTCTGCTATCTGGGAAGTAGCATGGAGCATGTTTACCCTATTCTGAGCTGATCCAGAAACTACCTCTTACAGGACGAGACTGTGACAGCAACAACATGAAGGAGGATTTTATTTTCTTTATGAAAAGGCTAGTTATTATTTTTTACTAGACTGCGGATGTCTGCCCCACACAGATATTTGCAAGACAGCCCATGAAAGCTGTCCTGCAGACAGATAAAAACTGATCAGCCTCATGTCTTTTTTGTTTGTGAGTCATAGCTGTCAGTTTCATAACTAGGCTAACAGTCTGTAAATCTGTGTTTCTGTGAAGAGAAACTGACATTGCACTCAAAAGCCAGTTGTAAGTGGGTATTGGGTTTATGACCAATGTAAAAGGTTTTTTTTTACCCCTTCCTGGGCATGTTTATATGCTGAGTAATTCAGTGCACACATTACCACCAGACTGTTTCACCTGAATTGGAAATTGTTGTGGCTCCCTGTTTGATATTTTTGCAACTCTAGTCCAATTTGCACCTGAAGCATTTTTGAGCTGCATGATGTTTGATCCAAGATCGGGCGTGTGCTCGTTGGCCCCATTCTGGAAAGAGAATGTGCCCACAAGGCTTGCCATTTTAATTGAAAATAAATAATTCAGCTGATAGTACAGTATTGCAAATTTGCTCTTTCAAGAGTGGTTTTATTTCCCTAAAATCCACAAAAAACATAAGCTCTAGACTAACTAACCTGTGTGTAACAGCAGTATTCGATTGACTTTATGCTCCCACACTCTTTTGATAATCTGGTAAATATTCTAGGATTTTCTGCATGTGCAAATCTAATGTAGGCAACATCTGGGCAGTACAATCCTCATGGATCTCATTCAGATTTTTGTCTTCCACCCTTCAAATTGGGAACCACTAACTAAGAGGATTAAATCTGAGTTTGTAGAACCAGAGTGAAGCAGCTTCGCTTGTAGCTATGCTTAAGGTTACTGAAATTATCCAGGGAATGACAAGGTTGTAATTCTTGATTTCATTTAAACCGTGTACATGCATGTGTGTGTGTGTGTCACAGAAAACCTTCATGTTTTTCTCTCAGCTTGCTCTAGAGGTTGAGGAGAAAGAGGCCATTCTGAGGAAAATGAGTAAACAGAGCAAGACCATGAATAAAATCAAACGAGGTACACGCCCATTATGATAAGGCTGTCATTACTTTAATTATTGTTTCTTTGTTGACTTTTTTGTTGTTAGCAGAAATGTCCTTTATGTATTCTGTGAGCGATGATTATGTATTTTCTTTTTCTGTAAATTGCTTTTAATATCTAAATCAACATTTGACCCAATTTACGTCCATTTTGCCATACAATTTATCTAAATTTTATAAAAAGATGTTTGAAATAAATGTTTTACTTTACACTACAACACCAATTCCAAACAAGCTGGGATGCCATGTCAAATATAGATAAAATGATGATTTACATTTCTCATAAATCAATATCTTTTCACAACAGAACTTTGAAAACATAAAAGTGGTTGAAATTGAGACAATTTGCTATTTCATTAATGATGGCTCATCTTGAATTTGATAGCAAAAACACATCTGAAAAAAGAAAAAGTGACTGGGTCATGTTTACCATTCTGTTTCATCCTCTCTTCTTTTCACAAAAGTCCATAAATATCTGTGAACTGAGGAGACCATTAGCTCAATCTTTTGGAGCAAAATGCCCCATTCTTCAAATCAAATTTTATTTATAAAGTGCTTTTTTATGCAGAAGCAACAAAAAGTGCTTTACATCATAAAAACATATGCATATTAAAAAATAATAAAAAATCTTAAAAGCCTTCATACACCAGTAGGCCTATATAACTTATTTAACAGCACACACCTATATGCAAGTTTCCAGTTGCATATAGACACTAAAGCGCTCCCATAGGACCAGAGATGTAGGCTTTTTGACCTGAGCACTGCTAAAACTTTGGATGGTCCCTCTTCTCATCTCTTTAATCTGCAAGATGATTTCCAAAAAGAATTTCAGATTTTTGATTAATCTGACCATAGAACAGTTTTCAACATTTCCTCAGACCATTTTATATCAACTTTCACCCCGAGTAGGGCAGCATTTCCAGTTCATGTTTATAAATGGCTTCATATTTCATGAAAGAGCTTTAACCTGCAGTTGTAGATGGAACAACATGCTATGATCACAGCCGATGGTATTTGGAAGTCTTTTTTAGCCCGTGCATGGATTTCCACGATTTCCAGCGATATCTCTTCCTGATATTAGATTAAATTATTTTCAAAGTCTCTGTAAGACTATGTTGACAAATATTTTGAAAATAATTGAAATAGCCTTTTGCAGATTGTTGAACTTGTGCTCACTTTTACTCTTCCTCTCTGAGGTGCTCTTTTTTACACTAAGTAATGTAACTGAGCTATTGCCAATTAACCTAATCAGTTGCAGCCTTTTCTCCCGCTGTTTCTTTTACGCATCACTTAGTTTTTAAGGCTGTTGCCCCGTACCAACTTTCTAAAACACATTGCTGCAATTAAATTCAAGATGACCTGATAGTTTTCATGACACTGTTTCAACATGTTTTCTAATTTTCAATGTAAATCAAATATTGCCTTATGACATTTGTGAATTATTCCGTTCTTTTTTATTTACATTTTACACAACATCCCCAGTTTTTTTGGTCACTGGAGTTGCATTAATCACAAAAGCACTTCTTTGGTCATAAACATAATGCATGGTATGTTTTCATCAATATTAAAGGTTTTGTTCTGTATGTTTTCTGTGCAGTCTCCCAGCTTGTCACAGAGGAGTTCACAGAAATCTCTCAGAAACTGGAACTGGAGCAGGGCCTCCGGCAACACGCGGAAGTCTTTGCCCACCAGGTGTGTGTTTATGTGTGTGTACACGTATGTGTTTTCAGCATTTCACAAAATATTTCTGTCACACATTCACACCTATAGATACTGAGGGTGACAGGTCGTGCCACAGGAAGGTGGACGAAGTGTTGACGCTGACCTTCAGGCAGCTGGGGTAAACGAGTGGACACGCAGACAAAGGAGAGGGACAGGAAGACACAACTAGACACACACACACACACACACACAAGGACAAAGTTTTGCTGTCAGAGAGCAGCAGAGGTGACAAGACATCTTAGGGGGTCTCCATACTCTATTTTCTTTCCGAGGGTCCGATTCTGGCTCTCTCAATGAGGCTGGGAATTCACACACAAGACAAAAGCACAAACACACACTTGTACACAAGCAGGAAAAACATCAATTCACTTAAATCCTCATACCCAAACAAACACACACATACACACACCACAGTTTTTGCTGTCCCAGCTGCTCCTTTAATGAGGGGCTTTTCTTTCCAAACATCTCTGTTCCCTTCCCTTCCCATTTAGCCCCTCCCTCCACCATAATTAGTGGTCATCATTACTGCTGTTGGAGAATAGTGGTCTTTAAGCACAACCTGTCTTTGCCTGACACCTTTATGTTTTCCTGAGCATATAGCAATTGTCGCCTTTGTGTGCAGTGTCCTCCATTTACCGGACAGGCACACAATGGGCTGCCTCGCAGGGGTCCTTACCTGTGAAAAGGACCCCTAACTCTTCACACAATTCAGCCCCTTTACTCTCAATTCATGGTAAAAGACCCCCTCCCCGACCAGTGCTGAATGCCTCTTGTATGCACTGCTATTTGTGTGTTTTCATGTGTTTTGAAAACAACAACCATTCACACCTCTTCTCTGCGATGCATGGTGGTATAATGATGCAGATCCTCAAACAGGAAGCAATTTGGAGCTTTGTGTGTATATGTGTGTGTGTGTGTGTCTTTGTTTCTTCTTTTTTCATGTCTGTGTTTGAATATGGGTGTGTATGAAATAACTGTGCTAATTGCTGTGTGAAAACTGCTCTCTGCTGAAGAGGGACCCCAGATCAGAGTGGTATAATTTGCAGTGTGAAACTAGTGTGCTGCACGTTGCAGACACAGAGCTCACCAGACCTGCTGCTACAGTCAAAAAAAAAAAAAAACTGAAGTGAAAACCACTTTCTCTCACATTTCCTCTTCTCTGATCACTGATTGGAAGATGTTCAAACAACTGAGAATACTTTACGAATCCACTATGACCAGAGTGCAGTGGGATCATTTTCTCAGTGCTGTCTGAGTGGTATCAGCGACAATGGTGCATAAACTACAAAAGCTAAATTCTAAGCTTGATTCTGCTTTGAACTGGAAATTCACCACCAATAAATATAATAATAAAAAAAAAAATAAATAAAAAAAAAAATAATAATAATAATAATAATAATAATAATAATAATAATAATATG
>JBBBVU010000005.1:13803635-13817317 GCA_037177055.1 Atherinosoma microstoma
AATAATAATAATAATAATAATAATAATAATAATAATAATAATAATAATAATAATAATAATAATAATAATAATCTTTATTTATAGAACACTTTTTAAAACAAATGTTACAAAGTGATTTACAGATCATAAAACAATTAAAAGTAACAACAACAAAAGGTACAAAAATGTATTCATAAGGCAAGGCAAGGTTATTTGTATAGCACATTTCATGTACAAGACAATTCAAAGTGCTCCACATAAAACATTAAAAGCATTACAGCGGGGTGCAGAAGAAACATTAAAAAGTACATAAAAAAAGTAAGGGCATAAACCTGCTTTTAACTAATGCAATCAATAAAATTCCTGTAAAATCTAAATAATTGACAGCATTAAAGTTTAAGGACAGAACTCTGAATATCTCTGAAACAAATGCAAGTTAACCACTTTCCTCACTCAACAATAACATTAAGGCTTAAATGAGGCTAAAGTGAAAATGCAAACACAAAATGTTTGCTTGTTGGTGACAAAATAAAGCTTTACAGTAAAACAGGGTAGAGGTTGAATCATGCTGGAACCACTGAACGCATCAAATCAGTAATCAAATCTGAAGATCACCCAGGTATTTTAGACAAAATATGTTACCCACTGTCAGACAGAGAAGCTAGGTTTAAGGTGACGGTCTTATTTTTTTCAGCCCAGAGTAAACATCTAATACAGTGGAACCAATAATGAGCCTAGTCCAAGGCCAACCCATTTCTTTCACTGTAAAGGAAACTTAATAAATCAATGTGATCTCTTGACAGATTGTAAAATACCTGTGTTTTTAGATACCTGGGCTTTTAGATTTTAGACTCTGTCATCAAGAATCGTTCTCCTGCAGGTTTTAGATGCTTCACTGCTCCATCCCACCTGACTCAAACTATTGGATCATTGTGCAGAACTGGACAACAAGCTGTTGGATTCATCAAATTTGAATCAGAATCATTTAAAACCTGCAGGACAGTGGCCTGTTTTCTTTTCTTTTGTGTACAAATAATTTTGGACATTTGATTATAATATTCAGATCATGCCAAAGTCCTCTTTTTTAAAAAAGTATTTACTTAAATGATAGATCTGTCATGTACATATTTCTATTTCAGTAAAAAAAAGAAACATACGCACTAGACAAAATATCATGCCAAAGATCAAAAGGCTTATTTACAACAGTTTTTGATTAAAGAGCTCTACACTTCAGTAATTAACTACAACCGTTGTATTCATTTGTCACACCACTGAGGACAAAATCACATTTTGCAGTGAAGCGAGGAAAAGCTAGTCTTTTTTTCATAATGGAGGCATAATGATGCTCTTTACATTGTTACCACTCTAGATTGAAGCTGATGAGTAATGACGGCTTCCAAGTCATTGTTCAGTCAAACACTGAAAACATTTTCTGTGTATGGTGACAACCTCCTGGGGAGAGAAACTCTACAACCAGCAATTCAAAACTCTCTTCATTTTTCCGCTAATGGTGGATCATTGTAGTTAATGTATTTCTTTCCCATTTTCTTTCTTTTGAAGCAGATGGTTATTAAGACTTGTTGAAAACGTTAGAGATGAGGCTGGATTTATTTTGTATTATCAGATGCTGGTGGAGCAGAAGACTGACAAAATACAGAGCGTGATGGAGATGCAGAACCTTGATACCGGCATGCAGCTGCAGCTGCAGCTGCAGCAGGCGCTGGAGCAGATATCCCACATTAGCACAGTACTGCGTGATGTACAGCTCCACTACCAGGACCAGGTGTGTAACAGTGTCAAGACAGAGCAAGATGGATATCTGGTTTATTAATGTTTAGCATCATGAGTCAGTTTGTCTCGTCCCTTTGATCAGGTAAAACACAGCGAAGAAGCCACAGAGGAGAGCAGTGTCCTCTCTGACCTGCAGAACCTGAGAGAGCAGCTGGAGAAGAGTGAGGAGGAGAGGAAGACTTTGGAAACTCAACTGTCTAAAGCAAACACATCTGTCACACAGCTGCAGGAGGAAGGTATCAACAATATCAGACAGTATTAACCAGTTGGTGTCTTGTTTGGAGAACATGACAAATAAATATGTATTTTACTCAGTCTCCTTTCCAAGTAGCCTACCTACACATGTTATACACCACTGGAAAGCTTAGATTTTTTAGATGTGAATGATGTAAACCATTCCAGGCTACAATCATAACTGTGGCCTCTGTAAACACCTTTTCAGACCAGTCGCAAATCCAATTTACCCTTGAAGCTATACTGTACTCCAGTAGCAGATGATACAGCAACAGAAATGGTCCTGTTACATCCTGTAGGGTCTCAGTCATGGATGGATTATGAAACACTGGGGCACTTGAGCACAGACAAGTTAAAGGCCCCATGCTCTTCCCCCTCAGAACTTATAAACAAAACAACCAAAACCATTCAGATAAGATTGTGGTTGTTTTGTGGCTCCCAATTATGCTAATCTTTCATATGTTTTGCAGCAGTTTGTGCTCATTTTACAAATCTCTTTTCATGTCTTAGCCTATTTTTGATTGGCTGCACCTTTTCTTGCTTTATCTCAATTTGTCATTTTGTCTCATACAGTGTATTTTGTGTCTCAGCTGGTCAGTAGGTCACTTCACATCTCTTTCTTTCCTCTCTTACCTCTCTATTAGTTGGTTTTGTTATTTTAATTCTTTGTAGCCAGTTTGTCTCTTTATGGTGATCTTGCATAACTTAATGGTTGATTTGAATCTGATGTTGGCCAGTTTGAATCTCCATGTCTATTTTGGACCTCCTTGTCTCGTCTATATGTTTTTTGTTTGCATCTTGATTGTTATGCATCTGTTCATACCAATTCTTGGTCTCTTAATACTTTTACATCTTGTCATGTTTGTATGGTGTTCGTTGTTTTATGTGTCAGTTTAGCCATTTTTCATCCTACTCTGGCATTATGGCTTTCTTTGTGGCAAATTAGCATCTCTTCATGCTTATTTAGTCTCTCATGTTAAGGTTTTTGCATTGTTTAACAAGAAACAAGCTAAGGAGGGCGTAGCATTGACTTAATTCTGCCATCTGTGTTACTATTGTTCAGATTCACATCAGTGGCTCTTGGAAACATTTTTCATTTTACATTCTTTCACTGTCGATTTGTATTAAAATGGCTTAAAACTAGAAAACATTTTCTTCCTTTTTAGTCAGACAGTTACAAGAAAAACTGAACAGAGAGGATAAAATAAATGAGTTGGGGGAGGAATCCATCCCTGCTCCTACTCCTGCTCCTGCCCCTGCTCCACCTCCTCCACCTCCACCTCCACCTCCTCCACCCCCACTTACTCCTGTCATCAAGTATGTCAAATACCAAAACTTTCTCCTTTTTACAATGTTTTTCCGATGTTTTCCTCTCATACTGGGAAGAAAAACATGAACGTAAGATATGAGTTGTTTGTTTATGTGAGAAAAGTTCACTGCTGTAAAGTGACTCCTATCACACCTCTCACTGTCACTGTCCAGTTTACATGACTTCCTGAAAAGCAGGAGGAAAGATGGAGCCAGTGCAGTTGATCAAAATAGTGAGTCCATTTCATTTCATATTATTACAGTTGCATCCAGCAGTGTAATTTTGAGTCTGAATTATTGAGGTTTAAGGCGAGGCAAGTTTATTTGTATAGCACATTTCATGTACATGACAATTCAAGGTGTTTTACATACAAACTTTAGAAACATTACAGCAGGGTGCAGAAAGCATTAAATGCAAACAGATATGCAATTTTTATTGTATTATTAATTGTCTTTTTTTAAGAGTCAGCACCACTGCCTGACTTTAAGGCGAAGGCAGTGGATGAAATGATGGAGAGGATAAAGAAAGGCATCATCCTGAGGCCCATCAAGAGAATACAGGTAAAAAAGATGCACTATTGCTTATATTTCAGGCATTTACAAGCTGACTTCATGAAAAGAAGCTCCGATAACTCAGAGATACAACCACTTAATTCTGCATGATAACGACCTTCTATCTTCTTGGCTTACAGGAGGACGACAGCTCCTGGAAGGTTAGTTATCCCTTTTTTTCTTTCGTTCTTTATAATGAGACACATTTGATAGTGTTATAACGAAACATTTATTCTTAATAAATCCTACCATAGGACCAAAAAAGTGAAAACAGAAAATCAGCCATCCTGGAGTTGAAAGGAATGCTGGTAATACATCACTTAAGACGTGAACCTATTAGTTATTCATCTGAATCTGCAGACAGATTGTTACTAAAACTGCTTTACCATCTGCACATCAGAACAACATAAAACACCAGCACCACCGCAGAGTACCTTCCAGGAGGGGAATCGGTCGAAATGTTGGAGAGGCAGAGCTGCTGTCGGTGCTCCAGAAGAGGAGGAGAGCGATGGGGGAGAACAATGACCAAATGCCCTCAACTCAAACTCCGGGTACGTTGATACTACATCCATATATGGGGACAGTTGATCAAGAGACACAAATTACACTCATCTAAATGTATGACTTGCAACTTTGCCTAAGTTAGTAAAACAATCAAATATGTTCACGTAAAACCTTGAAAAACACACACCTCCGCAGTGATGAAGCATCGAGGAAAGCAGACAAGCTACATCAATTTTAACAACAACAACAACAACAACAAAACAGATGCCAGGCACATCACAGACAACAGCTGCATAATTATAAGCTGACAGATGTCAAGCTGGCTAAGAAAAGACAAAGATCAGGAATAATAACAGCCATCAGGGAGAAATTAATTTGTGTCAGCAGAACTTGTGGAGAACTGAGTCGTGTGCTGGTTGTCAGTTTTGGCTAATGTAGTGTTTTCAGTGCTGTAAAGTTTGTCATCATATCAGAGTATAGCTAATGGTTGCTTCTAAATCTAGAGTAATAAACAGGAGAAAAAATGCTTAACGTCAAAGGCCTCATAGGCTCATAGGCTCATGGCTCATATAGGCCATAATCTACATCACATACTGTTTACTGGGCGGTTGGGCTTTTACGGTGCCAAAAATGTTAAAGCTAGAGAGGAAGCATAAATCAAGACAGAAATGAAAGATCAACTATTAAATGAGCAACTACTGGACAGGAAGACTTACAGTGCACAGTTCCCCTTTGTGTTGAGATGTTTCTGTCATTGAGTGCGTGACAGAAAATAATATCTGTTTTCAGTCTCACACAGCTCTGCTGGCTTTAACAATCTCATCTGGTCCTCAATCAAATCTCTGGGTATATTGTCCCCATTGTCGCAAAATATAATAACATTTTGGTTTACAGATGGCACAGTACAGATTCTCCACCTGTGTAAAAGCCACCGAGGCAGGAAAAGATAGCTTTTTTTAGGTCACAAAAAGTTTGGCCCTGAAAGGCACGTGTTTGTACAGCCTGCACGGTGATGAAAATTTCAACGTGAGATCGGCTAACTTAATCACAACTGCAAGCCCTTACTATGACCTATGTAGCACAGAAATTTGAAGCAGAGATCGCCTGGATGTGATAGAATATGAAAAAAGAAGGGGGGGAAAATCCATATTGCCAAAACCATCCTATCATCGTGTCTTGCTCTTCACAACTTTCCTATTATATTTTTGACTGGATTAAAGATCTTTATTCTAACCTGTTACATTTCATCATAGTTCTCATATTTGGATTTGTGCCTAACGTGAAAATGTGCTGATCCCCAACCAGGGCAGCAGTGTGTCCCAGCAGCAGGCGACGGTCCCTGGGCAGGAGAGAGCGGCAGTGCTCCTGTGCTCCGGAGGCTGAAACAGAACAGGGAGAAGAGAGACTCTCGCATCAGAGCATCAGCGCTGATCATCGGCAATCAAACCTGACAGCAGGAAGGAGAAGAAGGAGAAGAAAAAAGCTTAATATCGCTTACTAATATCTTATAATAAACCCTATTATGATTGGCTACATATCAGAAAACCATAGCCTGATTTTGGTCTTTATTGAGAAGTTCAAATAAAACCCGTTCTGTGTTTGCTTCATCCACCTGGGAGTGCCAGGCAGAGGGATTCATATCGCAAACAAACAATAAACTTCACATTTACGGCTAGATGAAATCAAAGAGAAGTTTTTTCAAGTGTCATTTAACCCAGGTCTGCAAAAAGCCAGCGCTCGTCGCGTGTCAAAGGAAACTGAGCTCCTTTCAGACGTATTTAATATCCAGCATCATGCCACATAAAATAGAAGAAAAAATAGGCAGAGCCATTAAAAAACCATTGCTACGAACACCTTTGCCCACTTCTCTGCCTAGATGTCTTTCTCTTAAAACTCGGTCCGGCACCAGAATGGGAGCTGCTCTTTATTTTGGCCCATTAAAGCTGTCACACCCACAGCCCAGAGGCGTTGCTGAGATAAGAGCCTCGGGTGATCTGTGGCCTCCCTCTTGAAAGTTTTGAAATGCATCTGGTCGCCTTTTGTTTTCTCACCTCCACACAGATACGGCATATATATATGCATGCATGAATGAGTACACACACCTTCACACAATGCCATCTATCTCCCTATCTACCTTTTGTTAAAAGCTTTTGAAAAGGGGATGAAATTACTCTCACCTTTCACTCTGACACCATTTTAGTGTCTTCACACTGTTTCACATTATATATTTACCTTATTTAGAACTTTAATAGAGGGTCTGCCTTTTCACTCTCAAACATACATTTTTTATTGTTTTTGCCCTCAAACTCAAAGGTGTTAGCTTTTGAAATATACTGTAGTACTATATGTTGTCCTCTTTTTGTTGTTGAATCATGCGCATGCGTGTGAGATGGAGAGGGAGAAAGGAATTGGAGGTTCAGATCAGAATCGTCATCTTTACAGATACTAAAATTAGGAAGAATATAAATGCATGTTTAGACCTTATTACAGTTACACTAAAACAAGTTTTTAAACCTGTTAACATGTCTAGTGTGAGGTTTTTTGATGAACTATGAAGCCTTGTGAGCAAATCCTCCATCAACACAATTGCTAAGGATTTTTTGCTTTGAATCTCCAGATCACCACCTACAGCCTCAGAAAGGCGAGGTCAGACTGTCTATATCTTCCATGTAGAACCCGGGAGGAAGCTATTCTGACAGCTTGCTGGGTGATGGGATTTTTTTGCATGTGCTTTAAAGAGCAGATTTAATGAGAAGCTAGGACACACTCAGTGAAGAAGACAGTGTAGGCAAGGCCAAGTGAGGATAGCTTTTGCCCATGAGCAAGCCAGGAAAGCAGCAAAAGCTACTGACCAGGACAGCTGGGGGACTGCAAGAGCTACTCGGGCCACGAGACCTGCAACCGGTCTTAGCAAGCCAGGAGCAGGCTGACTGATGGTGGACTTCTAAAATACTTCCAGATCCATACAATTTTTAAAAAAGTCTAGTTTCCTTTTCTTTAAAATCCCTATTTTGTTCAAACATGGCTGAATTACCCCAATGATACAATTGCTAAATAGACCAAACAGAGTTGTATAAATATAAATTTAAAGTCATAAAGATTCTGCATACGGGCGCTGCTAAATCTTTATGACTTTATATTGAGCCCATAGCAGGACAGGCAGTGTCATGAAGAGATGTGGGCTGAGCATATTCATAGATCCCCATTTGCTAAATGAGGAAAAAAAACACATTAGACATAAGCCAAACCACTTTCAGACCATGAGTTTTAATTTTTTCATGGCAAAAACCTTGAAATGTACACAGAGGAGTTTTCAGGTGATTAATAACTATTGCTTGAAATCAGTCTGAATTTAATGGAAGCGCAGCATCAATACGTGACATTTGTCAGAAAATCAAAACCTTAAATGAGCACCATTTAAATACCACCATTGTGAAGGACTGTGAAAATATCAGTAATGCATTGTGTATTTTACACACACAGATCTAAAGGGGTTCCTTCCTGCAATTAAAATGTCCTTGAATTAGCTGATTACGACACCAGGATGATATGAGCATGAGTGTGTCATAGTTTGGTTTAGCAAATTTTCTACCTGTATCTTTTAAATGAATGCTGCTATTCAATCTGCTCTTTGGTTCATTTGCTTGAACTCCCCCAAACATGCTAATATGTTTATTAAATGTGCAAGTCTTAAATTGCATGTAGCTCAGTCAAAGAGCCCAGAATTTAGATTTGAAAAGGGAAATGATAAGAAATATAATCGTTATTTAGGGTTTAAATTTGTTTGATGTGACCACTAATTTAATTCCACCCGTTGCTAAACATGATACAGCTTGTAGAAGATTGAGAAATAGTAAACACATCAATATTTTTGCTTTTTACTTTAACATAATAAGGTCTAACTTGATAGTAACTAAGATTAAGTAAGACCACAATTTTTGACTAAAGAAGAAAGACCATTTGCACCATCCTGAGAATAAAGACTTCAAATCAGAACTGGATGAGACTGATGCTGCTTACGGTGGCTTGCTCTTACAAGCTGTGGTCTGGTGGCTTAGTTGCAGAAAGATTTTGCAGAAATTTATTGACCTGCTGTCTGAGACTCTCCTTTATGGTGGCACGCAAGGAGAGGTGGCAGCATGAAGAACTGTGTGAACCGTCAGACCATGAATGAATTTCTCCAAGCCTTGAACTGTAAGGTAAAGACAAAGATGTGTTAGACATGATAAGGGATGTACATATATTAAAAGCCAAAGTGTACAGCAGAATTATATTGATGCCCAAAAAGACTGGCACATTACATGAGATAACCTTTTCCTGAACATTTGTTTGTCCTTGTTTTACATAAAGTAGCAGCTGAATGCCGCTTCACTAAATGTTTAACAGGGGACAAACTGCCACCAAACATATATAGTGTTAGATTACTTACTTTTTTCACATTAGAATAACTTAAATATAACAAAGAAGTGCAAGACAGGGTGACTTTTATGGAAAATTGTCCTCTTTATGATCACTAATGTCTATTTTTACCATAAATATCTTTGTGAGATGACCTTTAAACAACTGAGAGTAATTAAAAGAAAGTACAGAACACCCTTGAATACTCTATCTTCATTTTGACATGATAAAAATACAAACCAATCAACATTCATATTGATCAACAAACAATGCGACCATTGGGTTTGATATATGATTAAGATTAACTGCTGACATGCATGTAAATCACTGTCTCCATGAGCTTACAGAGCATTGTATGGAATCACGGACATCACACTCATTTGAATAATGTTCATTTTTACTGCAGTAATATATTTTAGTTTTTTTGTTGAAGGCAATTTAAAAAAATTGAGGGTGTTTTATTTCTGATTCTATTTGGACAGAACACAAATGTCATAGGGTAGTGTTTGTGCTATTTGGTTCCTCAACACTAGAATTTGAGCAACTGTGTAGGTGAAGAAATCTAAACTTAGCTCAAAAAGAAAGGACATTTTTTCTCTCCATTAGTAATACCAGTATTATATATTGTTCGAAAGCCTGATTAGTCCCCTTTACAGTGTGGTATAACTTGTAATGATCATGCTTCTGGACATTTTTATGCTTTTTCATTTCAAACTATCAGAGACCTCATAGCCTGTGGGAGATCCATATGCAGCCAAAACATCTTGACATCTACTCCTAATGCTGGACACCAGTCTGGTCACATTTAACTGTGGAGTGGCATCCCATTCCTCAACCAGGAGTTGTTGACGGTTAATCAGTATACACATGCAGCACGGCCAAGCTGTCACAAGTGTTCAATTGGGTTGAGGTCTAGACTCACAGCAGGCCTTTCCATCCTCTCCACTCCCAAATTCTGGAGGGACTCTGTGATGACCCTGGCTCTGTGGGGGAGAGCGTTGTCATCCTGGAGGATGGAGTTAGGTCCTAGATCCTGGTGATATCACCACTTGACTCCAGAATCTCATTCCGACATGCCACCCAGGTCCCAACCATACATCTGTGACTGGCATACACCTGACAGCAATTGAATCTCAAAACAAGAGTGAATACCAACAATATTGGAAAGGACTTTGGCACAGTTTGGGGAGCAGTACCTGCACATTTAGCTAGGTTGCTGATTGCACAATCCTTACAGGTTATATCTTGATTAATCAGACTTTCCAATGATATATAATGCAGCACTAATTGTGTTACTAAAGGGGAAAAGTATTTGTAAACTCAAGTTTCCTTATTTCCTTATTTATTCATCTATATAATTTTATTTTTCTTCATTACATATAATTTCTTATTAATCTAAATGGAAGATTTTGACCAATGCAAAAGGGAAAAAAAGGTGTGAATGTCTGTGAGATATTGCATTTCTCCTCCCACCAGAGGTGGCGCTACAAAGTAAACAACACCATACTTCCTGTAGCTGAGGCCTTCTTTAACTGCTCTCCTCAGCTTGTACTGAAACACAGCGGAAGGAACTTTGACCAGTGCTAGTTAGCAGCTGGCTAGCTGTTTTCTGTATTTTCTTATTTTTTTGCGTGTTGTGGCATATGCAGAGAGATGTGGTTTATTTATTTACTAAGTTGGCTTTCGTTGGTGGTCCAGATATCCTTTGTCACTCTAGCAATAGGTGAGTGATTGTAGAGAAAGAAGCCTTGCTGGTGCTAACGGATCAGCTAATGACTGCTTGCTAATGTTAACGTAATCGGTAGATAAATTAGCAAACCATAAAAGATTTTGTGGGTCAGTCATACAAACATTAGCTGTGCTAGCACCAGCTCCAATAACTAAATGTAAAAAAAAATCATCACTGGCTCCTGCGTTTATGGAGCATGCTTGCTTACTGGCGTCCTGAAGGTTTGCTATCAGCTCATTCAGACAACTTTCAAGCACAATTTAGTTTATGAAACCAGGATAAGATTGAATTTTTCATGTTTGTTCACTTTCGAGTAAACGTTAAACATGTACCGTATTTTATTTCAACTTCATTTCAGAAGCTTTTTTTAGGATTAGTAAAAGTCTTCGCCTTGGATTGCAAAAACTTTGCTGATTAGCATGTAGATTTGTCCATCTTCCGTTCGGCAGGATTATCAATATTAACTTATCAAAAATGATATTGATCAACAAGCCATAAAGGTGTTGTGTGTGTGATACCCAGTAAAGGCTAACCAAAGTGTCATCAAAGTGCAAATCTAAGTGTGGAAGGTGTATTGTAGGCTCATGGGAACTTGCCAGTCATTGTTCATAGTTTACTCCTGGAAGAAAAGTGTGCTTCTTTACCTCTGGTAATGCGGTACTTTGGTTCAAGATTAGATGTCTAGTATGTGGTTTGGCTACTAGTTTGAGCCGACAACAGATTGAAATCGTTTATAGGACATAGAGGAATTTATAGGGAGAGCCTGTCTGTCCACGTTGACAGTTACCTGGCAGCTGTCAGGTGTGTCAGTCACACCCATGGCTGTTCCTGGTTGTAATGACTGCACTAAGATCAAATAATGCTGAGTGTAAAACTTTTGTGGGGTGATAAAAATGTAAATGAACATGTTCTATTCCAGTGTACAGATGAGTTTTATTTTATATAACCATATAGTTGCAAGTTTGTTCAAAAGTATTTCTCCTACCTTGCAGTACTTGTAGTTAGTGGATTGCTGTAAAATAATGTTCCATTTAACCCAAGTAGCCAAAGAATATAAAATCAGCAAAATCTTGGATAACAGAGTTTTTGATTTCAATTAGGCATTTTGAGAATCTTCACAGATGTATAGAACCAAGCAAAAATAAATAAATAAATACAGTAATTTATTTATTCATTTAGTTGGCTTGTGGATTAAATTGAGAATTAAAAAAAAGAAGCTTGTTTTAAGTTCTTTAAAATCTAGGATCTAAAAATGTAAAAAAAACAACACTTTTTTTCTTTCTTTAATTCCTAGCATTTTTGTTTTAATGATCAGACATTGTTGTTATGATCAACAGTCTCATAGAAATAAGCCAAGCAGCACTACTACAGTGATTGACACTTCTGTTTTTCTTTTTTTCTTCCCCCCCCCCCCATATTTAGAATTGATTGTGGCAAGCGTTGTAGCACCTCTGCTTCGTGAGCATCAACTCTCACGTTTTCCTGGCATACTTGTTTTGATCAGTCTGATCAGTGGCCTATTTCTTACTTTGTTTGGCCTTCCTTCCACATGGGCTCAGCAATTGGGTCACATCAGTGCTGCATTTGTGGTTTTTGATATCTTACTGAAATTGACATACATCATTTGGTCAGCTTTTTTCTTACTTCAGTTTTACCTCTAGGATTCTTTTCAAGGATGGGTTGGTGTAAAGAGGGGTTTCTGGGGAGCCTTGGCAGCATAGACAAATGACACTCGACAAATTTTACTTTTACAACATGAATTCATATATTTATTTAAATGAATTTAGCGCTGGGTGATGGGGCCTCAAATCTTTATTGCGGTATAATCTGAAGCATGTCTGATAACTATATTTGCCATATAGTCTTTTCTTTCCTATGTTCCTAAACTGATACTCGCTATATAATTTTTCACTGAGTATATTGAATAATAATAGACACATTGAGTATGCAGTTTATAGTACAGATTTTCTGTCACTTTCTTTCTCTGCTTGTTCTGCTTTTTCCTGTTTACTCATCACCTCATGTCTTCATCCAGCTGCTGGCCTGTACTACTTGGCTGAACTAATAGAAGAATACACAGTAGCCACCAGTCGAATAATAAAGTACATGATACTGGTGAGTAAGTGTGTCTATAGAGAGATGAGGTTGCTTTTAATCATACCCTTCTGTGAAATTTTATGGTTTAGATCACCGATACCAATCTGCTGTCTCACTACGAGTGAATATGTCCAGTTCTCGACAGGTGTGCTGGCAGGTCTCTATCTTTTTGAAGGCTTCCCAGTGTTGATGGTGGGAGTTGGCCTCTTCACAAACCTGGTATACTTTGGCCTCCTACAGACCTTTCCCTACATACTACTGAGTTCCCCAAACTTCATCCTGTCCTGTGGTAAGTATGACACAAATGAACCTTTTAACTGTTATTTGAGAAAAACAAGTAACTTCGTTCATGATCACTGGAAAGAAAGAAATAACAATCCAAACCAGTGGAATCTGGATTTCTAGGAATAAAATCTAATTGGGGTTATTACTCATTTTTTGTAAAGATTTTATTTTTTTGTTCAAAGAATGTATCTTTTTCTACATTGCAGTGTTGGTGGTTGTGAACCATTACATGGCCTTCCAGTATTTCGCACAAGAATATTACCCATTCTCAGAGGTGAGCTCATCTCACATTTTTGCCATGTATACTTTTCTATATAGTGCTTTGTGAGGGGTGGAAGATTTCCCTCCATAACTTCAGTTTCTTGTCTAATGTTGTTCCATTTGTTCCTGATTGCTCTCAGGTGCTGGCGTACTTCACCATTTGCCTGTGGGTGATCCCCTTCGCCTTCTTTGTGTCACTGTCAGCGGGAGAAAATGTACTTCCATCCACCATGCAGCAAGGAGGTGGGAGTCATGCAGACATTCCTTCTGCTTTATGTTGTTTTGTGATGGGAAGGGGTTAAAGGTTCACTATACATAAATGCAGGGGCTTTTAAAGTCTTGACACAGGGAGCCCCCAACTTGGACAAAACTAAAACAGCCATGTGCTGCTTCATGTTTTATTGGAAATAGGGATAGACCGATATCGTTTTTTTAGGGCCGATACCGATTAATGGTAATTAAGGAAGCCGATATTTAGAACCGATATTCATTTGCAGCAAAAATTTAAATTTTGGTGTCAAAATTGAGAATAACACACGGGATC
>JBBBVU010000005.1:13817417-13841116 GCA_037177055.1 Atherinosoma microstoma
AAGGTTTTGCTGTCTTTAAAACTTCAGCATTGAGAGTTTTTATTGCAACTTCTACCATTTCTGTTGCATTACCTTCATTCATCAACCGCGGTGCAGCGGTCCTCTCCTCTTCTCAGCTGGAGCTCCAGCTAGAAGCGTCAGTGTTGATTGGCTGTCGGGCACTGTGTAGCCAATCAGTGGGGGCTGTAGGTGGGACATTGTCATACAGCCTAGAGCGGTGCCTTCAGGCAGAGGAGCCAAAGGAGCGCGTTTTAAAATAAACTTATTTTATCCACTATCGGTGGGAAAAAACGGCCAATACCGATTATTATAAAATTGCCTAAAATCGGCCGATATTATCATCCATGCTGATTATTGGTCGATCCCTAATTGGAAACCAACCTTTTATTACTTTTGAATCACCCAGCATGTGTCTACAGTATCAGGTACAGTTTAGGTGCTCCCACAGCCCGGCTCGGTCAGCTTTAAACTCTTCAGCTTGTTACATACTCCACGAGTATGTTGGATACATTTTTTTGCTTTCTCACCACCTCGATCAGCTGTTGATTAAAGCTGTTCATTCATCCTCGCATCAGCGGAAATGCGGAAGTGATCACTTCTCCCTTCATGTTTTCCCACGTTATCGACGCACACATCAAATGTCCGACCAATCACGCAATATTTCTCAGAGCCCCACGAGAAGAAAGTTCTGCCAGCCGGATGCTTCGAGAACTGTCCTTAAACACGTCCGGCGAGAACAAAATGACGTCATTTTGATCTCGTGGCCTCAATAACAAGAACAAAGTTGTCGCTTCTCGTGGAGTACCGGTATGTAGGAGACTTTAATCTCAGTGTCGTAGGTTTGAGCCCCATATAGACCGCTCCTTTCCCTGTACCACTTTAGCATACCACATGATTTTTATGTGCCTCCTTACTTTTTTGATTTCACTGGATTGTGAAAATAACTTCTTTCTTTCATTTTTTCTTTCTTTCAGATGATGTGGTGTCAAACTATTTCACTAAAGGCAAACGGGGGAAGAGGTCTGGGATCCTCCTCGTGTTCTCTTTCCTCAAGGAGGCAGTGCTGCCCAGCCGACAGAAAATGTACTGAGGAGCTCGGTTTTGGGGTGCAGCCTGGGCCAAGGTGAATGTGTTGGAGATGGAGGGGAAGCGGGAAGGACAATGGAAATCGTTTGTGGACGGGACTGAAACAAAAGCAGTGGCCAAAAGGGGAAGGAAAAGCACACATAAAGGACGGACCAATGAACAGAACAGAGCTTCCTGCTGGACAAGCCGACGAGTTTACACAGCCCATATTCGTCTTTGCGTTTTTACTGACTTCCAACATCTACCCGAGACCTCTGTTTGGGTATCTTGTCTGTAGCGCAATGCTTTCATGTCGTTGTGTTGGACTTTACTTCTTTTTTTTTTAAAAAAAAGCTTTAGTATTAAAGTATGTGTGAGCAGAGTTTGAAATTAACAACCAACAAAGTGTAAGTTTTGGCCTGAGCGGATAAATGATGATAACAATTCTTCTTGAGGAAGCTTTTTTTATTTCATTTGTACATTGTAAGGCTAGCCTTTAACTAATTAAATACACATTGTAGCGTTAAAGCCAGGCTGTGTGGCAACGGGACCTTAAAAACGTCCGCTTACTAATTTGTGATGGGTGTGGAGATAAATGAGACGGATTATTTGTACAATACAAAATAATCCTAGAAAGAAGGTTACAAATGGTATTCAAATGACAAGTTAGCAGCAGGGGGAAAAAAATGATGCAGGTCACCACACAAGCACTTATTTGAATTAAGTCAAATAAGAAAGTGCAGTCTGCAAAGCTGTAAGGAATTTGAAGCATTCTTGTTCCCACTACAAGGTGTAATTTGGTATAAATACAGTACCATGCAACATCACAGAGCTGAAAAGGAGGTATAAAATAAACCCTCAGGGTAGTTAATTTGTACCCTGGATCATTTCCATTTGGCCGCTAGAAGGATTCATCTTGTGGAATTTGTTTAGATCTGCTTCAGCACAATCACCAGCATCCTAGAGCAGCGACCTGCCTGTCTAGTTTTTGAACTGTTTGTAAGAATTCGTAGAAAGAAACAGATTTTTGTACATTGATCTAAGAGTGAGCTCAGCATCAAACGCAAATGTAAATTCTGAAGATCGAACCTGTGCAATGACTTTTTTTTTTTTTTTAAGATTACTGGTGTTGGGAGGGACTGAATCCTGCTCAGCGTGGTTTTATGAAAGAAATATTGAAGATGCCGAAATTCTTTTTACCAATTACTAAGTGTGATTCGTCATGGGCTGGTATGCACACAACTGTGAAATAAAAGACTTTGTTTCAAGTAACTTGCTGAACAAATTGTTATTTTTACAGGTTGGTATTTTAAGGAAATAAAGCAGAAATAGTAGTCATAGTCATTTTCAATTAAATAAGGTCACTGTATTCAGTCAACCATAAATTTTTAACCTCCGCTCTGTCAAGGATTTGTGTCAAACAGTCAAACTGGATGGCAAAAGTTATCTTAGTCCCATGTGGCTTTTTCACAGAGGGAGTACCAGGTTCATGCCATTGTGGACTTTGACCCCCACTGAGGTGTGAAGTGCTTCAAGAAGTATAAGAAAAAAAAGACAAAACCACAACGTGTGCATACACACACATGCACATATCTTCGTCTGACAGGCCACAGCTCGTGGTTCGCACTCGCATGCTGTTGACAAGCCCTCACCTGGATCCCAATTCATTTCCCTGGGGCAGATCAGTGGAAGTGCAGAGATACATCTGTGACAGGTGACCCAGTTCACTGAGGTTTTCTCACCTTTCACTCACCCCTGTGCTCACCCTGCTCTTGTCACCACAGCGTCTTGAGTGTGTGGCATTTTTGATGTTGCTTTGAGTAAAGCTTGTAACATGGCTGGTTGTTGTATAAGGGGAAGGTTTCTTTCTTTATGGCTCTAAAATTTCATAAAACCACATTAAAACCAGAAGATCTTTTAGTCTATTTGGAATTTCAGGGAAAAGCACTTGTGGTTTGGGTTTCATCCAGCACATAGTACAGATGTTTTATCAGATGAGTCTTGGGCTTGTTCTTCAAATTTCCCTGAGGAGTTGCTATGGTGTGGTGGGATGCATCATTTTCCTCAGGTTTACATGTAAGAGTTCCTTGGTTTATCAAAGGGATGTTTGTATGAATATCAAGACCCAATTTTACTGCATAATGTCTTCTTAACTAACATATTAATAAGTTTATATGGAGTTTTAATGTGTTTCCTCTAAATGTATAAATCAGTGTCAGGTCTAGATGAAATTTACTCAATAATGTCCAGGCTCTAGCACCTCCACCAGGTGCATAGCCACCTCTGTCCAAGGGGAGGTGCTCCGGCCCTGAGGGCATCCTCGACGATGGGCCTTGTCAATATTCTGTGGCACAAACTGCTGCAGTGTGGCAATCCTAGAGGGAAACGCTCTTGGGAACAACACCCTCTCAACCACATCCAGAGGCAGTTTAGGGGTGGGATGAGGCACGTCTTCCCACTTGGTGCTGTACTGAAGCTGTCTGCTCTTGATGTCCCTCCACAATTTGACTCGGTCTCTGAGATCTGGCTCTGCAGGGGGTTTCTCTGGCTGGAGGCCCAAGAAAATACTCCAGGGGCTAGTAGATGAGGCTGCAGGTTGCTTTAAAGGGGTGCTTCTTTCTTTCTGAGGGTCATCTGGCTGGTGCATACGCAAGTCTTTGATTTGTTTTGGCTTATTGGTGGTTTGGTCTGATAACAGACACTGCGCATGGTACTGGCTCACTCTCTGCACTCTGGAGGAGAAATCTTTCAACAGAGGCAAGCCTTTCTTGTTTGCCCACTCTGCCATCTTCTCATCGATAAGTGTCTAAAAATGGGAAATGAGAAATTGCATAAAGTATTGTAATGTTTGCATATAGAAAATACTTTGTTTCAACTGAATTTTCAAATGCAAGAGAAATGTGCTGCCAAAATACACCACCCATATAAGAAACTGACATACTGGTGCTTTGACTAATTGTTTATTTTATCGTCCTATGTTTTTATGTGTATGTTTTTTCTGATTCTATTCATATTAAGCAACATATTTATTACACAGATCCAGAATGCTGAATGACAAGGTTTCCGCATTATGCAAACTCACCTTTTTCTCATTATTATTCTGTTTGGCAGTATTTACAAGATCTCTGTATAACGTTTGAACTAGTTTTCTCTCCTCCATTTCTCTCTTCTTATCTGCCTCCCACAAACAGTTTTTCAGATACCTGCAAACACGCAAATGATCCAAACTAAATGTATTTAGAAAGCACATTTAGAAACAACAACGGTTAACCAAAATGCTGAACATAAAGAGAAAAGATGTAAAAATAAACAAGTGAAACAGACATGAAACACTGGTAGAAATCACAACAAGAACTCACAAAAACAAAAACTCATATTGGGTTGAATGCCAGGGAGAAAAGATGAGTCTTTAAATTAGATTTAAAAGAATGTGTTCCACAATTTTTGGGACACAACAACAAAAGCCTGATCCCATCTGAGCTTCAGCTCTATCTTTGGAACAACTAAGAGCATTTAATCAGCTGACTTTAAAGACCATAATGGAGAGTACAGATGAAGCAAGGCTGAGGGATAGGGTGGAGCCACGGAAGGGCAGCCAGAATAGGTGTAATATGTTCTGGCCTGCTTGGCATGAGTCTATAAATATGAACTCAAATGGTTTACCAAAAATTTCATTTTGTTGTGAATCTTTCGTTTGATACCTTGCTACTTTCCTGTGGCACCATATACGGGCCAAGTCCAGAGGTGTGTGTCCCATGCTGTCCTTTGCCATCAAGTCTGCTCCAGCCTTCACCAGGATCTCTACGCAGTTGAGGAGGCCTTTGGAGGCAGCCAGGTGCAGTGGGGTCTGCCCTGAGTGTGTGGTGCTGGTTGATAAGGGGAGAAAAAAAAAAATCTCATCTTGTGTGCCACCGTTGTGGATGGCATGATCACCAATAAAACTGCCATCATAGTTGACACATTCTGCACTCTATTTGAGAAGAAAATACAATTGTCTGGAATAAAACTATGCATAAATGAATGAATGATGACTATCTAGCAGAAAAAGGCCCATACGGATTGACATCAGCTTCATGCTCGAGTAGGTATCTGAGGCAGGCAGAGGTGTTGGGGGAGCCCCCGGAGAACAAGACCATATGAACTGGGCGGTGACCCTGGGAATCACTGCTGTTGATACACCACTGCCTAGTCTCCACCAGGTTCTGGACAGAAACCAGCTCCCCATAGTGGCAGGCCACATGAAGCAAGAGATCCTGGAGGACAGAGTGTACAAAGTGAAACTCTTTCTAATTTCCCAAAATTCCAAAAGGTAGGTGAGCAAACATTGACCATCATTCCATGAGTAATAGCATAATAAATTTTCACATTTTCACAATGAATTCACAGGCCTGATTTCATACATTATTGATGGCTGCATTCTATTTGGATGCTTCAGGTTCAGGGTCCTCCTACTATACATGGTTTCCTATTGAAACTGACCAGTACATGGAGCTAGAATATCATTATTGCTATATCTAAAATCAGTGATAGTCAAAGTAGGTTTACTTAAAAATAAATAAATCAATAAATCAAACATGAGGAGGTGTAATGTCGAAAACAGATTTTAATCATTCGCTTCACTGAAGTGAAATAAGTAAAAAGTGCTCATTATATTTTTCTCCTGGAGGTAATAATTGGATACTCAACTACCTGAGTTGTTGTCCTCTCACAAAATCAAATTCTGGCCTGAATTGGGTTACCTGACACAAGCCATGGGCCCCAATGGGTCAGGGACCCATGTTGACCTGCATAATGTCTCAGCAAGAAACATAAAGAAAGAAAAGAAAACACTGGACAAGACTACACTGTGTTATCGCTGTGTGTTTTACAGTTTTACAAACGTGTGCTTAAGCTCGTTATTTCCTGTTCACGTACTTGCTGCTGTTTTTCCTGTTACTTGATAATGAGACATTTATATTTACATTTATGCACAATAATCTAAGTTTTCTTTGTAAACCAGTGTCAAGCCTACCTGGTCGTTTTCTGGCTTCTCTGGACTCTTAGCAGCAACAGCTGGCAACATCTGCCCACCAGAAGACGGAGCTTTGCGGTTCCTACAAAATAAAACCCGCTTACTAACTGCAGTATATGTTTAACTATGGTGAAAGTCACAAGAAAAATAACGATAAATCATTTTACATGCGACCATTAACGCTTTAAATATGATGAAACTGATCATCAGCCTAAAAAATCTGATCATTAAAAGCTCGATTCGCGCTTAAAATTAAAACTCGAGTTCAAAGCACGTCTTGCAAACAAAGTAAAAGAAGAGTTTAACCTATAGGCTATAAGCACAGACAGAAAAAACCTACTGTTGGTAGATTTTACATTTCTTCCGTTTTCGTTTTCCGGTTTTGTTGATAGCCTCCATGGTTGCCATGGAAACGAGGTAACACGGAAATTACAAGCTCACACAGGCAACACTTGCTAGCTTACTAGTCTTCGTATTTAATGTTGGTCTCGGTTAAAATTAAGCAAACTGTTTATTTTAACAACAGACAAAAAAGTTTGCCTTCTGGCTTGAACCCTTGTGGAATAAAGACTAAAAATGCAAATGTTCGAATTAAGCAACTACAAGATTGTAGATAACTACAGTAACTGAACGAAATCTTTTGGGTTTTTTTGGGACACAAATGGTCTATTTCGTGTTCAGGGCTTAAATAAAACCAATAAAGCTAAATCTGCATCAACAAAATTATCCAGGACGTTACTTCTGTCTCTGAAAAATCTTCAGTCTGGTCTTGGTTGTCTTTCAGCATCACTGATGTTATCAAGGTAATCCAATTTCCACCATTAACTGTAAAGCATACAGTCTTTACTCTGAAGTCAAACCTGCATCTGCCCAGGTTTGACTTGAATCTTCATTTAGACTTCTAGTCTTCTTTTGAGACAGGAGATTATTTAACTCGAGACAAAGACAAGTCTGCGACTTTTTAATCCATCTATAATAAAGCTAAGTCCCGGTTTCAAATGTGATTTACTCCAGAACTCCAGGGCTTAATCTCTGTATAGGAAACTGGGCCAAAACGCTTTGGTGGGAAGACTTCCCTTAGTGTTTGTATTGTGGTGACATTTTCGACCACTCCTTTATTCATTATTTTATTTTAATCAGACTGAAAATAATTACATTTAAGACAAATCTAACATATTTAACCAAGAGAGTTTTAAAGCATAGAAGAAAACAGCCCATGAACCAGCAGAGCAGGTGATGAATAAATAAATCTCTTTAAAATTAAGCAGCCACCTTTATTTATATCTTTTACAGGCATGCATGTAATTGCTACATGTTTCCTGTCTCTTTAGGAGCACGAAACTGTACATGTGGATTATATTCAGTAGCACACTTTAATTAGTCTATGAGTTTTTGTATTAGCTTGTGACAGATTAACTTAAATGAATTGCTGCAGGCAGGCAGAAATGGATACTTCCTCCCTCCACCATTGCTCTCTCTGTGTATGGTGCATCCCTTGCATGCTCATATTGACAGTGTATTAGGATTGTCCACTCACACTTGGCCTTAGTAAAGCAGATCGATTCTGCCAATGCTATGGGAGCCTCAGAGGGTCGTTTGTTCCACTGTGCCTCAGACGGGAAGCTGATGTGAATTGGAACAGTTATAATCTCTATTGGTTGGATGGGTCGATGTTCTCACCAGGTAGCAGAACTCCCTGATCACAGATACTGACCATTCAACCTCTGATTGAACAACATATGATGGACTACATCTCAGTGAAGAACAGCGTGTCATGATGGAAATACTGTAGTACATGTGCCGAACTTTGTAGGAAAGAGTCCAACCAAATTGCTCATTATGTCTTAAATTTGGTTTAACAAAGGAATAAAATCCTTCCTAAACAGTACACTGATTAAGGTCAGTTCATGATCTTTTCATGGGATTTGTTGATTTTGGGATAGATCGGTCGGAATTAGCTGTTTCTATACATTTGTTCTCATTTTATGATGGTGTTACGGTTAAACTTAAAAGTGTACTAATCTTAAAAGTTGACGAAAATTGACCTTAACACTGTGTAGATGAATTTATATAGCGCACAAGTCTAACTATGAATGACCGGACTCCAAGGCAGAGAGATGAGGCCCAAACTTTTGTCTACTTTTGCAGCTGTTTCGTGGGAATGAGCGAATGAAGATAGTGGAAGAAGGTCTTCTTGTTAGCTTTATTAACTCATTTAGAGATTGCTCAAAAGTTGTATTGATGTTGCATGTGGTTTTATTCCTTTAAAAGATATTTTCAATTGAAAATACATTAAAGAATGTTGTACAATGAATGCCTATGGGGTAATTTGAGATGTTTTTCTTCTACTCATTTGAAAGAAATGTATCATGTTATGAAAGCAAAATAGCTCAAATTGGAAAAATCCATATTTTTTTCCTATATTGTCTGATATGAAATAACTGAAGAATAACAAACAACCGTGATATATATGCTTTATATTAGAGTGAGGTAAACTTGTACATCTGCAGTATAACAATATTACTTTTTGATGATATGTCATCACATTAAGTACGCAGACAAGTTTTTTCTCTCTTGAATATTTTTTTGTAGAACTTGTGGTAATCATTATGTACTTACAGTAAAAGCTTTTCTCAGAGCTTCACAAGTTATTAAACTTAATATTTCATGACTCAGTCATCGTGTATCACTTTAATTTTTCACTTTTTGCTTTCAAGATCCCTATCAATGTCCTGACCTCTGTTAATTGGCTTAAAAGTCATATTTGATTTAGTTCTTTAATTTGTGTCCTCACCTTTCACTCTCTATCATTCTCTGAGTCCAGTGTGGGGTCAAGGACGGGCCACAAACCCCTGGCTTCCTGTTATGAGCTGCAAAGCCCCCCCAGGGCCTTCTTCTTTGTCACTATACAGCCTTGCAAATGATGACGCAGGCGTGTGTGTGCAGAAAGGGTGAGTACAAGTGAGCCTCATGTTTGTGTGTGTGTGTGTTTATGTGTATACAGTCTTTGTGTGTGTGTGCAAGGGTATATCATTTAATAATAGAACAGAGTAAGGGAGCAGCACAGCCCCGTCGTGACCTAAGCAACTTACTTTGACATCGGTCACTTCCCACGAGGGTTCTGGGGACCCTTTGTTATAGAGCTCTTCCGTGTTTGAATTTCAGGAGAAGTCCCCGAACAAAGACCACCGGTGTGACCTCTTTTTGAGAATGTGTCTGTGTTTGAATGTCCTGTTAAATTCAGAATATAAGCATTTATGTGCTCTTTAAGAACCCCTATTTCTAAAAAGTTTTGTGGTCTGGAGTTTTGCCAGAAATTTGAATCAGGACAGTTTACATGAGGGTTTTACTTTTAGTTCAGAGTGCCCTTTAAAATTCTTCCTATTTTTATCTGATGTGCATTATATCCAATGAATAGGGCTATTGAAGCAAAAGCAGGGAGGGCATGCATTAGCTACAAGTCATCCCATTCGTACAATACTGATAAGCAACAAGCTTATCAGAGCAATAAAAGCCTGCTTAGGGCACTGATGAGATCATATCCTTGCACCCTTGCGGCAGGCTCTCTCATTGGTTCATTAAATCATCCACTCACACACCATCTGTTTATTATTGGCTTTGCAATACAAGCTCCTGCTTAGTAAGTGGCACCTGACCAATTGGCTATCAAACTGCAGTACAGGGAGGGGTGGGAGCTATAGTGCTGTAGGTTTCACTAATGTTGGTTTGAAGGCATGAAGGAAAAAATAAAGATATACTTTACAACTTTTTTTAAAATCAATTACTTCCATTTACGGTTACTTAATTAATTATTGTAGGTTTTCTTGGCAATGCAACCTTTTTAAAGGTGGGACAGACTGGTTGAATTCAGAAGGTGATAGTGGGATGACAGCTACTGTGTTAAACATCAAATAAAAAGATAAATGTGGGTATATGAGTGTTTAATTTGCATTTTCTATTCTTTCTTGTATGTAAATTGTGCTATTTCTGTTCATATTTCTCATAATCTTTCTAAAAATTAGGTTTTTCCATATATTTCCACATTTTTGAATATATTTCTCTTGATATTTTCAAATGTTTTGTTAGTCTTTTAAAGATTTATCATATCTTGTAACAGTATCATTCCATGCAATGTGTTTAGTTTTCTTGGAAAAAACACAATAGCTTGAAGAAATATATCTTTGAGCAAGTCTTTCAAGAGAAGAAGCTGAGAACAAGATCGTGTCAGAGACAGAAAGAGGAGAAAAACTGAGAAGATGAGCAGCGCTGTACATTCCAGAGCAAACACACACTCAATGTGCCTTCATATTTGATGAGCCATCCTACAAGGACCCTGAGCCCCTGGAGCCTCTGAACTCCACTTGTGTAAGTGCGCTGATGTCCTCACTCTCCTCCCTCTCTGTCCTTCCTCTTTCCTCGTTCTCTCCTTTCTGCTCCTTCCTCCTCTGGTCCCCCTCCTTCTTTTATCTCCTCTTATTGCTATCTCTTACTCCATCCTTCAACTCCTCCTTCACTTGCCTTTCCTCCTTTTCTCCTCCTCCTCTCCCTTTGCCTCATGCTCGGCCAGGCGGCAGCGTGCTAATGCACCATGGCACATTCTGCAGCTTCGAGTCACAATGCGACTAGGCTTTACGCAGTGACCGAACGGCGACCTCCCTCAGCATCGCTGCACACGGGAACTGTGCTGTACCAGGGCCTGTTCCGGGGCAAAGATGGAAGCAGTAAGTAGAGGGTACGGAAAGAAGAAGAGAGGAAGCAGGGATCTGCCACTCACAGGTATCAGATCAAACGACGGGAAGATGAATAATTAGCAACAGAGAAAGGCTGAGGCATCCTGACATCCCCATCTAGAAGATATTTCTGTGCCACATGTGACCTATTAGTGTCAAGCTAACTAGAGGAGGTAAGTGCTTATGTGTGCAGTTGTAGCACATGAAGTTTTCAAAAGACATGCTTCCATGACAAAATTCTCCAAATCACATTCACGCTCTCCTTTTTCACACAGAAAGCCCATAATTGCACCTGTTGGTGATCAAACTGCTTCCCCCACAGCACCCTCTGGACATGTAGCTTCTTTCCGGCGTTATTGATGGTGCGACTCCACAAATGTGAAGATGAAGATAAGAGGTTTATTTGACCTCTTTCCCTTTGTCGGCCCTTGCTTTTTTGTCCCCGAGGTTCCGGCAGACATCCTGCCATAGCACCTTCCCATAATCCTGAGTTTTTCCCACATTTCTGGGACACCTTGTCCGCAGTCTTCACAGCTCAGCAGAAATGACCAGAGGGAAGGAGATAGAGATAAAATGACTGCGATAGAGAGAAAGGGAGAGGAGGCCTCAAAGGTCAATGTGATGTAGGAAGTGGGAATAGGAGAGGAAAGGAACAGACATATGTATATATCAGTTTCGTATGCAGGGAGAAGAGTAAACTCAAGCTTGCTCATGATAGACCTGTCCTTTTTTGTTTATACGCTTTCCACGATTGTTGCCTGTCAAACCTGCGGTGGAATTCTGTCCATCTGTTGGTTGTCACATCTTCCCTAGCCAGTACTCTTGACAGCATCAAACTGCACTCTACTGTTACTCATCCACTAAGCTTTGGCAGTTGTTCAAATAAAACAGATACCATGGATTAAATGTAAATGAGTCCTTACCACTGGTTACAACTGGACATTAATTTAGTTGTTTTAGAGCCCCCTTTTTCTTTTTTCAAAAACCGCTTCAGACCTGCAATCGCATCAGGAAGTGCTTTGAAAACAGCGATTACTGGCTCGGCTGCAGTGTGAACTCACACTCTGATTGTGTGTGAAGTTGCAAAGATCAACCACTCAGCAACACCATTAACAAGGTCAAATTTACATGTGCTCTATCCAAACCTTTTCTGTCAGGAGACAGCACTTTACCAGCAGCAGTTATCGCTGCTCTGTGCTTTTCACCTGCACATGAGCATAAAGCTTTGAGACGCCAACAGTGTGGCACACCTGCATGTGTGTGTGTAACTGCTTTCACTTAGCATTTGCCTTGCCTCTGACACTTTGACCCTTTCTAATACGATGTCCAGGTCACAGAGCATTGCCCCGTCCCAGTTCATTAGCAGGGCAACACTCATCAAAACCCCATTGTTCTTCTGACACACATTCTGATTATATTCATGAATGTGGTGTTGATAGAAATAACATGAAGTAAAGATGAGAATGCCACTGGGATAGTGATATCACAACTGCTTTGGGACAGTCAACCACTTTATAATGTGTACACACACCGGTTAAACAAACACGATATGGCAGAGTAAAACACACACACACTCGGTTCGGCACACAATTGCAAATGGTGTTTTTTGCCTGAGGTTTTCTTTTCTTTTTTTTTTCAAAAAAACATTATTATTTATTCAATTAGAGTGCTTTTATTTTGCTCACTTTAGCCACAGAGCAGGAATATACTTGGAGAAAAACAGAAGAAAAGCGATGGATAGATACCATGATTTAACCCTAAAACTGTTTTCATAGTGTATTTGAGAAACATTAGGCACAGCTGCCTAATGACCACCTTGAATAATTGTGGACTCAATTATGCATTATAGCAGCCACATGCAGAAAACATTGAAATCCATTTGCACTGACAAGAGTAAAGGGATGTAGCCTCATACCCGTGTGTACAGTACAACATGTTGATTGCTGTATTATTGATGCTGGGTATGCTGTGTGTTTTACGAAGATGTTAAGTGGGGCTTCTGAACTGGCGAACCATCTTCAACTTAAGAGATATTTTTTATTAAAGACATTTATGGAAATGATGGTGTGGATGCTGACCAGCAGAAAAATAGTGTGTGAACAGTGAAAGCTTTACTTGGGAACACAGAAATGATGAAGGGAACCATTGTGATAAGAAGAGGGGGGAAAAGTGAAGTCAGGGCTGAGAAGATCTGCAGGAGAGAGGAGATAACAGTCAGGATTCAGGCAACAATGAGCCGAAGAAGCAGATCTGCGATCTGTAGAGAAACAAAGAGGATTAAACCTATAGACCAGGGGTGTCAAACTCTGGTCTACGAGAAGCTGGTTTTTGACAAACATACAGCCTCCATTTTGCCCCTACTACCACAGCATATTAACCTGACAAAGTTGTTTTAATGTCTAGAACACAGCCAAACATCCAGTGAAAATGTAAGTACTCTGCAAGTAAAAACAATGTTAAAGGATCAAATGAAAAGTGTAGAGCGTACTACAATACGTGGAAGACAAGTCCTAGATGTCAGTCAGTCATGTGTACGACTAAGAAGACAGAGTTAAAGTTGATAAATACTCCTTTCATAACAATTTCCCAAAACCCAGTGACTCTGTAGATATGTCTTTTTGTGCCTGTATATCCAAAATGGGGAAAACGTTGTGCCTGAAAAAAACATGAATCAATAGATCGCATTTTGTGACAGCTTCAAAAGCTGCCTGGAGACAAGTGTTGGTCAGACTGACAGAAAGACAGATCAGAATGAGATGCGGAGTGAGTTTGAGGGGAGGTTGCAAAGACAGCCGTGATGCAAGCTCATGCGAACCAGGAATAGACCTTAACTTAACCCCAGTGTGCACATTTTGTGACGAACTCACAAAACACACAAAATTTATGTTTAAAAAAATGCTTCATTGAAAAAACTGTCAGTGTCAGGTGAACACATGTTGAGATACAACATTGTCTTCCATGGAGGAAGGGGAAAGAGCCCCAGTTTTAACTTGACAACGAACATTTTTGACATTATCAGGTTGATTATATAAAGGGTTCATAAGTTTTAAAGGTTGGGGAGGAATTCCCCTTTGAGCAAAAGCGCTATAAAAATTTGCTGTGGTGAATTCCATCTTAAAGCCACAAAACAACAACAGTATAAAGTTCAAACAGAGTTCTTCCATTTAACAGGAAAAAAACAGGAAAAAAAAAAGATGCAAATTGTCAGTGCAGCGCGCTTCTGCTTGGCATAAATAGAGGGAGCTCATTTTAAACCAATTTGCTGCTGCTGAAAGGTTTATTTGTGATCGCTACCGATTAAAATCCTTTACCTGGATGTGGCAACACCAAAAGCATTTGATAGAGCATCCAAATTGTTTCTGCAATCAATTTCCACTATAGCTATCTATCAGCGTGAAGTTAGTGGCTGCTATTTGGCAAATTTTCCCATGAATAGGAGATCGTTCCGAGCAAAACACAAAATTAGCTGATGACTATGATTTTGATCACTGTATAGTTGTTTAAAGATGTTTTTTTGTTAGATTTTTTTTATACCCTGTTTGTACAAGTTTTATTCTTTTTTAACAAAAAAATCCTCTACTCAGTTGGTAACTCAGTGCATCACCTCAGCTCAAACATTGATTAGAGTGGTTTTCATTAAAAGTACTGAGTTGTTCAAAAAAGTTCTACCCTCCTTTTTCAGATACAATGACAAGAGGTGTTCTTGCTCTCTCCCTCCCTCTCTCTCTCTCTCTCTCTCTCTTTCTTTCACTCTCTTTATTTATTTTTTCTGTGTATATGACTTTACTATGAGTGTGTGATCCTCACCTCCCCTGGCATTCCCCACAGTGCCCACACCGAGGCCTGCCACCCTTCCTACCCAGCTCACCTTACCAGAGGTCCTGACATCGGCGTGGCGCTGGGCATTGGATTGTGATGCTGTCTGGCACGTTTGGGCTCTTTCTGCATTTTCAGCCAAGTCTGTATCCTGACACCTACTGTGCTCACTGTATTATGTTCTTACAGCTCAAGTGTGTGAGTCTTTGTATCTGTGACAGCTCCAAATGTGTTTTTTTTAACACATGTATACAGCTCCATGTCCTTCCCTGTTGAAGCACTCGTATACAGAGCATATAGCCATGAGCTGCATCATGTGGTGCCAGCGCATATGGCTCAGATACTCTGTCAGATGGGCTGTGTATCACTGGCTGCTTGTATTACTGTGTGGGTATCATATTATGTGTGTCATATGATCTTATTTAACCTAATCTGAAAAAGTGTGGAATTGATGCAGTGCACGTGTGCTTTCATGTGTTCACATCCGTCCTCTCTGAGGAGGGACGTTTGGGACTTTTGCACTCGTGTGTGTTCAAATGCCCTTGGGATGGACATATGACCCATAAAGGCAGGCCACGAGCATGCTCATTGTCGCCTCTTAGGTGAGGTGCCTCTTATGCTTGACCTGGGGTCGACTTAACACTTGTGATCCAAGTGTGAAAAGAAGTCGGGGCATGAGAAATCAGGGTTAAAATCGCACCCTGGTCAGAGTCTAGCTCCTCTTTTTCTCAGGTGTCTTCTCACCTCAGATAATACTAATGTGTGGAGAGGAGAGAAGGACTAGAAGGATACTACGGGTTTTTTGTTTTTCTTTTCAATGCAAAGTATAGGACAGAGAGATGGTGTTAAAGGGCTACATTGTTGTATCTCTTTTCTCTCATTTCAAACACCAGGGGGGTCACAGTTTTGAAAGCAAATTCCCGAGGATATATGCCGTGGCACACTTCAGTGTGTCCACTGCATCTGTAGGAAACAGCTCCGGAGAGGCAAATATTTATACAGACAGAGCAAATGAAGTTTGACATAATATATGACAAGGTCACAGTGTGAGTTGTGTGTGTGTGTATACAGATTGGGGGTGATGCTGAAATAAGCATTAGGCTACAGATTTTCCTTTGGTTGTCTGTTTCCTTTTAAATTGATCTAACAATGGTTTGCATTATCTGGGTGAAAATCTGCACTGTGTTGCAAAACTGCTTCGTTTAATCTGCAAACACATTTGCACAACAGCTGCATGTGGAATAACTTTTATTTTTAACTACTAGTTTGAAGACGTCAAAAAGAGTAATTGGCCTTATGTGGGCCAGAAATAGCTGTCATTCAGGAGGCGTCAGGCAGCCTAGCATCCTTTGTTTATGTCTTGGTTTAAATGATCTGGAGACGGATAACCTGTGAGATCATGATGTGGCAGTTGGCTCTAGCTAAGCTTGATCTTTTCTCAGCTGTGTACCAACATCAAAAGCTGAAAAACAGAAAATGGCCATTTCCACGATGGAATAAGCAGTAAGAGAGTTAATGTACAGGATGTATGTGTTCCATTTTCTCCATCTGTTGCAGTAATGTCCCTTCTCAAGCTCTGTGCCATATGGGAATGAATCCGTATGCCCCCTCTTGATGGGATGTAGAGATGTCTGCTCTCAGATTTGTGCACTGGGCTCATTCATTTTTAAGTGCTTAGGTACACTGCAAACACCAGGTTACAAAAAATTACTTCACAACAGTGACATAGAGAGTGCATCAACGGTAGTAACATCATTTTTTTCGTCACGTATGGCCATTTGCAACGATGACGAAATAAGCTCTGGCTAATAGTGAGGTCATGCTGCGCTGACACACCCTGGAGCGAAGGCAATCTATTGGAGGTCAGCAAACCTAGATTTCGAGCGGCTGCAAAGGTGCCTGTCAACGTTTCAGTGGAAAATATCAATATTGATTAAAAAGATGAAAATCTGTCATCTCACATATGACTGCATGTTCATTCTTGTGTAACCTTTCTAGTAGTCTGGTGAAAGGTCAAAGAAGTGCTAGAGTCCTGCAGGTGGTACAGCTGAACTAAAAGGTTGATTTCCAGGTACAGTTTTCTAGAAAAACATGTTAAATGACTGTTCCATGGGCTTATTTATCAGTGAGTAGTCTTTGAAAAAAGATGTTCTTGGAATCTTCCAGCATTCGTGCCAAGATAAACCAGCAGCTGCTTTAAGCCGTTGAGTTTAATATTCAACATGCAAACTCGATGGTGAACATAATTTTTTAAGTCTAACAAAGTTTTAACATTTATCTAAATGGCTCTTTAGGGCTGCAAGGAAACTAAATCAAAATAATCAAATTTTGTTGGAAGTGCTTAAATTTCTTAAGGTTACTGATATATTCCACCTGAAGAAAAGTGAAAAAAATGACCGCTTTACTATATGTATTAAGGATATTGCTGTGGCTACAACACAACGTATGTGCATACATCTGGATAATCTGTTTGTCCATGCAGATGTTCTTTATCCTCCTCAACATCTGCTGCCCTTCAGGTGCTGCATTCTTAAGCAGCTGCTGAGGAGCTGCACGCTTTTATATCACTGCAATGCTTCTCTCAGGCAGTGAGTGGAAATGACATGTCACCTCACCCACACGTCCAACTACTCTTTTAAAAACCTCCCCGGTCCTTTCCCCAGCTGTGTCCTCTCCAAAGTATTACACCCTCAGCCTAAAAACTGCACTCCTTGCTCTACTCTGACCTAATGGGGTGTGAAACAATAAGGGGAAAGAGGGAGGGTGTCTGACTATCTATCACCTCTATCTGTCTTTTCCCTTCTGTACATGTTGTGTGTGTTTCCCCTATTTCTGGTTTCAGTATTTTGTCCTAAAAAAAAACAATAAAAATACTTATTGCTGAAAGTGTAAGAATAAGATTTGGCATTACACTGTCCCTGTAAAAAATTGCTGTTAATTTACAGAACAGATAACACAGTGATGAATGATTTAAGTTAGAACTGGAGTGAACCAGTTTGCCTCCGGCCACGAATGGATGGATGGATGGATGCATTATTATTGGTGGGGCAGGTGAATTATTGGACAAGCAAAGTGCGCATGGGTTCTTACTCGGGTCACCTTTAGCTGTCAAAATTGAAGATGCCAAAGGCTGAAGTTGTCATGACAGCAGCTCACAAACCATTCAACATCCCATTGGCTTTGACCATCTTTTATGTACAGTCCATGTTTCCTGAAAATCAAGGAATAGCCTAAAAAGGCATGTACAGTTGCTGCAAGTGTGTGCTAGTTGGATAAAATCCCAGTATCTTTAAAAATTTATACATTTTTGTTCCTTCTTTGGTGCAGGTCTCTCTTAAGAATTACACATTGGGTCTCAATGGGATCACCTGTGTAAATAAAGGTTATGTAGGTAGCAACATACTTGGTAGACATTATACTCCATCAAGGGCACTGAATGCTGTAGATCAGCTCCTCCTTGTCATTCCTATATCCAAAATGAAAACCAGAGGTGACCAAGCTTTTTCAGTCACCCAAACTATGGAATGAGCTCCCTTCCCATATCAAACTGGCCCCCACTCTGGAAACTTTTAAATCACGCCTTAAATTTTTATTTTAATTTTTTAACCACGACATGGAAATTGTGTGGTTTCTGTTTGCCTTTTCATGTATTTTAGCCTTTTAATTTCTTAAGTGTATCTTAGTCTTTTTAAGTGTTTTCAGTGTATTTTAGTTTCCAAATTTCTTTCAGTGTCTTTCAGACATAGTTTAGGAGTGCAGAATTTCTAGCTGTGTCTTTATGTCTCTATGTGTACAACAATTATGTTCTAGCACATTGGTAACCGTGATTTTTATAATGTGCTAAATAAATAAAGTGGATTGGATAAAAAATGAAAACCCTTAAAGAAAAGTTCAGCACCCTTACTGACAAAAAAGTACCATAACCCTATAAAGCCAAAGGTAACATATTTGATACATACAGTTTCTGAGACATTTTGCATCATTTAATGGTAAAAAAAACAATCCTGCAGTATTCAATACGATACTTGTCTTCTGCCCCTTAATGGTACTGGAAGCATAAGACTACAATACAATATTTTTGATCATACGATAATAAATGGTAGATATACCCCCAAAAAAAGTGTTAATTTTTTTCCACATTTTGTTAAAGGGCCAAATAAAGACTTCAGATTTTAATTGTTTTGTTCTGCTTATTTCACTCACTACTTCTCTTCTTTTTGGTATGTTTTTTCTTCATCTGCAGCCCTCCAGCTGCGTTAGAAGGATCAAATGAGGGAAATCAGTTAAATAGAAAAATAGCCTTTTGGCTAACTCTGGCACATTCACAGTAATGTCTATTAAAGATGCATTACATAACTTTCTAAACATAAAACTCTGCATTCCGGACATGTTTGATGGCACAGTGATATCAATTATGTGCATTTCTGGAGCCATCGATGCCCAGAAACTGTATTACACAACTTTTTCATCTGGGACGCCGCATGATGTTGCAGCTGAATTCTGCTTAAGGCAGCATGTCACATGCTAGCAAATGGATATATACACTGATCAATTTGAAGACCACTGTGGCTGTTTCAGCAAAGAAACACTAGAAGACATTATCAGAGGAAGAGAGGAAAAGAAAGAGACCGAACAAGAGGTAAAACTGGCTGGAGAGAGTTCACCGTACAAGTAGGATGCAGGATAGATGCCAAATTAGCTGCCGATAGAGGGCGCATCACCGACAAAATTGCAAAAGTTCTGTGGTGCGTCTTTAATGTCCCTGTGAAGTAAACTAATAAACTAATAGAATCATTTTTTGAAATGACAACAACAAAAATTTGACTTTTTGGCTTTCTATGGGTGGTCAGTGCATAAAGACATAGCTGTTAGATGGAGCAACTAATACTTTGATTTTGTACAAGCATGCTTTTGATTTGCACTGCCCTTGACTTATCTCGACCCCTGCTGGTCCTTCCTTGTGCTGACTCAGACTGAACTTGACCGTGATTCACAACCCACTAATGTGGTCTCATACTCCATGCTGTGACTTCAGATCACTCCAAAACCACCACTGTCATTTGACCTAAACCAGTCCAGTCAGCTTGTCTTTGACGAGCTGTCTATCATACAGGAGCAGAAGCTTTGATTTGACAGCTTCTCAGCATTGTCACGCATTTGAGATGTTGACCTCTCACAATTTGAATCTGAGAGGAATGCAGGGAAAAGCCCTTTAGTAGCCTCACAATCGAATTGCATTCATAGCAGTGCAGTTTCTCTCCTGCGTGTTGTGCAGTTGGCTTGGCAGAGTGGACAAGATACTTAGCCCACCAGGAAACATTGCAGAGGACATCTCAGATGGATGATAGTGACACTGAAAGCTCAGACCCAGAAACATTTGACCACAGGACACCAAATAGACACCTCAGGAAATTGTCCAGCTCACTGGTCAAAGTTCAAGGATGGAGCCCGGCAAAAGGCAGCCTCTCACACTGGCCTCTTTTATTAGACATCTGCGGGTTTAAGCGACCTGACAAGGTTTAATGGAGTTGCTGCCTGGCACATAAGCGATCTGAAAACGTGGAGCTATTTCTGCTGATGTTAATTTGCTCTGTGTTAGGGCTCTGGTTCACAGCTCGGTCAGCCTTCCCTGATACTATATTCCCGTTTGTTTCAGTAAAGGTTCTCCTGTCACATCACATTTAGGTTGAGATGCCTGTGAACTGTGAAAGCACCGCGCGGAGGGACTTGATGAAGCCTCTGGGTCCAGGGCTCCGTCGGTTTCATGGAAGAGCTGCTGTATTGGAAATGAAGTTTGTGCTGAATGAAGAGTGCAGCTAATGAAGATCTCATTTTCAAACATTTTTGTCTCTAAATTCTGTGGCAATAAAAGTGAATTTACAGAAACCACTTTTGAAGTCTTCCATGAATAAATAGCCTCTGAGAAAGTTTACAGTTTGTATTGATTGGTAAAACTTAATCAAATTGTAGCAAAGAGATACACAAAAGTGACAGATTTGGTATTATTTAGATATAGATTTTATTTAAAGGCAAATACATCAAAGCATAATCATGAAAACATTTGTAAAATTGTTTGTTAAAAAAGATCTATTTAAAATGAGGAGGAGATAAATATAGGTGAAAGAATTGCAAATTATAATGATTTAAAAAAAAGATGAAAATCCATTTTTTTTAAAAATATGGTTTTAAATGTTAATTTGAAATGAATCAAAGAAATATGTAATAATAATCCAACGCAAATGATTTTGTTTACAGATAAAAAGAAATTACCTGACAAGTGCAGCTGTATCCAAGGAGCAGTAACAGCAGCAGCAGGAGTGGCAGCAGCCTAAAATGTTTTCTAAGAAAAGGGCAGCGGCGTCTCCTGTCTTTATACCAATCCCTCCTCAGTGGGAAAGCAGATCTCTTCATTCTCTTCCTTGTTAACTCTGATTTTATGAATTATTCATCCCACAGTCAGATGCACAAATGAGCATGCTAATTCATGCCTTTTTTCCCCTTTCTTTTACTATAACAGTTATCATTTTAATTATTGTCAACTCTGGTGTGTGCGATTAAACATGAAATTAAATTAATGTGATGGTGAGAAAAATATTTTTCTAACAGCCCCATATTAACCCTCTTGTTAAATTGGAAACACATTTTGGGAAATTAATTTTAGATTTGAGCACAGTTTGTGATGCAAAGATGCAAAAATCCAAGCAGCTAATTTAAGTGCTATTCCAGTGCTGTACACACAGCAGCTTCCTTTTTGACTTCAGCAGTGTGTATCTGTGAGTGTGTGTTTGTGTGATGCTTTCAAACAGCCCGGCAGCTGGGTGCATAGAGAGTTTAAACACAGGCTCACGTGTTGAGGCAGAAACGTACAGTAATTAGGTCATGTTTAGTTTGTGACTGAGTCAATATTTTTCCCTAAATGCTGTCGATCCCCCTTTCTTCTAAACATCTCGAATGGCTGGTGGGGCTTAGGTTGTTGAAATAGAAAATACACTTCCAGTTACATACAAAATTGATGGAACAACTACACTTATTACTTCATGCTAAAGGCCTGCTGGTTGACGACGTCTTCCTTCTGCATGCACAGATATACTACACACTAGCTGCATGAAACACTTTATATGTTACAAACATGCCTTATTTCTTATTAATCTCTTTCTTTTTCAATGATTAATAAATAATTGGGGCCTTTCTTTTGCACCATTTTCTATATCCAAATTTAGATGTTATGAGATGTCAAAAATCTCTAGAACTGGGATATTTTACACAAGACTGGACAACGTTAACTTTAAGCATCTCTTCATTGACTAACATATTTGTTGTTATCGATTAAACTTCTAAAAATGAAGCTGAATGGGGTTCTCCTGTTCTAGAAAGTATTCCACAACATTGCATCCACATTCCAGAGTATTAAAGTTTGTCCTGGAGTATTTTGGCATTGTTTAATTCAAGAGAATATTCTCAAATGGAATGGCTCACGCCTCAGAATACTCAGAGCATAAATCTTTTTCATCTTCTTGTGAACAGAACTATAAACATTCTAGATTTTCCTGCTGATTTCTTCTGAGATTTTGATATACCGTTCAGTTCAGACAAGAATGAAGCTTTCCAGAGCATATTCCCCATCAAAATTAACCTAAATTCTTACTGCAGCTTTGATTTATTTGACTGTTGTGATTACACTCCTGCACTCCTGTGATGCAGCGCGTAGCACGAAATCACAGAGGACACCTGGTCACCTCTTCCCCTTAGGAACAAGTGGATGAGATTTGTTGCGATGTGTTGGAAAAACACCTGTAATAGTCCAGGTGTGTGAGAGGATTGAGGACCGAGACCTGCAGCGCTCTTAAAAAAAAAAACAGTCTTCGCTGCTGTCTACTTTGCGTCAAAGTGCATAAAAATAAACCTGCAGCAATGATAAAAAAAAAGTGCTTTACACTCTTCCCCCCCCCCCCTTCTTCCTCACCTCCCCATCTGTCAGACAGCAGCAGCATCAAAAGCAGCAGTGGTTGACAGTTGCCATGGCAACAGAAGCAGATGTTGAGGTGTGTCTACTGTGTGATGAGATTTGAACTGTTCACCTCTGCCGTTAAAAAAATAGTAATGGCAGTAATGGATATGGATTTACAGTGTGAGTGTACGGGCTGTAGCTATATTGCCTCTAACACAGCTTGGCACACCATATGCCACTGAATGCATTTTTTATGATGTGGGCCTACTTGCAGGGGTAGGGAGATTTATTTTGCTTCCAGGCTCTGGGGTTTTGCAGCAGCATACACACATTGTATGTTGAATCTATACTGTATAAGTTGTACATCTATCTCTGTGTGACAGTGAGGGTCCTGTTACTATGCCTCCGATTGATCATGTGCCCTTGGCCATAGCGATATCCCTTTGGCTGATTAGTCAGCTGCATGACTCTCACCCAGGAGGTTCTGGGTTCAAGATCCCACCCAGGCCCTCCTTGTCCCTCCCACATTCTGGCATTGTCAGCAGGATCCATGCAGCACTAGGTGGCAGCCTGCGCAGAGCACAAGGACTTATGGAAAGAGGAGGAGAGATGTGACAATGAGGTCCTGTCACTATACCTCTGATTGACCATGTGCCCTGGCTACTTGGCCACAGGGATATTCTTTTGGCTGACTAGACAGCGTGCATGACTCTCATCCGGGAGGTTGCGGGTTCAAGACCCCTCCTTGACCCTGCCACATCTGCATAATAGCATAATAACACACAGGCAACTACATCTTCTTTAAACAATTATTATTCTACAACTGAGATAAGTCTCCGTCTCTGCTGTCAACTTTAATTAAGATAAGAAATCAATGTATATTTAAAAATAATGTGCTGCACTCAGGGCTTGCGTAGATTTGCCTAACCTGCCACTTGTGAGTCACACTCCCTCACACACACACACACACACACGATGATTCACCAACTGGATTTAAAATCTTCACAATATTATTGTAAATTTCAAGAGTAAAAGTAAAAAAGATGGATGGGTGGATGGATGGATGGATGGATGATGGATGGATGGATGATGGATGGATGGATGGATGGATGGATGGATGGATGGATGG
>JBBBVU010000005.1:13891820-13902495 GCA_037177055.1 Atherinosoma microstoma
TTATTACTTTTTTCAGTCTCCAGTTATTTGAATTACTATTAAGAATTTTGTCTTTTATCTAATGGAAGGGTATGAATCATTTTGTTTCCGATAGTTTATTGTAGGAACGTGAAATGTAGCCTACTGATTGTATATATCACACGTAGGCCTATATAGCCTACTATAATTACATGCAGTATAAATGTCTAATTGATTTAAGTTGTGCTTGATACTAGGCTGAGACATGGAGAAACGGATCAGTGGTGAAGCTTTAAGGACATTGTTATGTTGGCATTGCAACCGGACAGGACTACTCCGTGTCTGCAGGTTAATGTAATGGGTGGAAAATGGGCCTAAAAGGATACGTGAAACTCTTGGAGTTTAAACAGTTCATTAGAATACGTTTAATGACGATGTCAATGATGGCTTTGTAGTTCATGATGACAGTCCGTGGGACGGTCAGCAGCAGAGATTAGAGAGCAGAGGGACAGAGCGTAGCCTCGGCTATATGAAGGACAATGAGGAGACACAATATACTAAAAAGGGCTGATGTAACCACAAGAGTGAGTGCAACGATCTGGCAGAGACTAGCGATCAAACTGGGCTTGAAATACGGAGACAACGATGACGCTATCAGCTGTGCCTGAAGACCTGCTGTTGCGATCCAGCTCCATCTCCACAACAGACACACCCACACACATACCTCACACACCTCACCTGCCAGGATCTGCACTACACTTAATTCACCCAGAGGTGTATAGTCTGTATAGTTTTAATTTTAGTTCTCAGAAGACAGCGAGATCAAAAGCGTAAGTTTGGTAGCCTAAATGTTAACCAAAAGCATCACACACCCAGACACACACAGGCCTCGTCTCACTGAGCACAGGCAGTGATGTACCCCTTACTTATAACTCTCCCACACTCTCGTGTACAACAATGAATCATTAATTATAAAATTAGCCTAATGTTTCTGCCTGATGTGAACTAATCTAAATAAAAAGTATTTTGCTCCAATATGCCTTATTCTAGGTCACGACATGCATATTGGTCTATGTTGGAACTTCTTTTTTTTTCTTAAAAAAAAAAAAGTGTTAATCCTGTTAATGCATTTACATATCCATTGGGTCTTATTGTTCACATCCACAATGATATTGATTGGGAAGTTTGTGCATGATATCCTTGCTATCATCAATGATGATAATCAGACCACAATAAGTCTGGCTAAAGAGTTTTGTATGACTTCTAAAATGTGTTAAAAGGCTTGTTTTCCCTTTGTTTCTTTACAGAATGCTGGCACCAAGGAAAGATATACACTGTGTAAGATGTGATTGATGAAATCCAGAATAGAGAGTGATGCGGATGTAGATTTTAAGGCAACTGATGAAGAATCAGAAACCCTGTCAAGAAGTGGACTAAGCTAAATTAGCCACCCAATGACTGCTCTGCTGATGTGTTTGGTCAGTTTGGACTTAAAGTCCACACCATACCCAGAGAGAGATATTGCTAGCAGAAAAAACATGTCACAATACACATCCACCTCTGACATAAGATATTTCCTCTCTACACACCACTGGAATACTTCAGGGGGTTTCCCACAACAAACACAAATGAGTATAGCATTCAAAGAAATTGAACATCAATAAACACCAGTTCAAAAGAAATAGGAAAAGTATTGGGCATGTCCATGAGGATGAGCCTAGGACAAATGGGTGGTACCCAAGACCCACAATATCTTCCTGTTGCTGATGTGATGTCATGTAATAGATTACAGTCACTGCTGACATCCCAACATTTTGTAAACAACTTCACAGCATCAGAATCTGAGGAGGACAAACTCTGTAAACTGTTTGGTTGTTTTTATAAAATAAGATTTATATTCATAAAAAAGGCTAATATTGATATTTCTGTTTATGTTACATACTATTCAGAGGGTGAGTATAAGCATTTGGCTAAACCAAAAACTTAATTATCATCCCCAATGGCCTCCTGCAAGACCATCTGGAAGGTCAAATTATTTATTTTTGATGTTTTACTATGTCTGGGTCTTAAAGGGTTAAGCAAAAATCGAATCTGAATCAACAACAAATAAAAGTTCTGTTGTGAAATTGAATCTTGTCTAAAGTCCTGTTACCACACCAAGCCACTAGATGTCCTACTGTGACTAAAAACTGTCCGTTTCATTTCACGTGGAATTTTGTCTTTTTGTCTGCTCACACCGTTGATGTAGGCCTAGAACTGACTGTCACAAACTACAGCTTTTTTTATTTCTTTTATTTCAATTGAAGCCCAAAAGTGGGCCTGACTAAACCACTTGTTTATTCCCTAATTTTAAATTCTCCGACTCTCTTTAAACACCTAATGCAACCTAATGTATGATGTGTAAAACACATCATACATCTGGAATGATGGAAATTCGAAACGCTCTCGGCGTGATTCGTGTAATCTACGTAAATTCCAGAAAATCCTCAGATGTGCTCCTAAAAGTTACTCATTATAGGATCATTTATGTAAAGCTAAACAGAATAGCTTGGCTCCTGTCTTCAGTTTACAACAGGCATACTTTTACTATTCATTTGCATCTAGTCATTGTTCCATAAAACGAGTTAATGATACTTAACTGTAAGCTTTATTAAACTCAAAAATGGACATCTCTCAGTCATTGCTGGACATTTTGGGGACATTTTTTAGGGGGCACTACACACACAATTAGTTGTGCTGCTCATAACCGGTTATACACTGGTAGAGTGACTAATCAGGCTTTCCAAATATGCAATAAAACATTTGGTTTTATTAAATGGGGAAAGATAATCAAGCAAACAAATTCTTTACGTTTTTGTGCCAAGCTTGGAATCTCAACCAAAAAAAAAAAAAAGGAAAAGAATTAGCAATTTCCACTTGAGTTTACTTCACTTTTAGTATAAGGAAGTAAACACAATCAATACAGACAATAGTGATGCAAAGGAGGTCTAGCTTTCTAACACCAAAACCCAACATAAATCAACACTGAGGAAGATGCATTCATAAACTGTCTCAGGTGTCAAACTATATATTCAGAAAATCATCCTCATTCCTGGAGGAATTAATCTCCTGGTTCTCAGGCAGCAAATGTGTGAACAAAACTTTCTTGAAATAGTGTCAAAACAAATTAATCAGAATGTTTACATTAACACTTAGCTTTTTTTCTTTTTTTACATTTTTTAATCATTCAGACATGGTGAATTTTTTCTAAACTTTCATATGGAAAGTATAATTTTCCTTCATATATTACTTGAATGTGATGAGGTAGTCTGGGTAAGCTTGGTCATCGTGGAAAACAACAAACATGGTGGGGTGGTCCATTCTATCCACCACACTGTCGTAACGGTCATGAGGCTGCTGGCTGTTTCGATGTGGGGGCACCCTCATTTCTTGGTGGCCTGGAGCATAAACACCGGCCAGAACTCGGGCCACAAACATTAGCTGAGTATCATCAGCGGCCGGCTTGGAGTAAGTGGGTCTGGTTGAGTAGAGGGCATCTACAGCAAAGTAGGTACCATGACCATATGCTGTTGCTGAGAGGATGAAAACATGAGGATTAAACCTATATAATGATCTTTGCAAATGTTATAAAAGCTTTTAAAAGTTGTGTTTTTCCTCATCACACACTGATACCGTTAACCATCAAAGTTTAGTCATTTCTCATTCTCTCTTCATCGCTTAACAGATCTCCCTTTTTCTGCCACTTCCTCTGCTATACAGGAGCTATAATTTTATTTTGATAAAAAGGTATTCTGGACTGCGTGAAAATATTACCATTTTGTCCAGCAAAGCGCCTGTTGAATCCAGTTTTCATGATGGACTCACAGTTGTCCTTTGTCGTGCCGTGGTACAGAAGTCGTTCACCGGCTCCTCCCTCTAATTCATTCTTTTCAGATATATGCTTCTTCTGTGCCTCATAGGCACGACGCAGATGTATGTTCTGTAAGCGCTCAATCTAAAGAGACCAAGGTCAAGAAAATGTTAGGCTGTCAAATATTATAAGGATGTCTTAAAATTCCCTTATAATCCCATTCAATACAGATCAGATTTTACCAATGACTGTCATAATAAATAAATATCTTAACATTATTTGTACCAACAATGAAAAAATTTCTTATTTGTTGGGCCAGTTGTTGAAATGTTAAAATTGAGACAAGAGTTATTCTGAAATGGATGCTGTTGGTACCATTTAGTTCTGGAAGATGGCAATAGAGAAAAGGGTAGGGAAGGACAAAAGATTGATATTGATAGCAGCTAAAACAGAAAAAGCTCACCATCAGTGTTCTAGTTTATGTCAACCATACTCAGCATGCGTGTCTAAACAAAAAGTCACAGGGAATCTGATACAGGTGTCGTCGCTTATGCTGCACAGTGCTGTATATTGTTGATCTAGGCCCACATACTGCAGTGATTAATTAGATATGAAGATTGGATTTATGTGCCATGCAGCCCTCAAAAAGAATAAGTTAATTCCTTAACTACAGTGCACATTTGACTGCACATCCAAGCAGTTAAGCCCTTATAACAAAAACTGGACAGATAATGCTCCGAGCACAATGAAGCTAGCTTTACTAAACGTCAGATCTTTGACAGGAAAAACCTTCCTAATCAATGACTTTATCACAGAGCACAAACTTGATTTGCTGTTTTTAACAGAAACCTGGTTAGACAGAGAAAATGATCACAGGAGTTCCCAACAAGCTTTTGTTTCTAATCAACAGCTGGCAAATCTTTTTGCATTTTACATCTTAGACTGGTTAAACATTTCCCCTCTTGCACAACGGTAGTGATTTTTTAATTTTTTTATTCTTTATATAACATCCAGTGATTAAGTTGGAGTGAAAGAGTAATAGAAGTTTTATCTGCAACTGGGAAATTTTGTTTTTGGGTGCCTAAACCTTTGCTATACACCAGCCTCAGTACAGAATACATTTTCATACAGAAGCAGCAGGAAAATAAGCTTGTCAGCATACACTATTCAATGTAACCATATGCAGCTAAATTAGTACTGAAAGTAGGAATATATATAGTATGTAGTTTATAAAGAGTTAGAAGTGGTGCAAATAGAGAAAATCTCTATGGAAAGGCACCTTCTTCACAGACTTCTGAGTAGTTCGTTTGAAGGCCTTCTTCACAGTCTTGTACTCTGCAGAGGAAGACGCCAATCCAACCACCTTCATGACATCTCCAGGAGCCATGCTGTCCCAGTACAGGGGGAAAGTAAAATCTGGGAATTATTGAGAATTGGAACAGGAAAAAAATTAACCTGGTAAAAATAGACAATTTTCTAAACATATAACAGGAGTTCTTATAGAGTTTGCCGTTTCGCCCCTTTAGCCTTCATTGTTGTATAAGATGTCTGGTTAGACAGATAAGTTTTGATGTTTTAAAATGCTGAATTTAAAACATCAGGCTGACTGATTAAAATAAACTCGGAAAAAAAGAACAAGCGATGCAGGGCCTCAATAGATTGTAAGTGTGGTAACAAATGTTTGTCTAGTGGTATTTTTTTGTAAAAAAAAATAAGGTATTGTTCCCATTAAATAAATAGATTTTCTATTAAATAAATTTTAAATATGTAACCAATGACGTCATTAAATGTTGTCCTTGTAATGTGTTATTATATGTTGTAGTTCAAATATGTTATTGTATGTTACTGTTTTTAAGTCCGTCTGCCTGCAGATAATGCCACAACCCAATACATTTACATGCTGATGAAGGAAACTATTAAAACCACAACTACTTTTTTCTTTTCGAAGCAAATTTGCTTACATAATGTTAATGAATACAAATTCTCTGTACACCCTCACATAGGACTGCATGTCTGGAAAGGTTCTTGTAAGTCTGTGTGACCTAATTTTCATCACCTGAGTGATAAATGCTCTCCCCAAGCTTGATTGTCTTACCGGGCAGATTTTCAAGTCGTTTCACTCTGGTCTTCTGTCCAAACATTCGTGTTGTTGCTTCCATCGCCTGTAGATCCACCTGCCATGTGACCGCTTGTGTGTCCACTATTCCTCCGGCTAGATCTTTCTTTTCCAAGTTGTAATTGGCTGCTTTGGGAAGTCTTTCCCAGTTACCATTATGTCCCAGGATGCACCACATCACACGAGTGTACAGGTCCTCCTCATCCCTGACTCTCACCTCTCTCCTGAGGTTGCTTTGCAGGCATTCATTAATCATCACTATCACCTGGCTCACTCCATCTTTTAACCCATTCACTGTTAAGCTACTGGTAAGATCTTTTTGCATGCACAGACCCTCATTTTCTACCATTTGTTTCAAGTTTTTCATGTCGTGATGTGTAAGGCCTTCAAGCTCTTCTTTTCTAAAGGTATGAGTGGAGCACTGTGTCTTATACAGATTCTTTAGCTTTTCCATGGCATCATCAACATCCTTTCTACAAAGGCCCAGGAACAGGAAGGTGGAATGTTGATTCACTGAGCTGGTGTGGAGAATGCTCATGTCTGCAATTACAGGAGATGGTGAAACTGAAAAATAAGTCAAACAAATCAGTAAACATGTCCAGTAAAACACAAAATGTGCTTAAAGAAATGTCTTAAACTACTCAGTAAGAAGGATTCGTATAAATCTCTGTCACCTCTGTTAATTACATTGAAAAACACCTGAGTTGCCTCCTCTTTAAAAGCCAAGAAGACATCCATCTTGAACAGGACAAGGCGGATGTCAGTGAGACTGGAAAGAAGGTTGGATGAAGATGCAGCTTTGATGCCTTGGAGAATTACACCTGCCACAACACTGGGCTCCAAGCCACCAGATCCTGCACATAGTTTGGTTTCCATCAGAAATTGGACTTGCACCAACTTTAGTCACAAATCTCACTAACAAATTTGAGCAAATCTAGAATGTCTTACAAAATACGTACCAGCACAGAGAGCAGGAATTGCAACAGACTGAAATCCAAAGTTTTCACAATAGTCAATTATCCTAAAGACAAGTCCCTCAATGAGACTTGCATCCCTTTCTCCACAAACATGTAAAATGGCTTTACAGGGGAACGATCCAGGCTGGGATACAAAAATATCTCCTCGGTTCACTTTTGCTGCACACAGAACACAGAAATCAGGAATAATGTGGCTGTTAAGTGTTGCTTCTTGAGAAAGGTCTTGCTCTCTCACCCGTTTTCAGTTCAGCTTCCACCTTTGGTCCAGCTTTAGTTAAGATGTTTTTGCATACGCCATCTGTGAGACAAAATAAATACAATTCCATAGTACATAGTAATACATTTACTTATTTTTGCTATTCAGCGTGATAATACTGTCTGTTCATAGAATACAAATGGCAACAGCTCAAAATTACTAGGAAAGTTTATGTTAAAATAGTCAAAGAAATCATATATAGAGTGCTTGGTGCAGACCCTCTGCAGGCTAATGGAAGTTAGCCAATCAGAAGAGACTTAAAAGACTTAAATGGAAAGGACTGGAGAAGGGCAAATATAAAATAAGGATTTTTGAGAGCTTAAAAAAATAGCAATGTCATGCCGTCAGATACTTTCAGGACCTAGACTCTGACCAATATCCATCCAAGGGGAGTCTTTACTTTCCTTAAGCAGCAGTGCCTTAGTAAATCCTTTACTAAGTACAGGAGGTTTAAAATCAAGGTCTTACAGCTCAACCATTTCTAGACCTTCAATCTACGATTGCATCTTCACCGGATTTCTATTCTCTGCAATAAAATCAACTTTTGAACCTTACAAGTACATGTAGAATTATATGTTAGGCCAAGTTAACATTACACAACAGCAATCACTACATTTTAAGTATAAAAGAAAAACAAAATCTTCATGTTAAGAGTTTTAGGCTCATCCCAGTTCTTCCAAGGCCCCACCACTTGACCATACCCTTCTGTTTTTAACAAATAAGGTACTCCTTTTCTCTTGCAGACAGGGTCAAGGTGTCATAAGCCAATCAAATGGCAGGGTTGAAGGGTTAGAACACTACACATTGATCCCTACAAATGAAACAGGGGGACAGCTGGTACTGGACCCTAGTCTGAAGACTCTTGCACAAATCAGTTCTGCCATGTGGCCACAGCAACGTCCTCCCACGCCCCAATCACAAATGAACCAAACAAGCCAGTCTAATCCTATGCCAGTACGTCCTTTCACAAACCATTATAGCACTGAAGTGCAATGTATAAAATGTCCTGTATATCCCTCATACCATCCTCCCAGTTAGCCATAAGTAGCACACATGTCCACCACAACGTTAATATATCTAGACTTGTTGTATGCTTTATGCATTATATTATGCATGTATCATGAAGGATTCAGCTCCGATTATTTACGCTTTGAAATCTTACTGCATGTTAGCCCCATAGATCATGTGTCATTACGTCACACTGTCATGCATGATGCTGGGTTGATGCATTAAACCCAGACAAGACGGGCCTGTTCCACCTCTGTTACTACCTCCCAAATGTAGTCTTTCAGCTTCCAGTCATGTGACTCACCCATCCACGTCTTTTCTTCCAATTTTTCCAGACAGCTCCACTGTAAACAGGCCGATATTTTACTTTTCCTCTGTGTAAGTTGCTATTGGGATTGCTGAGCCTGCCTTTTTATTATGCGCTTCACTGTGCTTAACTTTTTATGTTAAACTACCAAAATCAACCTTAATTTGATTACATCTGCCTGGTGGTCTGTATGCTTTGTCCTTCCTCATCATTTCCCACATGCATTCATTTTTTGCCGTTTTTTCCGAAGAAATGTTGACATTAATTGCCAATATGCTAGTGGGGCTCAGATAAAGGGCAATCTAAATAATTGGGTTATACTCGGAATATTTGTGCCATATTTAATGGCACATACAGGCTAGCATTACCATATCAGAGCCACACAGCAGCTGTCACCTACCATTGTGAAAATTGGTGAAGTCGGTCGTGTTCACTACAGCGTCTGTCGTCTCATTAGTGATGTCACCAAACACCACCTGTAGTTTAACCCTACCTCCCATTGCAATGGTAATGTCATCAAGATCACTGGTGAGGGACCTGAAAATCACTGAGAGGAAAAGCACCACAATACTTTTTCAGTTTGATATTCAGCCTGATGATTGAGGATTTGAATAAGAAACGATTAGCTGTCAAAAATCTAATAAACGCCTGTAAAAATTTAACAAGCCTGAAAATTTCTGTTTACCTCCACTGTCCTGGTTCATATTTAAACTGAGATGTTTGTACACTTCATGGTAGCACTGTGAAAATGTGCAAGTATTAAAAAAAAAAAAGATAAATGCAACAGCCAATGCATCAGACAATGTTTTAGTGATTACCTCTTCAGAGTTAGGATAACCAGGTTTAATGACAATGTGGATGGTGGAGAGATATCCAGATGATGCAGATGGTCCAAACTGGTGAATGTTCTCCACCAGTACTTGAATGGCCTCTGTAAGGGGATATTTTAAGACAATTCCAGGTCCTATAACTGGTATGGCCACTGAACTAAGTCTCTGCTGTACACAGAGGTCCAAACACCTCTTCAGCCCATCACCAAGAGCCTAGAAGACAGAAGACTTTTTTTTTATTTTTCAAGTAAAAACTTATGTGTAAAATAAAACTGCATAGTTAAAATTCCTTAAAAGGAATTCCTTAGATTCGGACGCATACTTAAGTCCACTAGCACTGATGATCATGCAAGTTATGTGAGGCAGTATGGAGTGTTAGAAAACCTGCCTTGGGTTAAATACATTTCATTCTTATTAAACAAACTTCATTAAACCTGTGTTGCAATGAAAAACAGACATGTCCATATTTGCTTTTATGGTCATATTACAGCCTTTTTGTGACTTAACTACACATATTCATTTATGATTAAGTTATTTCTGTGCAAACCAAAAAGACTGTCATTAAAACATAAACAGAAATGATTGCATATCCATATCAAGACATTAGGATTTCTATAAGTTCTGTTTGCAATTTTGCATTTTGGCTACACTAAAAACTTGCAACTGGATAAACTCACAATTCCTAATGTGTTGCTGTGAAGTATACCTCAATATCTTCCCATAAACAGACCTTGGCTTTTTGATCAACAATCCTTTTCTCCCTCCAACATTATCAACGTTGAAAGATTTTATCCCCACCTGCACACTGTTTCCTCTGACACCATCCCAAGGCAAGCACTCTATGAAGAAGATCCTGGAGCAGCCCAGAGATGGAGGCCCGTCAACCTGCAGAACATCACCGGGGGCAAGGGTACAGTTCTCTACCAAAGAGTCAAACTTTGATTGGACTGTGTCGCCTCCTTTGCTCAGCAGAGATGCACCGATATTTGTAGAAGTCAGCTGCTTCTTGAGCATGGGGACCACCAAGACATTAACCTGTGGAAACATTATAAAGTGATATGAATAGGAGTTTTGTTCCACTTTTTTGTAAATTAATGACTGGAAATAGAAATGAATAGGAATCAAACCTGCTCATCTTCTAAACTGCCGATCTTGATCTTTAGGTTGATCTCATTGACTGCAGTGTTTCCAACAGTGCTAAAGCGGGGCCTGTTCATGGAAAGGCTGGGTGTGATGGTGCTGATGGGGCTGCTCATTGCTCGTGGTTTGGTTTTCACATTTTGTAAATGCACATCTTGTTCCTTGATGAGGACCTGACAGGAAGTCTCAACCAGCTCCTTGCTGTCTTTACCATCTCCCTGGAAGTAGCGCAG
>JBBBVU010000005.1:13905685-13916414 GCA_037177055.1 Atherinosoma microstoma
GCTAAGTGTAATCATTCATACCCCCGATAGGCACATCGGGAGGCAGTGTAGGGTTCAGTGTCTTGCCCAAGGACACTAGTTAGTAGACAACGGCTCTATCCACCTGAGCTACAGCCGCCCAATTGGGGTATTTGGCTCTAGATTTCCCGCATCTTTACATGTGCTAAAGAGCAGTGGGTTGCCTGCCATGTTCCAGCACCCAGGGAGCAGTTAGCAGGGTTAAGGGTCAATATCAGAGACAACTTATCTAAGATAAACTTACTTAAAATTAGATTTTTGCTCTCTTGATAAAGTTCATTCAAACAAGTGACACTTCAATCTAGGATTAATAGAGTAAAAAAAAAAAGCACAAGTGAAATTAAGAAACCAAAACATCCATAATTTCACCTTTTTCCCCATCTTTATTAATACTGGTTAATTGCACTTTATCAAGAATCACTTTTATTTCTCCCAAAGACTGACAGCCTGCAAAGCCAGTGCTGATTTGAACCCGAGATGTGACCTATGAAATGTTATGTGGGAGATTTGATTGGACGACAAAAAGCCGCATCTGATCAGTTGTAAAAATCAGACAGTTTCACATCTTTGCCTCACTCATAGGTAAACAGTGACTTAAGTTTATCGTTTGCTTTATTATAAATTTCCTTTCATGTATCAAATAATTTCAATTTTAAAAAGCTAAAAGTGCAAATAAGTCAGCCAATTGCAGTTTAAATGTGAGTAAACTACAAACAACATCGATTGCTAAATTATAAAGTTTGGCTAAGAGTCAGTTTTTGTGCATTTTTTGGGCCATGTAACTTTGTATATTGTTCTATGTCACATGTTTGAGTCGAGAAGTTGTACAAGGGGTGTACAAGCTTTGGTACGGATTTATATTCGTTCAAAAACAAACATATCTTATTAAGTGAAAGTTTGATGCATTTTCTTAAAATAGAATACATTTTCTAATGCAAAGATGATGGCAAGATTTATTCTTAGACAAGATAAACAAGTTTATCACAATGGAGAACTAGCGAAATGTGATGAGATAGTCTGGGCAGGCTTGGTCATCATGGAAAACAATAAACATACTGGGGTTGTCCATTCTGTCCACCAGACTGTCATAACGATCATGGGGCTGCTGGCTGTTCCGAAGTGGAGGCACCTTCATGTTGCTCTGACCCTGAGTGTAGACGCCAGTCAGAACTCGGGCAACAAACATGGCTTGAGTACCGTCTGCAGCTGGTTTTGAGTAGATAGTACTGGCTGAGTAGTTGGCGTTTACAGCAAAATAGGTTCCCTGACCAAACAAAGTCGCTGGAAATTGGAAAATAAAATGTTGAAGGTTTGTGAAATTTACACAAGGATGTCAGCAGGAATTTTCCTTTTTAGAGTGGTATACAAAAAAGTCTAATAACATTAGAAATTATTGAAAAAGGTACTAAATTGAGCAAGAGTGACAGGTTATTACTTCATTCTTGATACAATGTACTTCATTTTACACATATGTTAGTTAAAATTGATTCAATCAAACATTTATTACCATTTTTCCCAGAAAAACTCCTGTTGAAGCCTTTTTCCTTAATGGATTCACAGCTGTCCTGGCTTGTCCCGTGATACAGAAGCCTTTCACCTGCTCCCCCATCTTGTTTGTTCTTCTCAGAAAGTTGCTTTTTCTGCAGCTCGTAGACACGACGCAGATGAACATTTTGCAAGCGCTCAATCTAGAAGGAAGGAACGAAATGACTGAGAAGTCAGTCGGATAAATACAACTGTTGTGTGAATGAACCTAATTGAGAAATCTAAAGGGTTAAATTATGAAAAGAAAAAAAAAAGTATGGCACAAAGTACCAAGACACGATCATCCACCTAAACAACAGGCTGGGCAAGGCAGGTTACTAGTCAGTGAAGCAGCCTGGTAACTATGGAGGAGCTGCTCAGCTGGGAGAATCTGGTTGTGTACTCCTTAAAATGTGGATTTATGGCAGAGTGGCAAGACAGCCATAGATCCTGTTTACGTTGTAGAGGACAGGGCGAGCATGTGCAGTAATGTGCCCTGATCAGATGACACCAAGGATGTTTTTGGCCTTAATGCAAAAAGTTATGTATGACAGAAATCTAGCTCAACACACAGTGTGTTCATCTAGCTGAACACATCATCCCCAGTATGAAATGTGGTGGTGTCTGCATCATGCTGTGGGGATGCTTTTCTTCAGTAGGAACAGGGAAGCTGGTCAGAGCTGATGGGAAGATGGATGGTGGTAAATACAGTGCAATCCTGGAAGAAAACCTGTCAGAGGCTGTAAAAGCCATGAGACTGGGGCAGAGGTGCATCTTTCTGCAGGACAACGGCCATAAACATACAGTCCGAGTTTAGATCCTACCACACTCATGTGTTAGAAAGACTGAGTCAGAGTTCAGACCTAAATCTAAATAAAAAGCTGTGGCAAGATTTGAAAATTGTTGAACGATGTACAACTTTGTGTTTGTTTGTCACCAACTTAATACCATTTTGTTGTTAAGTTCGTGGCTGTAATGTGACAAAGTTCAAAGGACATAAATACTTCAGGGCACAGTACATGATAAGAAAATTGAATTGGTAGTCTCAGAAAGGTTTATAGATAATTATATTATAGATTGTATCGATTATAGATTGTATTGATTATGACATTTGCATGCCATGAATAAAACACACAGGTGATTTAAAAAACAAAAACAAATAATAATACAAATGGAAAGCAGCGAAAGCCACCCACCTTAACAACAGTCATGAGGACAGTCTTATGGAAGTCTCTCTGTACACTCTGGTACTCTTCAGACGAAGGACCCAGTACAACCTCTTTCAGATTCTCAGAAGTTGCCATATTATCCCAGTACAGAGGGAGAGTGAAGTCTGGAAATAAAAAAAAGATTGGTAGTCACTGCAGAAAGCTAATAAACAGCTCAGATTAAGTCATATCCTTCAGACTAGGAACTCATTTTTTAACATGCGTGTCTTTTTTTCCCATAATTACATGAAATAACCTTGGATGTGTTGGAAAAATTAACCTTCATGCACCACTTGTGGAACACATCATAGGTCATGGCAAGCACACACAGCATTATAGCCTGTAGTAGTTTTACTTTACAGTGCTGTAAACCTGTGATCTCATCCCAGTGAAGGCTGAGGCTGCAACAGATTTGTTTTCTTGGATTTGTGACCATGAAACACAGAATTGTTTGGCATTTGTTGCCACACCTGTCTGACATGCAGTTGTAAGAAAATCTGACCTCATGTTTTATGTTGCTTTATACATCCAGTCTTGCCAGTGAAAGTCAAATAGTGTGACCATACTATGGTTGTCTTTGAGTTTCCTGAAGCCGTCAGGAACAACAAAACGAAATGTATAAAAAAATGCTGCTATACCTTCCCAGGCAGAAGCAAGACATTAAAATCGTGAAACATCTTGTTCATAACACCACTGCTTCTCTCACCTGGTAGATTCTGAAGTCGTTTCAGCTTTGCTTTCTGACCAGTTGATGGTTTTAAGGCCTCCATATTCTGTAGATCCACACTCCACATGGTTTTCCGAGTATCTACTATGCCTTTCATAACATTATGATTTTCCAGGTCGTAATTTGCTGTTTTAGGGAGTCTTTCCCAGTTGCCTTTATGTCCCAGAATGCACCAGGCCACACATGGGTACAGATTCTCCTCCTCCTTAACCCTCATTTCTCTCCTAAGAGGAATGATGGTGTGGAGCATCTGCATCACCTGGTTGACCCCAGCTTTTAACCCGCTCACAGTCAAGACACCCTGGCCGAACCAGTTTTCCTGCACAAACAGACCCTCGGTCTCTGCTAGCTTCAGTAATTCCCCCATGTCACTCTGGGTGAAGTCTGCCAGGTCCTCCTTACTGAAGGTTTTTGTGGAGCAGTGTGCCTGATACAGATCCTTCATCTTCGTCATGGCATCGTCAACACCCTTTCTGTGAAGACCCAGGAACAGGAAAGTGGACTTCTGTCTTGGGGAACCGGAAAGGGGGGTGCTTAGGCTTGAACGGATATATTGTCGAGGCAACACTTGGAGATCCGATACTGCAAATTTATCCAGACAAAAAACAGTTGATGAACAGCCAGATGATGCTAACATTAGGACCTACCAAATTCAATAACAGACTTCTTAGTTCTCGTATTGATTGTAACATTTGGGTAGGGCATGTCAAAATGTAGTACTGACCTTTCTTTTCTCTGATGAGGACCTGACAGGAAGTCTCAACTAGTTCCTTGCTCACTTTACCATCTCCCTGGAAGTAGAGCAGAGCTCCTCGTCCGTCCAGAACCAAAGTGTCTGATATCAGACGGGCTAGAGCAGATGAGAGGCTCTTATGGGACTCCTGAACCTGGCGGCGGGGGCCAGATATAACCAAAGATGGATGAGGAAAATCTGAGGCTTTTAAAGTCACGTTAGTCTGCTTCATGCCAAGCATGTCTAAGACTTTGTCAAAGCAGTCAACCAGTTCAAGGCTCTGCAGTCTCAGCACTTCTTTAGCTGAAACCTCATTCAGCAGGTAGTCATTGAGGAGGTCTTTGAGCTTGTTCACATGTTCAGCATAGCCCACCAGTCGTACTTTGGCCACCGTGGTTGCACTGGGTCCTGGAATGAAGCGGACGTCTACTTTGAGCTCTGAACGGTTTACCTCACTTTTTGCTTTCTCGAGGATTTCTTTTATTCTGACTACATCTGGAGGTACAGCTGCAGGGCCTTGCAGCATCACTATCTCCACACTCAAATCACTCAGCACTGCTGTCAGAGCCTCATCCAGGTCATGAGAGCACAGACTGGACAGAACCAGGTCCTTCCCCACTTCTATGGAAACAGGATTTCTGAAATTCAGGTAGAAGCGGGTCTGGTACTTGGAGATTGCACCGCTGGATTTCATGAAGGTTATCAAGTCTTCAGGAAGCTTAACTCTCTTAACTAGTATTTCTTGTACCAGTTTGTCAAGTTTTGCAGCTGTTGACTGCACCTCTTTGTCAGGACCATTCAAGGCGATTGTATTTGTCTTTACTTTGAGGATTCTGACTTCTGGGCAGTGTATACTCAATACACGCAGAAACTCTTCCTCCACTAGCTTCAACTGCCTCTCTGTGATGTGGCATTCCTTCTAGAAGAGAAATCAGGACCATGTTTACTGCGACAACCAGACCATCTTTGCTATCATGAAACTGCTAGCTAGTGCTATCAACAAGCAAAGGTTTTTAAAGGTTCACAGCACTTAACTCACCTGTTGGTGACTGCTGGATGGCTCATCTGTGGATGCGAGACTGTGAAGCGAATGGAATCGACTCATTGTCTGAGAAGAACCTGAGATCATGAGAAATTTCCTCTGTGAGAGCTATTCCTTTGGCAAAACACAATCAAATCTATCAAAACTGAATCACTAAAAGTAAATCGTATAACTATAAGCTGTGAAGGAGCTGTGACACTTGCCAGGTGCATCCAAATGCTCCTGATTTGATGATCCCTTCACTTTTACATCAGCGCCACCTGCTGGCCAAAGCTTTAAATAGGGAACAAATCAACAGAACTATTCATCAGTGCCAGCTGGCTTAGTTTCCCTAATGGAAATAGATGACAGGCATGATACACGACATTATATAAAGTTCAACATCCAAATGACATGGTAAGCATGTGCTGTCACAAACATTTATCTGAAAGTTGGGCTGGGTCCAAATATAGCCTCATAGCGCTGCTAGCATGCTAATCTTAGCTTTGTTTACTCACCAAGCTGAGTTCCTTCAGTCTTTTCCCCATGAACTGCTACTAAAAATGTTGTCCTGGACATATCACGGCCCTCTCAGTTTCAAAGAACAGTGTTTCCCCGTTTTTGTCTATTTTACCCACAATTATAAACTTTAAAGAGACCCTTTTAATCAGTAGCTTGCTCTCTCTCTTCCTCGGATAAAACAGACGAAGTGTTGAAATTTAGTTTCACTTTCCTCTTTCAAGCCACTTGACTGACTCGGCTCGTGAGAGTAATGTAATCATGCAAAGTGACACTGATACGACAGTTTGTTTTGTCTGAATTAAGCGGGATATTTGTGGGGTAATTCCAGGTTTGTTTTGTCGTGCAGGTTCTATTCTCAACTGGGTCAACTGGGTTTGTTTCCTCCGTCTTGTTTCCTCTCATGATTACAAAATGTCACACGTAAATGTGGAGCTGAGAATGTAAGAAATCCTTTGTGTTGAGCAGTGAATTCTGTTTTTGAAACGATAATGCCATCGTGTATCTTGTTAGGACAGACAGACTTTACCAGTAAGGGTCATAAATAAATAAATAAATCTGAGCCCAAGAAAAAACAAAGCACATGACTTGGATGCAAAACTCAGAACCTCTAGTGATACCACTTTATACCACTAGATGTCGCAATTACTCTTCTAACAAGGAGATAATGAGGTGCGTTTTGTTCAGAATTAGCAGGATAAAAGAAAAAAGAAGCGGGGAGGAAACCCTACATTGATCCAGATCAAGATTGAACTTTTGCAATTATTTGTCATTGTTCTGTCCCCCAAATAATCTGAAAACCTCCAAAATGTTGCATCAAGGGCTCTGATGAAAACTAGCAGGAAACATCATATTTCTCCAGTTTTAACTTCTCTTTATTGGCTTCCTGAATGCAGGATGTAATCTCAAGTTCTTGTACTGATATATCAAGTGCTTAGTGACCAACTTCCATTGGGTCTTTAAGACCTCATAGGTCCATAGTTTCCCCTCAGAGCACTTCACTCTCAAACTGCATGTTTACTGGTGGTTTTTTTTTTGTGTAAAAGTTGAAAAGGAGGCAGAGCTTCCAAGCCCCACTCTCATGAAACTAGCTCCCAGTTAGGGTTTGGGAATTAGACACTCACTATACTTTTAAGATTAAGTTTAAAGCTTTCCTTTTGATAAAGCTTATAGTTAGAGCTGGCTTGGGAGACCCTTGTTTCACTGCTATAATAAGCATAACCTACTGGGGGATACCCATGATGTACTGAACATTTCCTTCCATATTTCTCTTTACTCTTTATTTTCTATGTATAGATATTTGACATTACTGTTGTCATTCATTTCTTTCTCAGCAGATATTCCTGGCTAAAGCTTGTTGACATTATTTCTTGTCCTCTGTCCTTTCTTCTCCACTCCCTGTTCTGCTGGAGGTTTTTTCCTTCCTGTTGAAATTGAGGGTTTTCTTTCCTTTCAACTATTGCTTGCTGCCTCGTGCTTGCTCAGGATGGGGGGGTAGACTCAAAGAGAAGACTTGAAGCAATGTTGGTTTCCTTAGCCAGGCTTTTATTATTATGAAGTGGCTTATATAAACACAGTTATACGTTGAATCAATGCACATCAGCCGACTGGTGGAACAGGTCAAGTGATGAGCTTCCTGGAAATCTGCAGGGGCTCATTAGCTCACATGAAGTGTAAGAAAAATCAATGAGTATAGCATCAGCTAGTAACACTCCACCCTGCAGTTACAGCTATGGAGAAGAAAGGGGAGACACAAGTGTCCCACTACAAAGAAGCAAAATGTTTGAACACACAGGCTTAAGTAGAATTTCAGCATTTATCTCTGAATTTGATGGAAATCCAGCAGTTTCTAAAACTGGAGAACAAAAATGAGAACAGGGCAAGGAACCACAACATGATTTTTTTCAACAAATAAAGAAAATTATACATAACATCAAAGTGATTTTACCATACGTATTTGATTAATCTTTAAAAATTTCAGATAGTAATATTGGAATGGTTAGATTGGAATAGACACTTTTGCACAATAAAAAGAAACAAACTGAATGTTTTAATCGACTTTTTAAACCCAAAATAATATCTTTCAATGAGTGTAAATGCCATCCATCTGTGATCTCTACCAACAACAATATAAAAGAAATCATAAATAAACTGGTTATTTTCATTTTCAGCCTCTCAAGTGGTATGTTCATGGTTTCCTTAAAAGATATCAGGTTTTTAACGGCGACATGCTTCATTATCCTCTACCAAAGGGTGACTTACCTTTTTATATGTCAGCAGTGGCAGCCAGTTGACAGAAACAAGGCTCATAGTCGTTAAAAAAAGTTCAAAAGCTTCATGAGTTTAGAGATCTGTTGATTAATAAGGTAGCCCTCTTTTTTTTTAGTATTTCAATATTAATTTTTGTGAAATCAATTTCTTCAATATTAGAGAAATGACAGAGGCCAGAAAGTATAATGTGATGTAGGACTGGAAGCCCTGGTTATATATTCTAAGATTTGTGGACCAGTTGCATGACCTTGTTGACTCCATGTTTTAACCCTCTCACCGTGTACACGCCCTGGCCAGACTGGTCCTCCTCCACATGCAAACCCATCACCTCCACCAGCTGCTTCAGATCCTTCACGTCATCCCGAGTGAGGCCTGCAAGCTCCTCCGTTCTGAAGCTTTGTGTGGAGCACTGATCCTGATACAGACTCTTTAGCTTTGTGATGGCATTGTCAACACTTTTTTTGCAAAGTCCTACAATCATGAAGGTGGATCGTTGGATTGTAGAGCCAGTACAAATGACATTTGGGTCTAAACTCATCACTGGTGGAGGAGGGTGTTGCACTTCATAAGCTGTTCCCATAAAACAGATAAAACAACAAATCTCATTAAAAATGTACAACACCAGGAACAACAGGATCAGGAAACAAGAGGACAGGTGTTACTTTTTCTTACCTGTGCTGATATCAGCAGAGCGAAACATCTGAGTCGCTTGCTCTTTGAATGCCAGGAAAACTCTGATTTTGATCAGGACCAGGCGAATGCAGGTGAGAGACTGCAGGGAACTGGACGAGGCTGTGGTGCTGACCCCCCGGAGGATAGCATGTGCTACAAGACCTGGGTCCAAACCACCAGATCCTGTATGGTCATAATGAAAAACAAACTCCACACATGGCTTTTGTGGCTTTTGACATTTGACATATTTTTGTCCTGTCATTTCACCATCTTGATCATCTTACATCCCACTTACCAGCACATATGGCAGGAATGGCCACAGATGTGTAAGCACTCGATTCACAGAGTTGAATTATGCGGCATGCCACTTGCTCAATGACGCCAACATCTTGCTGTCCACACACATGCAAAATAGCCTTACAGGGGAACGATCCAGGCTGGCTTGTAAAAACATCTCCTCGTTTCACTGTTGCTGCACATCAAAGAAACTTTGACTGAGATGTTGTTTTCCAAGCATTCATTTAGAAACATAACTCCAACTATCTTCTCACCTTTTTTCAGTTCAGCCTGTACCTGGGGTCCAGCCACAGTTAAGATGTCTTTACAAACACTATCTGTAGGTAAATAATGATGCCAATCAGTAAGATTCAAGATTTTACAATGACTAAAAGTTAATCACTAATCTGTAATCTGCTCACCTGTCTGAAAATCTGTGAAGTTGGTCGTGTTCACCACGGCATCTGTAGTCTCATTCGTGATGTCTCCAAACACTATTTGTAGTTTAACTCCACTCCTGATTGTTATGGTGATGTCAGCGAGGTCAGTAATGACAGAGCTGAAGATGGCTGAGACGAAGAGGCGAGCATATAAAGTTTATATGAAAGTGAATATTGCCTGTGTGGTTTAATGAACTGCCAGAACGGCTCCAAAACTGAAACCTAAACAGTTTGTAAAGCATTGATAGCAAGTATCAGCTAACCCCCTTCCCAGTTGTGTGTTTACCTTGGCCTCCCTGGTTTGTGTTCAAGCTCAGGGGTCTGTAAACATCATGGTAGCACTGAAAATAAATGCTTGCTTTATAACCACTGCATTTTCAAGCCATAATGAAGAGTTAAACTTTGGATAAATTGAAAATCTTTCACCTCTTCTGAGTCTGGGTAGTCTGGTTTAATGACCACATGAATGGTGGAGAGAGAACCATGTGATCCAAACAATCCGAACTGATGAATCTTGTCGGTCAGCACTTCAACGGCTTCTCTCAGAGGGTATTTTAGAGCCACACCAGGTCCGATGACTGGCAAGGCAACTGAAGACCAGCCCTGCTTTACACACAGGTCCATACAAGTCTTCAGCCCATATTCAAGAGCCTATAAAAGATAAATCAGAAAAATCTCTTATTAGACAAGCAGAGCAGAGCTTTGCAAGCTGAGATAGCGCTGCAACTTTCTGAATGAATTTACTCTCATTTACCTGCACGCTGCGCCCACTGGCTCCATCCCATGGCAGACACTCAATGAAGAAGATCTTGGAGCAGCCCAGACCTGGAGGTGCATCAACTGTCATGACATTTCCAGCAGAGCATGTCCACTTCCCTGCTACCAGATCAAAGCTCCTCTGCATTGCAGACCCTCCTTTTTGCAGAAGACATTTACCAATTTTAGTGGATGTAAGCTTTTTGGAGATCATGGGGGCCACGAGCACATTTACCTGTGGAGATTGTATTAGATTATATGATAAATGAGAAGAATATTTATTGAATTGGACATTGTCTTTAAACAGTCGGATTTTCTCACCTTTTCATCCTCTACATTGCCAAGCCTGATCTTCAAGGATGGATTTTTGACAGCTGTTGGATTTTGTATTCTGTTGGTGGAAATGCTGGCTGGGCTGAAACTGGGAACTCTCTTGTTTTGGGAACTTTTTGAGACTGTTTCCACACCTTTATCATCCATTTGTTGCTGTTCCTTGATGAGGACCTGACAGGAAGTCTCAACCAGCTCCTTGCTGTCTTTACCATCTCCCTGGAAGTAGCGCAG